>JAHLJT010002630.1:8727587-8834590 GCA_031308135.1 Acheta domesticus
TAATTGATCGAGTTAGCCTTCCCCCTTATAACTTATAACTCGATTTCAGCAACTCTGAACTGACATTTGTATTCTCCCCCAAACCGGGTGTAAATTGGAGCGATGTTTGGCAGCTCTGAGCGTAGATTTCCGGATTATGGATTTCTGTGGAAGTGAGAGTTGCCACCATGGATTTCGCATTCCAGGCGACCTACGTTATCTCTAAATGGCTGTTAGCAAGCCAGCTCACTGAATGCGAAGGATTGCCGCCAGTTATCTGTGGTCTTCTTTCAATACGAAGTTGTATTAGGTGACCCAACTGTGCATTGCTGGTGCATTTATTTATCACAATTTTCCTTCTATTACAGAGAGAAAATGATTGAATGCTACATGTAATGTAAAATCGAAGTAATTGTCTTTCAATTCTCACTATCCCGCCTCTCTGTTTCGTTCCGTTCTGTCCTGTTCCATCACGTTCAATTTCGACTTGCTCCGTTCCGTCTCGCTTTCTTTCGTCTTGCACTACCACTTTCGGCAACGTTCCGTACCTTTACGTGATCCTTTCCGCTCCTTTCCTTTCGTTCCCATTCTGCACCGCTTCATTTCGTTTTGCGCGTTCCGTCACGGTTCGCTCCGTTTCATCTCGCTGCACCTCGTTTCGCCCCATTCCGACGCGCTCCTCTTTGCACCCTCGGGCTCGACCCGCTCCGTCCCTCGCCGAATCGCCCCGTTTCGTTCCGCGTTGCTCCGTCCCGTCTCGGCCTTTGTCCCTTCATGCGCCGATCCCCCCCCTGCCCCGTTCCGTCCGTCCCTGGCTCGCTCCTTCCTGCCCCGCCTCGCCCCGCCGTATCCCACCTCGAGTCGCCCCGTTTCGTCCCGCCTAGTCCCATCCCGTCTCGACCCTCTGCCCGTTTCACCTCATCGTCCCGTCCCGCTTCGTCTCTCCCAGCCTGATTCCGTCCAGCCACATCCCGGCCCGCCGCACCTCCGACTCGCCCCTCCCCAGCCCGCGCCTGCCCGCCCCGACACGCCCCGCCCGCCGTCCCGTCTCGGCCCTCATCCCCTATTACCTCGTTCCCCCTGTTCCGTTCCGCCTCTTGTAGCCTCTCCCTGCTCTGCGGCATCCCGGACTACCCCGCCCCGTCCAGTCCCGCCCCACTCCGTCACGTCCCGTTCCATCCCGCCCTGCCCTGTCCCGCCGCGTTCAACCCCGCCCTGTTCCGCCCCGCCCCGCCCCGTTCCGCCCCGCTCCGTTCCGCCCCGCCCCGCCCCGCCCCGTTCCGCCCCGCCCCGTTCCGCCCCGCCCCGTTCCGCCCGCCCCGTTCCGCCCCGCCCTGTTCCACCCCGCCCCGCCCCATTCCGCCTCGACCCATTCCGCTCCGCCCGTTCCCGCCCCACCCCGCCTTACCTCACCCCCTCCCGTCTCACCCGTCTTCTCTCGCCCCGTTTCGTCCCACACCCGCTCAGTCTCGCTCCCCCACCCCCTTCCCTTTCCCCTCACCTACCAGGCGGGGCGGAGTCGGGGTGCAGCAACGTACTTCTCTTCCTGCGGCGGCGACGACGCCGACCCAGGCCTCGGCGTCCGGCAAAATCAATACCCGTGGCCGGCGGCGGCGTGCCTCCCACGCCGCGCCGCCGCTGCTGCCAGACGCGGCCCCGCCCCCGCCCCCGTGCCACGCCCCCTCGCTCCCGCCGCCGCGCCGCCGGACGGGGGCGGCGCCTCAGTGGGTTAGTGGGGGCCGCCCCCGCGCGAACCCTCTTCCGCAAGGGAAGCTGCGTTGGGTGGGGGCTGCTAGCACAAAGGCTCCGGCAGAAATTCTTCCTCCCGGTGCCGCTGCTGTAGCGAAACTATCGCTTCTTGTTGCGGGTTATGTTCTGCAGTTTCGTTTTGCGCGATTCTGACGGGATTTTGCGTTAGATAATTTGAAGCGATGTGCGAGTTTTATTTTAGACACAACGTACAAGAAAGTCAGGGTTTTGCTATTTTGATTTATTCGTGCAATCACATGCTGGATACGAATATAGTGCATCGTTCGAGGCAGATCTAGTAAATTTTAAACGCTTCTGAAGGGTTTGGAACATAACTTCTTAAAACCAGAGGTGCCACAACATCACATACTTTCTCACATTACTTGCGAATGTTGAAAATTCAGAAATTTTATTGAAAATGGTCCTCTTCTATTGTTATGAGCGAACTCTGCTATATTCGAGTAAAAAGAAAGAAAAATAACAATATTTGAGGAACTTATAACAGATATCTTGGAAGCTTCAAAATCCAAAATCATCGCCCCCAAATCAAAATATCCGTTTCAAATTCGCTGAGCCCCGAGTTCGGCGAGATAGATCAATGAATATCAATTTTGGAGAAAATGACTAGAACGGTGAATGCGTTAGCGTTGGTCAGAGACGCACAGACATACAGTCAGCCAGTCACTCAGTCAGGCTGGCAGACTTTAGCCTGAATCCAATTTTTCGGTATTAAGGATTCGCAAACCGTACAATTTACTACATGAAAGTAGGTTATTTTCTACGGAAAAGAACAAGATTTTCCACGTTTTCGATATTAGCATCTCACAATATGAGATTTTCTGACGAAAAGTTGCCACTTTCCGTTGCAGCATTACAGTAGTCTCTTCACTACGTAAATTCGTAATAAGCGAGAAAGTAAAAAAATTGACACAATTTTTTGAGCCATATAACAGCATTAGGTTTTTTTAATGGCAACTGATAAATTCCGCTGCACCTATTTACGTTGTTTCGGATATAAGCCAACAGCCTTAGGGGACAAGGTGGATCATAGCAGTTGATTCACCAGGAAAGACGAAATAATCAATAAAACAATCAATTCGGGACAATGCTGCGAAGCGAACACTTCTAAGTGTGAGTTACGAATCGTTTATATTTTAAAAAATGATTATTTTTTCTAATAAACGTGACCAATGCCTTTTGAATGCGTTTGAACGCAGTTTAGTTTCGAAACATGCTTAAAACTACTTTTTTTGCGCGTTTGTAGTGTTTCTTAATGTCTCCATCCTGCGTGTCATGCTCGGAAACGAAGAATAAAATAATTCTTCGAATTCATACTATATTTCGATGCAAGAATAAAATAGGCGTAGTGACTACCGCGTTTTATAAAGGCTAAATGTAGCGCGTGGAAAATTCTAGAAGGACCATGCGGATGCTATACAATCAAGTATAATTAGAAGAATGCAGTGTATACTTAAAGGTGTTAACCTTCATTTTAAAGACGCGTATATTCATAGAGTTGATTGCCGGGCGGTTTCTGCGCCGTGGCGCCAGTAATGTAATGTAAGAGGCGCTTCTCCGTGGTAGTTATGGTGCAGAGAACACGGATAAATGACTAACATTACGCGTAATCTCGAGCAGCAGGGCCCACACTCGCTTTTTTCTGTTTTAAGTGGATTTTTTTTGTTCATAATAAACTCCACTCTCCCCAAGAATCGGGTACCATCTCCCTCATGAATGCTCGTGAATTCATTTGTTTTCAGTTATCGCCAACTCCCCGCAATGGGATATGCAGTCGTAGTTACGCTGTGTACACACATTGCACTGCAATTCTTGTCCGATGTAATTTTTTTTGCGAACGGAAGATGTTGCTGTATCAGCGAGTCGCGGTAAAACTGTTCGTAACGGTGTGTGCACATCCGTTGCTGCATTATTACAGGTTTTTCTTGAATGTGGACTGCTTTATCATGCACGTGGTGGGTAAAAATCAGGAGTGCGTGACCCAAGACGAAAGTCGCCTAAGAAAGTGATACTGCATACACGTAAAACAGAGACCTAATTGGCAGATGGAGTCTGCTGTATGCTGAATGAATCGGGATTACTCGTTGTCCGTTATCTGTTCATCGGTAACCCGAGAAGTACAGAAGTACAGGAAGTTTTGCGCATGTGTCTATTTTATAAAGTACTTGTAATTGTTTTTTTTTGTACTGTTGTTTAACGGTTTTCCCCAACCAGATATCTCACCACAGCGGGGCACCACCCCCATCTGGGACAAACTCTGAGCTCCCGACTGGTCTCCCGGTTTTCGTGGTGTGAGGTGCATGTCAGAGTACGTGTGCGTAAGTAAGGGGTGAGAATAAGACAAGGAAGAACTAGGAAAGATCGCGCGCCGGGGTATTGCTCCGCATTCGCCTGGCCTTGATCGGAGAAACGGAAAACTACCAACGAGAGAATTCTCCTCGATTTCTACCTACCCGTCTAGCCAGTGTTGAAAATCTTGCCACCGCCGGGATGCGAACCCTGGGTTCCCCCTGTCAGTGGCGCTGCAGTGACCTCAGTTGATGCTCTGAGCCACCCAAGCCGGTTAGAAGCTTGTGACATGCATTCTGAACCATGCTGGTATAGTGCGAGTCTTGTAACTTTACCCCTCAAGGCCCGTCTTCACGATGGAATACGTCGAAGTATTGCGCGTCTTTCTCAGTCATGCCGCTAGATATCGCATGATCGCGACCGTATCAAGAAGTGTTTGCGATCATGCACCATCTAGCGGCACGAGCGAGGAAGACGCGAAATGCCGTGTGATATTCCATCGTGGCCGTAGGGGTTGAGGAGCAGAGTTAGAAAAATCGCACTATATCGACACGAGTGAGAAAGACGCGAAATGCCGTGTCATATTCCATCGTGGCCCTAGGGGCTTGAGGGGCAGAGTTAGAAAAATCGCACTATACCGGCACGAGTGAGAAAGACGCGAAATGCCATGTGATATTCCATCGTCGCCATAGGCGTCGAGGGGCAGAGTTATAAAAATCGCACTGTAGAAAAGATGGCTGGGGGCGAATGCGTTTCCCGCTTACCTCATGCGCGGACGGACGACGGCCTAATTGGAACGGCAGCGTGGCCGATGCGGCCGATAAGGTAACACGACGGGTGGCGTTGCGAGCCCCACCGAGAGCGTCTTTGCGTTTAACGCACGAGCCTTTGTCACGCGCGCCCGTGTGTGGCACGGTCCATGCGCGGCGCAGTGGCGCCGCCGTGGTGAGCTGGAGTGCGATTTTTCTAACTTTGTCCCTCAAAGCTCGTCTTCACGATGGAATCTGTCACGGTACATCGCGTCTTTCTTACTCGTACCGCTAGGTATCGCGTGATCGCGACCGAATCAAGCAGTGCTTGCGATCATGCGACTTCTAGCGGTACGACGGAGAAATAGGCGAAATACCGTGTGATATTCCATCGTGGCCATAGGAACTTGAGGGGCAGAGTTAGAAAAAATCGCACTATAGCCCAAGACTTACCAGCCAACGCCCCCGCACCCATTTGGTGACGCGCTGACGAGTACAGACGTGCAGATTCCCTCAGCGTGTGGGGGATTCGTATGTTCATAATGGTCAAGCACGTATACTGCAATTTTTCTAACTCTGCCTCTCAAGGCCCGTCTTCACGATGGAATTTGTCACGGTATTTATCGTCTTTCTCCGTCGTACCGCTAGATATCGCCTGATCGCGACCGTATCAAGCAGTGCTTGCGATCATGCGACAGTAACGCATGTAAATACATCCAAGAGGTGCCCTTGTTACTGACGAACCAATTTATTTACTAATTAAATTTGTTCAAAGAAGACAATCGGCGTGACAATTATTGAAAAAATATTATTTGTATTATTATTATTATTATTATTATTATTGTTGTTGTTGTTGTTGTTGTTTGTAATGATTGTAAAACTCTGATCTCTTTAACAGGATCTAATTTCGACTGAACCGAAAAGAAATAGAACGGCATTCTCTCGTGTTTATCCATGACTACCGTGGAAGCTCCTAAAATAACTTCACCCTTTACATTTAATTTTTTTCTCTCCTCTCGCTTTCCTCGACCCCCGTCAGCGCTGAGAGGAATGGCGGCTCCTCTTTCAACTGCCCTCACGCATGGGCGGCTCTCACCTCCGAAGCGAGATTTTGAGGAAACTTTGGTAATGAGGGTTTTGCGCGCCAAGGAAATCCTCCCCGTTTCCAACGCGAATCGTCGTTCCTCTAATTGGACTCTTTCCCCCCACCCCTCCCCCCCACTCCTCCGCGACCACGGCCTCCTTCGTCTTTGGGACGACGACGGAAGGGCAAATGAGGTTGTGAAAAATATCGCGATAAATTTTGCGCCGCGTGCGGGCGGAAGAGCGCCTGCCATACGGTTTTCTGGCTGGGGAAAATACACCGCGAGGTAAACTGGTGTGGAATGGGTCGAAAAAAAAGGCTGTGAAACGTCGAAAAAAAAATGTGTGACACGTTGGCAACTTTGGAAGGGGGATGATCCTTGGGGATAGCAATATCGTGGATCTGTAAATAATCAGGAAAAATCAGGAAATTTTTTTGTTAAAGAATCATTAGGAATCGAATAAATTGAGGGCAAAATTTAGTAATTTAGGTAAAAATTGTTAAGACAAGTTTTGTTTGCTTGTTAATTTTTTTTTTTGTTTTCTGCACGGTGAAATCAGAGAGCTGAAAAACCTAGAAGTGCTGAAGGTTTTGAATCGAACGGACTAAGTCAGTCTCTTCCTCACACGCCCAATGCGTTAGTGCAAGAGGTTATGGGATACCTCGTAGAAAAGAATTCAGAACAGCATTTTAATACCGACCCAAGTTTTGCTTTTATCCAATATTGTCTACAATTTATATTAAATACTTTTTAGGAACGATTTTTAAAAATTTATCCTGGAAAACGGAAAAGTCAGAAAAATTCTTCGGAGAAAAACGGAGGGCACCAGGCAAAAATGCTATCGATTTTAAAAAAATAATATAATTTAATGTTGAAATATATGCTGTGTCTTATCTACTTACTAAAAAAAAGGATGACTATCTAAAAAAAACAATTGGAACTTTTATTAAACAAATAAAAAATAATATCACTTTAAAATCTGTTTAGAATTAATATCACGTTAAACGATTAGAATTAATTAATAGAAACGTTAGAATTAATATTCGTTTGGCTGACGCCCTTTGGGGAATTATCTCCCTTTGGGCGTCTTCTGGCCCACTGCGTTCCGTTCTTACGAAGAAGCCGCCGTGCCGTCGTGTGTCATCGAGCGCCGAAGAAAACGAGGACCTGCGATCCAGTTAAGTGCCCCGTGAAGCATTCGCGATCTTCTTCGCGAGTGATTGGGGATAATTGAAGAACGGACGTGGAAAAGGGTTTAAGTGCCAAAACATAAAATTTCGAGAACGGGAAATCCGGGTTTAGATTACAAAACCGTTTTATTTGCGAGTATTTTGCGTTCCGGATCACGACATTTTGACCTTGAAATAATTTTGAAGTATTTTTTAAGTCATGCCACTCTGAACTGCAAAATTTCCAATAATCATATTCTTGAATGGAATGAATGTTTCTTTCTTGAAAACGCTGTGCAGTTTTCTTTACGTTGTGAAAAAAAGGGGGAAAATTTATAGAGGAACTTGCATCATTTTCTTTGCCAAATGGAGTGAAGTTACTCGTGGCGTGACTGCACTTTACAACCGGGTACTCTGACGTAAGTTTTTTCCAAGACCATTGGCAATAGAACATCGATAACGTTGTCGGTTTTTGTGAAAATTTGGCATTTATGTCGTTGATGTCAACTTTTCAATTATATCCTACTGTTATTGGAGTGCGGCAGTGCAATTTTTAACACAAGCTAACATTAGGCAGATTTGGAATTCAGGTCCCGTAAAGGGATGCCGAACATTTGACACTTCACAGCTGCTTGGTCAGAATAAATTTGCATTAATATCTTTTGAAACTAGAAGCCTCTTGCGATTTAATGATTAAATATTCGCACGTAGCACCTATGGCAGTAAAATGTGTATTTTCAGTTTTTGTTGTGCTTTAATTGTTTAAATGTAATTTTCATTCCCCCTTTTTTACATCTCTTCCCATCCTACACTAGAATTTCTGAATTTAGCACCCCCTCTCCATATACTTCGATGAAAATATTGTTCACACTTCGTTAGCTGTGACGCAATCATATAATTGGGAAACTGAGCATCGCTATTGTGACGTCATTGTCACTTTTTTTAGACCACGCACGCCTATACAAGTAAATTTATGTAAGTAATGGGTGAGGGTAGGACAGGGAGGAGGAAGAAAAAATCGCACGCGATTCGTGACCCGTTTGTTGGGGTTACTACTCCAGCATTCTTCTGGTGTTGATCGGAGACACCACGCAACTCTACGGATCAGTGCAGCCGGCAACTCGAATTCTCGTGCAGGCACCGGTTGAATTCGACCTAGCCATCTAGCCAGTGTCGAAAATCCTGCCACCGTCGGGACTCTAACCAAGAACCTCCCTCCCCCCTCGTTAGAGGCACGGGAGTGACATCAGTTGATGATCCCAGAAGATTTTAGTTGAATTTTCACCCCAGTACCCGAGCAGCGAAATGGCCCGGGGCGTAGAGCGCTGACTTCGCATTCGGGAGGCCCGCGCAGAGGCGTATCTAGGTATACTAACACACATTTCGGGAGCTTTGAGCTTGTCCCGGCTCCCGGTTGGGGGAGTGCACTGCTGATGGGAGATACCTGGTTGGGGAAAACCCCGCTAGCAGTCGCTAGGGCGGCCCCGAATCGATGGCAGTGATGGGGGCAATGAAGTGGGCAGTGATGGGGCATTGACGGGGGCAGTGATGGGGCATTGACGGGGGCAGTGATGGGGCATTGACGGGGGCAGTGATGGGGCATTGACGGGGGCAGTGACGGTGGCAGTGACGGGAGCAGTGAAGGTTGCAGTGACGGTGGCAGAGTGATGGTGGCGGCAGCGCCCAAGCCGATGCACATACCCATACCCATACCCATACCCATACCCATGTCCATGCACATGCCCATACCCATACCCAGCGCGCCGGCTCTGATTGGTCGCTTCGGAAGAAAGAAACGAAAAAAGAAATGATTGCCCCGTGTCCATTGGTGCGAGCGGCGTCGCTCCTTGGCGGCTGGCGGGTGGTCCCGCGGCGGGTGGCGCGAGGGACCGCGGGCGGTGGCGGGCGCGCCTTCCACCCCTCGCCGGCGAAATGTCGCCGTCCATTTATCTTGAGCGCGGCCGCGTGGGCAGCGCCGTGTTGGCGCGGCGGCCGCGGGCTGCCAACGCTTCGGGGAACCGCCGCCGGCGCCACCGCCACCGCCATTGCCACCGCCACCGCCACCGCCACAGCCATTGCCACCGCCACTGCCACTGCCACAGCCACGGCCACGGCCATCGCCACCGCCACCGCCACCGCCACCGCCACCGCCACCGCGACCGCCACCTCCACCGCCACCGCCATTGCCACCGTCACCGCCACGGCCATCGCCATCGCCTCCACTAATGTGACAGACGCCGCCACCTCCGCATCTGCTACCTCTACCGTTTCCATTACTGTCACTGTCAACGCTGCTGCCACCGTCACTGCCTCCTTCACTGCCCTCGTCACTGCCCCCTTCACTGCCCCGTCACTGCCCCCGTTACTGCACCCGTCACTGCCCTCGTCACTGCCCCCGTCACTGCCCCCGTCACTGCCCCCGTCACTGCCCCCGTCACTGCCCCCGTCACTGCCCCCGTCACTGCCCCCGTCACTGCCCCCGTCACTGCCCCCGTCACTGCCCCCGTCACTGCCCCCGTCACTGCCCCCGTCACTGCCCCCGTCACTGCCCCCGTCACTGCCCCCGTCACTGCCCCCGTCACTGCCCCCGTCACTGCCCCCGTCACTGCCCCCGTCACTGCCCCCGTCACTGCCCCCGTCATTGCCCCCGTCACTGCCCCCGGCACTGCTCCCGGCACTGTCTCCGGCACTGCCCTGACACTGCCCCTGTCACAGCCACAGCCACGGTCACCGCCACCGGCACCTTCGCATCTGCTACCGCAACCGTTTCCATTACTGTCATCGCTACCGTCACCACCATCACCATCACTGTCACCGCCAACTGCATCGCCTCCACTAGTGTAACCGTCACCGCCGCCCCTATCTCCGCAATCTGCTCCCGCTATCGTTTCCATCACTATCACTATCAGCGCTGCCGTCACCGCCATCGCCAACCCCCAGTCACCGCCACCTTCACCGTCACTGTCACCGTCACCGCCGCTGCGGCCGGAGCCACTTGCCAGCCAACGTGACGCGGCGGAGCAGCTGGTCGGGGATTGTTGAATGGAGGCCATCGGCACATTTCGCCCGGACGGCTGCTCAGGAACGCCGTTTTATTTTATTGGTAATCATTAATTAGTGAGATATGTTTGATCATCAATAAACTTCTTTTTCTTCGCTTCCCTGTGCATTTAGGGCAGACAGGATGACGATTTAGATGTTTACGGACTAGGTACGTGGCTATACGAAGAATGTTTAATGAGGATCGAGACCGGAGCTACAAGAGGAGGTTCGAATTGCTTCTTCGCCTTCTTTTGCTTTTAGACTGGATCACGATATAGGGATTAATCGACGAGGTACGTGATTATATGAAGAACGTTGTATGAAGTTCGGGGCCTGAGCTACAAGAGAAGTCTCCAGTTGGAGATGTTAACAGTATTGTTTTTAGCACTGATAATGTAGCTTTCTTGTTATTGAGCTTCTAAACTTTGCTAGCGAACACACAAATGCGCTCCCTGCATATATTTTATAATTTATGATTGATTGATTGTGTTGTGTTTACGTATTTCTCATCCCGAGGCTTGAAAATAATTTTTTTTTCGCTTATCTTACGTAATCCAAAAGGGGTCATTCAAGATATACGTTAACATTTTGCTTCCCCTCCATTTAGTGCTTATAAAATTTCCACCCGCTTTAGGTCAACGTTTTATTTCGAATTTTCTCGCCATCCTCTTCTTGACTTAAAAGTGTATTAAAAGATGGGCGAAATTTCTCACACATTTCTTTAAAAAATCATTTTTGATATATTTTAACTTGTTTCAAGTTAATGAAAATATGATAATCACACAAGAAGCTTCCAGGTACAACATCGTCCTCTTTTGGTAGTCATGTTCTTCCCTCCAAAACCAACTACAGCGGAAAGTGTTCTTTTAATTGCCATGCAACCAACGTGTTAACACGTGAATATAATATTTATTTATTGCTACCCTATTAGAACGCAGAAAATACGAAGTCTTTTATCTAATTCTCAGTAAATTGGCACGTAAAGATACGCGTTTTTCTACCTCGCTCACAATGCTTCTTAGCAGAAATCAGTTTCGAACGTTGCCTCTAGTATCTCCCCGTCCTAGTATTTCAATTTTCCAACATTCTCCCGACACCGCTGCCGCTTCCTTCACTACCACCCCAATCACTGCCGCCTCCAATCACTACCGATATCCCCATCCCCTGCGTTTTGACCTCTACCTCCCATCTACCTTCACCTCTACTAACTTTTAAATTCTACCTCCAACTTCTTTTCCACCTCCAACTTCTCTTCTACCTCGAACTTCTCTTCCATCTCACCAATTCCTCTTCCACCCCCAATTCGACTTCCATCTCCAACTCCCCTTTCACCCCTAACTCCTCTTTCACTCCCACCTCCCCGAAATTCATCCCCACCTCCGACCTCCAACTCCACTTGCACCTCTCTTCATATCTTTCCACCTGTCTTCACATCTGCCTTCTCTTCCTCTCTACCTCTACCTCCGTCCGAACCTTCTTCACATCCAACCACTTTTCCTTCACCCAACTAACCTTCCCACCTCCATCAGCCTCCAGCTCAAACTCACCCTTCACCACCACCGCCGCCTCCGCCACTTTCCCCGACCCTCCAACTTCTCTTCCATCTCACCAATTCCTCTTCCACCTCCAATTCGACTTCCATCTCCAACTCTTCTTTCACAACTAACTCCTCTTTCACTCCCACCTCCCTAAACTTCATCCGCACCTCCGACCTCCAACTCCACTTGCACCTATCTTCACATCTTTCCACCTGTCTTCACATCAGCCTTTTCTTCCTCTCTACCTTTACCTCCACCTCCACCCGAACCTTCCCTCTATCTCCCTCCTTCATCAGCCTCCAACTCAAACTCACCCTTCATCACCACCGCCACCTGCGTCACTTCCCCCGACCCTCCAACTTCTCTTCCATCTCACCAATTCCTCTTCCACCTCCAATTCGACTTCCATCTCCAACTCCTCTTTTACTCCCATCTCCCCGAAATTCATCCCCACCTCCGACCTCCAACTCCACTTGCACCTCTCTTCACATCTTTCCACCTGTCTTCACATCTGCCTTTTCTTCCTCTCTACCTTTACCTCCACCTCCACCCGAACCTTCCCTCTATCTCCCTTCTCCATCAGCCTCCAACTCAAACTCACCCTTCACCACCACCGTCACTTCCCCCAGCGCCGCCATCAACGCTACCGCAGCCACCGTGCGCGACCCGCGTGCTGCCAGGTTATCTCGCCGCGACATCGCCCCGGCGGCGGCGGCGGCGGCGGTGAGGCGGGGCGGGGTCGGTGCGCGCTCTTAAAACAATCTCCCACACTTTGTTATGCAAATGGCACGGCGGCGGGGCCCCGCCCCCTTTCAGCCTTCTCTTCTGGAAGGCCGACGCGGCGCGGTCTCAGCCGGCAGATAAGCGGCCGCCGCCGACGCCGCCGTCCGCGCAGACGAACGGCTGGTACGCTCGCTCCAGGCGAAGACAAGGGCGCGCTCTGAGAACGGGATGGGGCGCTGCTGGGACCTGTGGGTCGTGCGGTTGTCGCGGGTCGGTTTCTTCGACTACATTCCTTTTCCTGCTCCTGCCGAGTAAGGATGCGACGTCGATGCCGATGTTTTCAAAACATTTTGGAAACATCGATGTTTCCTACTCGATATTTTTTCGTTGTCGATGTTTCTTGCTCGATATTTTTTCGTTTTCGATGATTCCTGCTCGATATTTTTTTCGTTTTCGATGTTTCCTGCTCGAAATTTTTTTCGTTTTCGATGTTTCCTGCTCGGTATTTTTTCGTTTTCGATGTTTCCTGCTCGATATTTTTTCGTTTTCGATGTTTCCTGCTCGATATTTTTTCGTTGTCGATGTTTCCTCCTCGATATTTTTTTGTTTTCGATGTTTTGTTCACGGATCCCTCACTCCCTCACAATCACAATTTTGTAAACATTAAATATGAAATGATGTCGGATGATACCATTGACTCTGTGTTCAAACCAAACGAATGCGGATTGTACTATATCGAGCAGACTATCCCTCATTCAGATATACTTCGTTCATGCTCTATGCTATCGATATAGTTCTGCAGATAAACTGAAGATTAATAGAGATGGAGGGGTATCATTTCGGGAGTAGAAATACCAACACATATACAGGCACGCACAATATTTCACTTGAGATCAATCAACGACCTTCCACTTGAACTTCCTTCCTCCTGTACGTACGAAAAAGTATCAACATTGTCACGTCGTCTAATAATAATAATAATAATAATAATAATAATAATACAATAAATATGGTGTCATATATGTAAATTATTATACAAAATTAACCAAAATAAACATTGTTATTATGTAGCTGTGAAGAGGTCCACCGTGTCTGGATGAAACGTCCTCAAAAACAATAGTATTGAAGTTACTATGCAGAGTTCCTGATCCATCATGTCTTTCTATATCCTTCTACAGTATTTCACCAAGGGATCAATCAGCGAGTTTCCATTTGCACTTCCCCCTATTGGGTGAACGAGAATGTAACAAAATTGACAGGTCTACAAATACTAATATAAAATATATATTGTATCATATATGTAAATTATGGAAAAAATTAAGTAACAGAAATATAGTTATTGTTGACGAAAGTCGGCAAAATACATTTGTATTGAAGTTCCTTGTCTGAATTTTTGATCCACCAGCTCATTGCAGATCCTTCTACAATATTTCTGCATTATATAAAAGGGATTACCCTTCCACTTGAACTTCCTCCCAAGTGCGCGAACGAGAAAGTAAACCGGGAGAGATGGCTCAGTGCATCAACCTGATGTCACTGCAGTCCCTCTGACCGGGAGGTCCTAGGTTCCCCTCCCGACGGCGGCAGGATTTTCAACACTAGCTTGACAGCTGTCTGGAGGAGAATCCTAGCGGCCGGCTGCTCTGATCGGGAGTTTTCCGTGGCTTCTCCGATCAACACCAGGCGAATGCCGGAGCAGTACCCTAACAAAGTGGCCACGCACCGCGAACTCACCCTTTTGCTTTGGTTGCAAGAGACTGTAATGTCTTAGTAAGTCGAACTTCGACCGGGAGAGATGGCTCAGTGCATCAACCTAATGTCACTGCAGTCCCTCTGACCGGGAGGTCCTAGGTTCGAGTCCCGACGGCGGCAGGATTTTCGACACTAGCTTGTCGGCTAGGTCGAATTCAGTCGCTGTATGGAGGAGAATTCTAGCGGCCCGCTGCTCTGATCGGTAGTTTTCCGTGGTTTCTCCGATCAACACCACGTGAATGTCGGAGCAGTACCCTAACAAACGGGCCACGGACCGCGCGCGTTCTTTCCTTCCTCTTCCTTGCCCTATCCTCTCCTCTTACACATACACACACACAACTAACATGCACTACACCACCACACATTGCGGGAGACCGGTCGAGAGCTTACAGCTTGCCCGGCAGGGGCGGTGCCCCGATGGTGGGAGATAACTGGTTGGTGGGGGGAACCCGCTAGTCGACAGTAGGTCGGCTCCAGATCTCGCCATCCAGCGGGGAAAAACATCGCCACCTCCCGAGAAAAAAACTCACTACACTTACGGGACTAATGACTTATGGTGATTGACAGTTACGAATAAAAAGGAGCGACGTTGACAGGTTGCGAACCACTGAGCACGTGTTCACGTGACACGAAAATAAACTCTTCAAATAAATACTTACAAAAGTAGCCAAATCATATACTCATATTGTGGTAAGAAACAGAACTGTCCATCACCAACTTATTTTAATCGGACCATAAGTAGTTGACGCGCCCGGAAACACGAATCAATGAATCAATCAACAACAAAGTAAGAAAACCTTGCCCCGTCTCGAAAATGCATTCGGGTCCGCGCGAGGGTCACCGATCTCTCTGGCACTTGGCGCCTCTCACCACGACGAGCGGTCGCTTCATCGCAGGCGGGAGTGCATCGCGACCTCCCACCGCGCGGGCGGGCGACTTCATCGCCGGCGGAGGACGGGCCGGCGCGGCGGGTGGGTAGCGCGGGCCGCGCGCGCTTCGGACGCACTGGAGTGTGCGAAGGGGGCGTGGCGGGACGGGCGGGGGAAGGGGAAGGGGGGCCGCATTCCGAAAGTCGTCATTCGCATGCACATGCTGCCCGCTGGCCCGCCGCCGCCCAGCTCCGCCGCCGCCCAGCTCCACCGCCGCAATCGTCGTCGTCATCATCGTCGTCGTCGTCCAGCCCCGCCGCCGCCATCGTCGTCGTTGTCATCGTCGTCGTCCAGCCCCGCCACCTCCATCGTCGTCATCGTCGTCGTCGTCCAGCCCCGCCGCCATCGTCTACGTCGCCGTTGTCATCGTCGTTGTCGCCGTCGTCCAGCCCCGCCGCCATCGTCTACGTCGTCGTTGTCATCGTTGTCGTCGCCGTCGTTATCGTCGTCGTCGTCGTCCAGCCCCGGCGCCGCCATCGTCGCTGTCGTCGTCGCTGCAGCTGCGTTTTCGGCTGTGCCGTTGCGTGCCAAACTCAATGGCGAGGTGCGAGGAGGGAGAGAAGGGGAGCGAAAGGAAGGCCTCGCGTGGTGATAACGATAGTGAAGGTAGGGAGTGAAGTGGTGATGGAGGAGGCAGATGAAGGAAGATGTGAAGGATGGAGGGTTTGGTGGGGATGGAGGCAGACGTAAAAACGTCAAGGGTGGCGAACCAAGGATACCAAGGATGCAGAAGTAAGAGTGAAGGAGGAAGTAGATGCGTTGGTGGAGGTTGGAAGACCAATGTGAAGGGTTAATGAGATACGAAGGTGAAAAATGAACTGGATGCAGATATGAAGGCTGAAAATGGGGAAGACACGTGAATTGAGAAGGAGATAGATGTAAAGTGGAAGATGAAGAGTGTACTAGGTTGTTGAGGCAGAAGGGATGGAAGAAAAAGGAAAAAGGTGTGAAGGCACAAGCGAATGGAAGAGGATATGGAGACGTTGATGTTTCGGGTAAAGATGTCTGGGATAGTCACGAATCCCTTGGTGAACGTACACTACTCACATTAAAGAGTCAGTTTTAAAGTATACGAAATCACATAAGTTATATTTGTGAAAAAATTGAATTTTTAAAGATTAACAAATGGTATTGCATATCCTAATTGGAAGTATTTGTCATAGAGCTCTATTTTCATCAACCATGTCATCAAGTGACAAGTGAGATTATGTCGTGTCGCGCGTCGACGGCTAAGGTCATTAGTCCTGTAAGTGAAGTGTGTGTTTTCCCCCGAAGGTGGCGGTGATCTTCCTCCGCTGGATAGTGAGATCTGGCTCCGACGTACATGCCGGTTAGCGGGGTTTTCTCGAACCAGGTATCTTTCACCAGCAGGGTATCGCCTCTGCCGAGAGAAACTCTAAGCTGTCGACTGGTCTCCCGACATGTGTGGTAGTGTATGTATGTGCGTGTGTAAGTATGGAGTGAGGATAGGGCATGTAAGAGGAAGGAAAGATCGCCCGCGGTGTGTGGCCCGTTTTTTAGGGCACTGCTCCGGCATTCTCGTGGTGTTGATCGGAGATACTACGGAAAACTACCGATCAGGGCAGTGGGTTGCTAGAAAATCCTGTGTCGGGACTCGAACATTAGGACTTCCCTGTCAGAGGCGCTACAGTGACATCAGTTGATGCCCTGATCCACCTTAGTTTCTAGATCACGTGAGGAAGGATCGAACTATCGAAGGATCGATCTGTACTAAACGAAGAAATGAAGGAACGAGCACCAATATACAAATACATCATTGATGAGCCAGTGATCAGAACTTTGAGTTATGTTGCAAGCAGTGCTGTCATTCTGGTCGTATGTATCCACATTTGCTCTGTAACAACTGCACATTACAGTTCATCCTTCTATTTCAGTGTCTCCTGGTCTAGGGAGCTGCTGAGCATTGTGAAGTCGTTGGCTTCCGCGGCCAGAGTCATGCAAATGATCTTGGCTGTCCGGGTGACTCCGGGGCGAAGACTGAGGTACCCACGTTTCGGGCATCATGTCATGGTCTTCCTCAGGTCTAGACTGCCAAGCAGCCTGAGGCCCCCAATCTTGCAGACCAGCTCTGAGGAAGATCTGCAAGACCACGAACAGATGGTCGAAACGTCGGCACCGCAGTCTTCGACGCGGCGTCACCCGGACAGCCAGCTGGTCTGCGAAATTGAGGAGTCGCAGGCTGCTTGGCGGACCAGTCCTTGAGGAAGACCACGACAAGATGGTCTAAACGTCGACATCACAGCCTTCGGCGCGGCGTCACCCGGCCAGCCAAGATCATCTCTTGAGCAGTGGCTCTGGAACGTCGGTATCTCTGCGGGCCATCGCCACAGCGCCAAAGGGCGGGCAGGAGCGCTCTGGACGAGATGGGGGCGATAACACTCCGCCGCCGTCGTCGCAGTCGTCGACGTCGGCGTCTGAATATAGCGCATTTCCATGACAGACGCACTAGCAGTGCGCGCCCTCACTCCGTGTTCTGCAAGCGCGCGAGGACGCGAAGGTTAAATGGAGACCAGAATGCTCACCAAGCAGACCCAGTGATGGGACGTTCAAAAGAGCTTGCGAACGGGTCGGAAAGGAATACTGAATAGGAGGAGATACGTCTGTGCTGCAGGGTTGTCGGTGTAGACATTTTTTTGCCTGACGTTTGTTTTATATTGCTCAGATGTAATATTTTTTCCCACTGTCTTTTTTCTTCACTTTTTCCAGTTTTGTCCTCTCTATATTGCAACTACCCTCGCGTCTTCGGTTGGGCGCCTCAGACGGGTAGCCGGCCCGCTCAGTCGACAGATTACCTGAAACGGCGGAGATGGAGGAAGCCGGTGGCCTAGGTTGAATGAGAAGTCAAACATGTGAATTTAGAACAAGTTGAATTTATTCATTAACAAAAGAAAACGCTAATGGTCTGGTGATGATAACTCTGGCGAGCATGCCCCCAAAATCGAAATAAAACAAAAAAATGAAATGTCATGCACATAAGAGAACAAAAAATTACAAAGTAATTACAATCAGATGAAACTCTTCTTCGCGCGCGAATTCCCGCTTGACGGCCATGCGCGGCCGGGAACTCCTCTTCGTCGCCCGGTCGAGAGGAAGTCAACACTGATTGTCTGATGTACTGTTCACACCTCTCGATCGCGTGTACGACATAAGACACTCAAACAGAAAATACCTCTGTTAGGCGGCCTGTGCCACCCACTGAAGTTGAACGACCTCAGGTCAGCTGGCAGTTCGGCTGGCGAGGTTCGTGGCGGGCGAGGGGCGCCGCTCGGAAAATGTAGGTCAGATCAGGTACTTGCGAGGGTAGCGGCCAAGGCGGCCGGAACACAAAAGCGCCGTCTGCTCGCTGCGGTGAATGGGTCAGCACAGTTCATTCACTGACACGGTCGGTTCATTCCCGGTCGATCTCACAATACTTTGATACTAATGAGCCCGTGAATTATCGCACAAATTCACAAAGGAAAAGAGAGTCTCGAGTTCGCACGTAAATCGGACGTAATATAATACGAATTGCTGTCAAATGTTCATAATACTGTTCTGCGGCCTGCGTTCGTCACAGAAGTCTTGTACCCAAACTCTACAAGAAACTTAATAATTTTTTTTAAGTCCATCGAACCGAACGCCACAACAGAATATAACAGGTTCCCCCCCTGCGGCCGCCACTTGCGTCCGATTCTGAACACGGCTCCCAAGCTTCTCTTTTGTGCCTCGTCGCTCCAAGTTTTAGGAAACCTCGTTCCCCCCACCAAAATTATCCCTGTGACTCTGGAATATTCTAGAACAAACCCGAATTCTGGCTGCTATTGGCGAAAGGGTACTGCGCATTAGATATTTTCTGCCCAATCAGAGGATGTTTTCGAGGCCGAGAAAAGAGTGAGAGAGGGGCTGGTTATCGCTCCCTCTCGCTTTAATTTTGCGTCGAAAAGGGGCAGTTATTAACGACCGGGGGGTTGTGAGGGGCTAGGAATCTCTAGGGAGGTTGACGGAAGAGTTCCAGGCGTCGTGGAAAAATACTGAAGGGGTCGTGTGCGGAGCGGCCACCCAGAGTTGGGGCACACGTGTCCTTGACGAATTAGGGAGCGAAGGGTGCCGACACCGTGGCGCCTCGCCTGGCCCTCGGGTCGCCTCCGTGGCGCCTCGCATCTCTCGCGTCGCCGCCTGCGTGGAGTTATTTTGCGGCAGAATAAACTTGAATTTATTCGGTATCACTACATTGGCCTCCCTTCCCGCAGTAGAGATATGCATCGTGTTTTAAAATTCGTAAGGCGTGGTGAGAAGTTTTGAAACCTGAGATGCTTATCTCGTCAAAAAAAATTTAAAAAAGTGGTACCGAATTCTAACGACTAATTTCTGTGATAACAATTACATAAAAGGTCTTATTCAAATAGTTACCCTTAAATTAAACTCACTAACCCTAATAATGATGGAGTAATAAAATAAACTAATAAACTACAAGAAAATCTGAATTCCCTAATCTACGGTTACAAATATTATTTCTTAAACAGTGAAGGCACGGCTATCACGAACTACTCGGTAAGCTGTACGGTTCTGGCGAGTTTATTTTAGAGATTAATAAAGTTTGGAATTAAGTTTTCATTCTCTCATTTGATTGGTAGAAAGGCATTCTAATAGTCGCCTTAAATGACAAAGATGTTCCTGAAAATTTCGAGATGAAATCACAAGGTCGTCAATATAAGGCGTAACGAAGCGTTTGAGTTCGTCACCTAATTTTTCATCTAAGCATCGAATGAAGGCTGCGCCACTGTTCTTTAGGCCGAAAGGCATCCGCTTCCAGACATAAGTGAGGCCGTTGTAAAGGAATCCTGTAAATTTTCTGTCGTCTGGGTGAATAGCAATTTGCCAGTACGAACTAGAAAAATCCAAAGCTGAGAAGATTTTTGTTTGGTTAAACTTCCAAAGAATATCATCAATATTCTGCGGCGCCTCATTTTCTGGAACGGTCACTTCATTAATTCTGCGAGCGTCTAAACAAATTCTGACCCCTCCGTCTTTCTTTTTTTACAACGACAATCGGATTTAGATAGGCGGTCACTGATCTCTCGATGATGCCCTCGTCAATCATTTTTCTGACGGTCTCATCAACTTTCCCCCTTAAAGCTTGTGGAATAGGATAGTTTTTCATCTTAAACGGCGAGTCATCGGTAACCCTAATTCGAAAACAAAAGTCTTTAATGGGATGAACGGGGCGACCGAAGACATGTAAATAATCAAGTAGCACTGTCTGCAACTGGGAGCGTTCATCATAGTTCAAAAAATCACATTTTTGCACATTTTGGCAAATAATCCCCTTCGTCGTTTCCCCCCCTTCCCAAGTTGCACTAGAAATGCTAAGATCAATCCTATCTTCCCCGTCATCTTGAATAATAATTTCTTTACCGGCACCGAAACTCATAACATTTCTGGAAAAATCTATTATTCCACCGTTTTCTCTTAAAAAATCAACCCCCAAAATAACATCATGATTAAGATCTTCAATTACTAGACAGGGCACATCAAACAACATATCTCCTATATTAATTGAAATCAGGACCTGCATTGAAATTGGCTTGCTTCGTTTTCTCCCAACCCCTATGACATAGCATCTGACGGTAGGTAATGTCGGTACTGGAATCCGCTCGCTTATAAGTCGCGCATAAAATTTCTTTGACACAGCACTAATTTCACTACCAGTATCAATAAGAGCTTGGACACATAAATTTCCCATAAAGGATTCAATAATGGGGCATTTTCTGGCACGTTCTTTGATAGTCACATCCTCGTCTTCGTTAAAATCAAAAAAGGCATAATTCACTGATATGATCGCATGAAATGGTATCTCTAAAGAAACTCGTCCGTCACCCAGATACCGAGACAGCTGGGACGTTTCTAATTTGTTGAAGCCGGCCGGGATGAATTTTGCCGTCCATCTCTCTCATCGCGATGTCCACGGTTCTCACGGGATTCGGGCGGCGCTCGCCGATCATCTGCCTCGTTCCCTCCGGCCCTATTATCTCTATGCCACTGCGGCCTGCCTTGGTAGTTTCCGTCGGGCCTGCGATTTCTGTCGCGGTTCTCATTGTGATAGTTGTCCCGCGTTCTATCAAATTGTGCCAACAGTTCTTGGAAACGTTCTAAATCTCTACACTCCACGCTGTTGACAATATTCTGTACATACGTTGGGAAATGAGCTGTCAGTAACCAGATGATTTTTCGGTCGTTTGCCTGCGGGTCACACAGCTTGATGGCGGAGATTTTCTCCATGGCGTAGTCTAAATAGGACTGCCCGTGGCGGTTTTCCCATCGCGATTCTAAAATCTTCCGCTCGAACTCATATCTCCGTTGTTCGCCCCAGTATCGATTCAGAAACTTCTCCCGAAACTCTTCATAATTTTGAGGGAAAGGGTTTAAAGCGGAAATCCAATAAGATGCATTGCCTTTCAACAATTCTTGCATAAATTTAGCCTTCAAGTGTGAAGGTACCGCCTTCGTGAGATTCATGTAATTTTCCGCCCGGTCAAGGAAAACTTTGGGATTTTCATCGGGTTTTCCGGAAAAATACAGGTTTTGCGGTGGAGCCCATGAGAAGCGAAGGCCTGAGCCACCAGAATTCGGATTTGGGTAATTCTCGCGTTCCTTTTCAATTTCCTCCTTTACCAATTCTAGGACAGTACGATCAATTTCCCTTTTTAATTTAGCTTCTCTCTCCCTGATGTTTTCCTCACTAATATTGCCTACTTGCGCGAACTTTTCGTGGATATGCGACACTTCTGAATGGAGTTTCTGTCCGATTTTATTAAATTTTTCGCCCATTTCCTGCTTAACTTCAATGATCTTTTCAGTAACCGACTCACAGCACGCTTCTACTTTGTCGTCGCATGCCTGTAATTTGGTCTGAATTTCGGTTTTAAAAATTTTGAAATTTTCGGTAGTTTCCGCTTGTGCCCTTCCCAACTCCTGACTGAGTTTTTCTACGTTCCCCTCTATTTCCCCGCATCTGCCTTCGACCTGATTCTTTAAAATCCCTATTTCATGGTTAAGTTTTTGCTCGAGACTTTCTAATTTATTTGCTTGGGCTTCCAAATGACTTTCGATTCGGTTAAATCTGTCCTCACACTTGCTCTCATGTGCTGTGAACCGTTCATCTAACATTTCCTGTAATTTGGCAGCGTTATTTGAGATTTTCTCCTCTAATTTTGCGACATTGCTATCTGACTGGTCTTTAATTTCTTTCAATTTAGCGGCGTTGTCTGAAAATTTCTCCTCAAATTTGGCAACAGTGTTATCTGAAATTTCTCTCATAACGCGCAAGATCTCACTTAAGGTGGGACCTTGCGTCGACGGCTCCTCAAAACTGTCTTCACCCGTCACGTCAATACCTGATTCGTCCTGCATTTTTACGATGTTACGCGGTTTCACTTGTTTTAGTACGCGCACACGGTATTTACACAACACAACACAACACAAGACAATGACACTTACAAGGAAAACACAGTACAAAATGACATCCTCAACAGACCATAAGTTATTAACTTCTCTACACCGTGCTTCCATCCATCATCTTAATAATTTAAACAATTTAATAATTTAGGCAGAGAAATCTCAGGGCGCTTATCTGGGATATTAAAAAATGAAAATTACGATTATTTCGCGTTAATCGAGCCCCACGGTGGGAAAGCCAATTGCAACTACCCTCGCGTCTTCGGTTGGGCGCCTCAGACGG
The DNA here is from genome assembly GCA_031308135.1 of Acheta domesticus. NCBI lineage: Eukaryota > Metazoa > Arthropoda > Insecta > Orthoptera > Gryllidae > Acheta > Acheta domesticus. Next base: position 8,750,348 of record JAHLJT010002630.1, read on the forward strand.
GTAGCCGGCCCGCTCAGTCGACAGATTACCTGAAACGGCGGAGATGGAGGAAGCCGGTGGCCTAGGTTGAATGAGAAGTCAAACATGTGAATTTAGAACAAGTTGAATTTATTCATTAACAAAAGAAAACGCTAATGGTCTGGTGATGATAACTCTGGCGAGCATGCCCCCAAAATCGAAATAAAACAAAAAAATGAAATGTCATGCACATAAGAGAACAAAAAATTACAAAGTAATTACAATCAGATGAAACTCTTCTTCGCGCGCGAATTCCCGCTTGACGGCCATGCGCGGCCGGGAACTCCTCTTCGTCGCCCGGTCGAGAGGAAGTCAACACTGATTGTCTGATGTACTGTTCACACCTCTCGATCGCGTGTACGACATAAGACACTCAAACAGAAAATACCTCTGTTAGGCGGCCTGTGCCACCCACTGAAGTTGAACGACCTCAGGTCAGCTGGCAGTTCGGCTGGCGAGGTTCGTGGCGGGCGAGGGGCGCCGCTCGGAAAATGTAGGTCAGATCAGGTACTTGCGAGGGTAGCGGCCAAGGCGGCCGGAACACAAAAGCGCCGTCTGCTCGCTGCGGTGAATGGGTCAGCACAGTTCATTCACTGACACGGTCGGTTCATTCCCGGTCGATCTCACAATACTTTGATACTAATGAGCCCGTGAATTATCGCACAAATTCACAAAGGAAAAGAGAGTCTCGAGTTCGCACGTAAATCGGACGTAATATAATACGAATTGCTGTCAAATGTTCATAATACTGTTCTGCGGCCTGCGTTCGTCACAGAAGTCTTGTACCCAAACTCTACAAGAAACTTAATAATTTTTTTTAAGTCCATCGAACCGAACGCCACAACAGAATATAACAGGTTCCCCCCCTGCGGCCGCCACTTGCGTCCGATTCTGAACACGGCTCCCAAGCTTCTCTTTTGTGCCTCGTCGCTCCAAGTTTTAGGAAACCTCGTTCCCCCCACCAAAATTATCCCTGTGACTCTGGAATATTCTAGAACAAACCCGAATTCTGGCTGCTATTGGCGAAAGGGTACTGCGCATTAGATATTTTCTGCCCAATCAGAGGATGTTTTCGAGGCCGAGAAAAGAGTGAGAGAGGGGCTGGTTATCGCTCCCTCTCGCTTTAATTTTGCGTCGAAAAGGGGCAGTTATTAACGACCGGGGGGTTGTGAGGGGCTAGGAATCTCTAGGGAGGTTGACGGAAGAGTTCCAGGCGTCGTGGAAAAATACTGAAGGGGTCGTGTGCGGAGCGGCCACCCAGAGTTGGGGCACACGTGTCCTTGACGAATTAGGGAGCGAAGGGTGCCGACACCGTGGCGCCTCGCCTGGCCCTCGGGTCGCCTCCGTGGCGCCTCGCATCTCTCGCGTCGCCGCCTGCGTGGAGTTATTTTGCGGCAGAATAAACTTGAATTTATTCGGTATCACTACAATATTACAAACGCACCGTTTGACTCACCAATTTAAGTTCATTACTAAAATGTTTGTGGGAATTAATAGGACTGTCAGAAGAATTTGATAGAAGGCGGTAAAGAGTATTAAAATAGGACCTGGTACGTTTATGTTGTAGCGATATTTCTCCTTGAAGTTTATTTTCAATAGCTCATGATGTTTTTCCTTTCTATGTAGTCCTCTTTCGAAGTTTTTACTTCTAGAAAGTTACACACGTACAGTGTAACTCATGAATACAACCTGTCTTATATTATTGTAAAAAGTTTCGTCGATTCCGTGTCATTTTTACAGTTATTTCTACTCTTTTCATTACTTGAAAAAAAATTTATCGAATCTCTTATAGTGTAGATACTCACTGGCCAGTACCGTGCTCTTCTCAATACTCCCCTTCTCTACGTACCAGACGATCCATTTCTTTTCGCATATTATTCCACATTTGTGTTTTCTCTGTCTCTCTCCCTCTCTCTTGTTCTCTCTCGTTCCTTGCCATCCCTCTCATTTAATTCCCTCCATGACCACTTTACTTCTTCCTTCTCTTCACCCACTCTTTCCCCCTCTCATTGTATCTTTTATTCACTGTCATCTTAATTTGCCGTCTCTCTCCCTTTATTTCCGTGCATAAATGTAAAATCTGCCCTCCTTTTTTCATGCAATTTGTTCCCAATTGACACATTCGCATGTAGGGGATAATTTTTGACATTTTTCTAAAGTAAAATTATTGCCTCTCCACGCCCTTCGTGAATATAAGAAACATGGGCTCTTTTTATATCATGTTAGCTTTAGAGTTCAGAAAATTGACAATGAAAATACCTTCATACTTTATTTCATTAGTTGTGTGTAGCACATTTCCGTTAGCTAATACGATCATTGCACTTTCGTAAATAACGTGAAATGTCGGCTACCATTGTTTCCGCTCCAGAGCCTCAATTGTAATTATGTAAATATAAATATTTAAGTAGTTAGGCGGAAGAACTGGCCTTACAGCCTGAGCCTCGACAGAAATAAAGTCATTGCTATTATAAAGTCATTCTTCGTCCCTTTCTCTGATCCTTCCACCTCCTATACCTTTGAATGCTTTCCCAGAGGCCTTGGCTTGCTTATTCTCTTTTCCCTTTCTCTGATCCTTGCACCACCTTTAGCTTTGAATGCTTTCCCATACGCCTTGGCTTTCTTCTTCTTTTTTCCCTTTCTCTGATCCTTCCATCTCCTTTACCTTTGAATGCTTTTCCATACGCCTTGGCTTGCTTCTTGTTCTTTTTTCCCTTTCTCTGATCCTTCCACCACCTTTACCTTTGAATGAATACGCCGTGGCTTGCTTCTTCTTTTTCCCTTTCTCTGTTCCTTGCACCACCTGTAGCTTTGAATGCTTTCCCATACACTTGGCTTTCTTCTTCTTCTTCTTTTCCCTTTCTCTGATCCTTCCACCTCCTTGACCTTCGAATGCTTTCCCATTCGCCCTCGCTTGCATCTTCGTCTCCTGCTTTCCCTTTCCCTGATCCTTTTATCCCCTGTACCTTGGAATGCTGTTCCATACACCTTGATTTGCTTCTTCTCCTGCTTTCCCTTTCTCTGATGCCTTTATCCTCTGTACTTTAGAATGCCTTCCCCTTCGCCCTCCCTTGCATCTTCTTCTCCTACTGTCCCTTTCCCTGATCCTTTTATCCCCTGTACCTTTGAATGCTTTCCCACACGCTGTCTCTTGCCTGCATTGCGAGCGCTGCGCGGCCTTGCCTCCCCGCGCCGCCCGGCGCTCGGCGACGCGTAGCGCCAACGGGCGCGCGCACGCTCCAGCGACCGTTGAAGTAACCTCATTCAGCGCCACGACGATTGAATTTGCGCGGGCGATCGGACGCGCCGATAGCCGCCGGCCGGCCAGCCAGCCAGCCAGCCGGCCGAGCGACCGCTTTGAGCCGCTCGCTGGCGCGCGGGTTGTATGGGCGAGAGGGCGTGGCGGCTGTTCGGCCAGCGCGAAGAGACTTCGCCTCGAACGCTCGACATTATCCTCCGCGTCCACCCGCGCCCCGCCCCGTGTTGCTCCGTTATGTCCCGTATGGACCCGTCTCGCCCCGCCTCGCCCCGCCTCGCCCCGCCTCGCTCCGCCTCGCCCCGCCTCGCCCCGCCTCGCCCCGCCTCGCCCCGCCTCGCCTCGCCCCGCCTCGCCCCGCCTCGCCCCGCCTCGCCTCGCCCCGCCTCGCCCCGCCTCGCCCCGCCTCGCCCCGCCTCGCCCCGCCTCGCCCGGCCTCGCCCTCGCCTCGCCCTCGCCTCGCCCTCGCCTCGCCCTCGCCTCGCCCTCGCCTCGCCCCGCCTCGCCCTTCTCCGTTGTTCCCGTCCTGTTCAGCTCGTATCTTCTCCTCTGCATCCTGCCACTCTCTGCTCCGCATTGTTCTACTGTGTCCCGTTTGTCCCGCCTCGGCCCTGCCTCAGTCCCGCCTCACTCCGTTGCGTCTCCTCCCGCTCAGCTTCTATCTTCTCTGCGACCTGCCACTTTCCGCTTGGCATTGCGTCACGATGTCCCTCACGACCCGGCCTCATCTCGTTTAACTGATTCGTATCCCACCTGCTCTGCTTCGCCCCCCCGCCCCGCCCAGCCCGCCCTTCCCCGCCCTCCCCCGCCCTCCCCCGCTCTGCCCCGCCCCGCTTTGTGTCCCATACCGCTCTGCTCCTCTCTTCTCCTCTGCGTCCAAGTACTCTCCGCCCCGCATTGCTCCACTACGACCTGTAGAGGTGGCTCAGGGCACCAACTGATATCACCGCGTTGCCTCTGACTGGGAGATCCTAGGTTCCAGTCCTTACCATCTCAGGATTTTCGACATTCGCCAGCCAGCCGACGTTATCCACCGCGCCCGCCCGCGAGCAACCGCTTTGAACCGCCCGCTGGCGCGCGGGTTGTATGGTCGAGGGGGGCGTGGCGGCTGTGCGGCCAGCGCAAAGACACTTCGCCTCGAACGCCCGGCATTATCCTCCGCGTCCGCCCAGGCCCCTATCCGCGTTACTCCGCTATGTCCCGTATGGCCCCGCCTCTTCCCCGCCTTACTCCGTTGCGTCTCATTCCGCTCCTATCTTCTCTGCGTCCTGCCACTTTCCGCCTGGCATTTTGCGTCACTATGTCCCTCATGGCCCGGCCTCATCCCCGCCATGCCTCCTACTCTGCTTCGCCCCGCCCGGCCCCTCCCCGCCCCGCTACTTTGCGTCCCATACCGCTCTGCCCCTCTCTTCTCCTCGGCGTCCAGATATTCTCCGCCCCACATTGCTTCACTACGACCGGGAGAGGTGGCTCAGGGCATCAACTGATATCACCGCATTGCCTCTGGGAGATCCTAGGTTCCAGTCCTTACCGTCTCAGGATTTTCGACATTCGCCAGCCAGCCGACGTTATCCTCGAGCAACTGCTTTGAACCGTTCGCTGGCGCGCGGGTTGTATGGGCGAGAGGGGCGTGGCGGCTGTGCGGCCAGCGCAAAGAGACTTCGCCTCGAACGCCCGGCATTATCCTCCGCGTCCACCCGCGTCCCGTCCCGTGTTGCTGCGCTATGTCCCGTATGGACGCCCCTCGGAACGCCTCGCCCTGCTCCGTTGTTCCCATCCCAGTCAGCTCCTATCTTCGCCTCTGCGTCCTGCCTCTCTCTGCTCCGCCTTGCTCCACTATATTTCCCACGGCCTGGCCTAATCCCGTTTCTCTCGCCGTAGCCCCGTTCAACGCGGCCCCGCCTTCCCCGCCACGCTCCGTTGCGTACCATGCCGCTCCGCTCCTATCTTCTCCTCTGCGTCTCGCCGATCCCGCCCCGAATTGCTTCACTATATCCCGCACGGTCCCGCCTCCACCCGCTTCGCTCGACCTCGCCCCCACTCCGTTGCGTCTCATCCCGCATTTACGGGTTTCGTCCAGCTTCACCCCGTCCCACCCCACCCCACACCGCCCCACCACACCCTGCCCCGCCCCACCCCGCCTTACCCCGCCCCACCCCGCCCCACCACGCCCCGCCCAACCCCGCCCCACTCCGCCCCACCCCGTCCCGCCCGTCCCACCCCGTCTCACCTCGTCCCACCCCGCCCCACCCCGTCCCACCCCGTCCCACCCCGCCCCACCCCGCCCAACCCCGCCCCACCCTATCCCACCACGTCCCGTCTTTCCACGCCACGTCCCTCCCAGTCCTGTCCCGTCCTGCTCCGCCTCTCGACCCGGCATACTCTCCCCGATCATTCCACTCCGTGTACCATCCCGTCACATCCCAGTCCGCAGCCTCTCGTTCTCTCCTCTGCTCCTCCTATCTCATTCCCGCTCGTTCCATCTAACCCCTTCCATCTCTCTCGTTCACTCGATTGATTGATTACTAGTGATCAGGGTGTGGCAACGGCTGAGGTCGTTAGTCTCGTGAGTTGTGCGTGTTTAGTAGTGTAACATGGTACATATTTTTTCTCGAGAGGTGGCGGTGATCTCCCCCCCCCCCCGAGGAGGGCGAGATCCGGCGCCGACCTACCATCGATTAGCGGGGTTTTCCCCAAGGTGTCGCCCACCAGCGAGGCAACGCCCCAGGGACAAGATCTAAGCTCCCGACCGATCTCCAGCATATGTGGTAGTATAGTACATGAGTGATGTGTGAGTAAGGAGTGAGGATAAGATAGGACAAGAAAGAGGGGATAAAAAGACCTCGCTCGTTCCGTGGCCCGTTGGTTACGGTACTGCTCCGGCATTCGCCTGGTGTTGATCGGAGAAACCACGGAAACTACCGTGTGTCGAAAATCCTGTCGTTGTCGGGACTCGAACCTTGGATCTCCCGGTCAGAGGTAGTGCAGTGACATCAATTCGTACACTGGTGCTCACCAGTTCCTACGTCCCGCCCTGTGCCAGTTCAACGAATCTACCTCCGCCCTGCTTCCGTTCGTCACCAGCTTGCTAGTTCACTATCTAGTTAGCTAGCTATTCACTATCTAGTCACTAGCTAGCTAGCTAGTTCGTCACATCCCTGCCGAACTAGCCTCGTCCCGTCGACCCGATCACTCACCCTGCCCCGTCCCGCCTCACTTCGCGTTGCCCGTGTCACCGCCCTGCTCCGCCTCTTTCTCCTTCCCTGGAAATATACGCGAGTCGCTTCCGCTGCGGGTGACGCCTCGCATTTGTTTACTACGGCCGGCGCAATGTTTCATGCGGCACACGACGCACGCGTGGGTTTGTTTATCGTAGAGCCCCGTTTGTGTGTGCGTAGAGTTTTTTCTTTCTTTCTTTTCTTTCTTCTTTTTTTTTCTTTCTGTGGTAATCAGTGTCGTGCTTTGCGTCTGACTTCGTACGTAGGAATGCTTGTAGGAATGTGTGCTCAGGTATGTAGTAATCCATGTTACTCATCCTTGTGTTAATGAGCTTCATTCGCGTAGACCAAAACCTTTACATCTCATTTCTTTTGAACACCTAAGAAATGGGGCAGGTCCTACGCAAGAGCTAGCACATACATCTTTGATCCCTGGTCCGAGATCGATCCCCCGGTGTATCCGCTTGGAATTTTTGACGGACAAGCGAGCTGTCGACCACTTTCTCGTGGGTTTCCCGTTCCGTCTGCACCTCAAATCATTCACCTTATCATAATTGTCATCGTCCACTCATTAGAATCGCCCGTAGTCGTCAATGACGTTTACCCTGACAGTTGAAAGCCCCACAAACTCCAATGAATAAATGAATGCATGAATAACATAAATAAATTAATAAATTAAGCGTCAGCACCTAACCCGTCCGACGCATTCCGTGTTTTAATAACCATTGGATTCCATTTCGTTCATTTCAAGCGTTTCATCTTGTGTCCCGCTGAAGGACATGGCATTTACAAAATTTCATTACAAATTATTTGTCTAGAGATGCAGAAGAGTAGAAATAGAATTTCAGCATAGCGGAAGAAGGGAACGCGGTTTCTAGACGGATCACAGAAAGGGGGCGTGGTCCGCCTTTACGACGTGGAGACAGGTAGTGATAATCTCATCTAGTGAATATTCATACATCCACGTCAGATTACCTTGCATCACGTCCCACTTTAACACGTCGCCAATATGATCGTCACATCGCCTCGCAACGTCACATCACGTAGCAAAACTTTACATCACGTCGCGTAACGCGTCATTTCACTTGTTCTGATGCGTTGCTTTCCATCTCAACACATTGAATTTACTTGCTCTTTCCAGCATACTACACCGACTTAAGTGGCTCAGGGCATCTATTAATGTCACTGAATGACCAGTCCTAGGACTCAAATCCCGGCGGTGACAGGATTTTCGACATTAGCTGCTACATTCAGGTGTGTCTGGAGGGGAATTCTAGCGGCCTGCTGATCTGATCAGTCTGGCACAGGTGGTGAATTCACACGACATATTACATTCCGTTACACCACATCTCATCCCAGCAAATCATGTCACGTCACAACATCAGTCACATTTTATTCGATCTCGTTCCTTCCTCGAAAGGAACGTTCTGGTATCCGTCAAATCAGATTCCCGATTTGTAACTTTTTTTTCTCCCTTAAATGTGTCCTTTAGATGCGGAATTTCGTCGTTTGAGGCAACTGCGGAAGGGGGTGTCCTGGGGGAGCGAGGCGAGGGAGGGGGTGTGGCGTTCGGGTGGGTGGGAGACGTCTGGTTGGGCGCCGGGCGCAGGTGGCGCCTTCGAGGCAGCGGCGCCGGGGGATCACTTAGCCCCCGCCGAAACTTTCTGCGTCCGCGCTCGGCGGGTCCGCGGCCCACCCCGGCCCGTGCCGTGTACGGCCACGTGGGAAGAAGAGCAGCGTCGCTGGCGGTGGTAGAAGTGGAGGAGGTTGCGGTTGATGTGGTAGTTGAGGTTGATGCGGTGAAATTGAGGTTGATGTGGCGATTGAAGTTGATGTTGAGGTTGATGTGGTGGAGGTTGAGGTTGATGTGGTGGAGGTTGAGGTTGATGTGGTGGAGGTGGAGGTTGATGTGGTGGAGGTTGAGGTTGATGTGGTGGAGGTTGAGGTTGATGTGGTGGAGGTTGAGGTTGATGTGGTGGAGGTTGAGGACGATGTGGTGGAGGTTGAGGTTGATGTGGTGGAGGTTGAGGACGATGTGGTGGAGGTTGCGGTTGATGTGGTGGAGGTTGAGGTTGGTGTGTGGTGGTTGAGATTCATGTGTGTTGGTTGAGGTTCATGTGTGTTGGTTGAGGTTCATGTAATGGTTGACGTTGATATGTTTGTTCAGGTTGATGTGATGGTTAACGTTGATATGTTGGTTTAGGTTGTGTTGGTTGAAGTTGATGAGTTGTTGGTTGAGCTTGAAATGGTGTAGGTTGAGCTTGAAGTATTGTTGGTTGATGTTGAAGTGACAGAGGTTTAAGTTGGAGTAGCGGTAGTTGAGGTTGAAGGGGTGGAGATTGAAGTTGAAGAGGTGATGGTTAAGGTTGACGTTGAAGAGTGTTATTAGACAGCCCAATAAAATTATTTTCCCTCACAGTTGTTTTACTTCGTCGCAAATATTTGCATATCTAATTATTTGTGCAGAATTATATGAAAAAAGCATTTAGAAATTACTAAGTGCAAAAATCTTGCCATTACCGTAAAAATATACAGTCGAAGTGGAAAGAAGAAAGGAATGTAAACCGCTTTCGAACCTATCATCCTGCGCTTCCAACCGAGGAATTTAGGACTACTTTTGAGTGACTTTTTTTGTTTTCCTTAATGGTCAGTCATCATGCTATACAAATTGTTTCATTATATTTTGTTTATTAGAGTTTTTTGGAGAAACACGAACTTAGTTTCGTATCTTTTAATGGCCTTAAAACAGTGGAACGTCATATTTAGTATTGTGCTGAGAGAGAACTAGTTGGGTTGGTTCATTCAGGTTCGTAATTGCTGCATACTATTTATTTCTGTTATTTTGATAAATATTGTTTTGAGATTCTCGACTACGTTAAAACGTCGCATACGCTATCCGTATCAAGAAACGTACTAAAAATAAAACTGAAAAATTATTAGGATAAAGCCTTTAGATGAATCTTCCGTCTCGGATGTCTGTGTGGAGGTCGTTACGAATGATTCTGCGGTAGATTCTGTATAAAAGTTTGCAATAAACTGTTCTTATCTGCCGACGTGTGGTCAGGTTAATGTGCTGTGCGAAATGTTAAAAGGAATTTGCATAACAGTCACGGTCTGGTAGCAACAAGGAGTCCCGACTTGTTTGCTCACTTCCTCTCAGATATCCCGCTCGTTATGATGTGCGTTCAACGCACCTGCTTGCAGAAGATACGAAAGACGAGGGCAGTTATGAGATATTTGATTTTAATTATTTAGAGCAGATTACTTCCAGTTAATGTAATGACAGGCTCTGCGAGCTTGCTACAGAGGAGTAGAAAGTGCACATTTATAAAATTCCTTAAAACATATTTTTCGTTAATCCATTGTTTATCAAAGAGCTCAAACGGATTAAATATAAAATAAACCTTTGTATGTATTTTAAAGTTTGTTTTTTTACGTAAATGCTTTCCTAGAATTTTACTAGTGGTCTGCACCAGCAAATAAGTTGCGGTACAGTATGTAGAAAAGCGCCGAGTATGTAGAAAATGTGGTCCTAGAGCAGAATCATTAGCAGTATTGGTAGAATTTAATACTTAAAATTTTAAAAAATCGCATTTTGATAACTGTTATAGCATTTTGTGGTACTATAAAAATTAAAATAGTATATTGTAGCATTTGCTGAAACATTGTTATTAAGGAGTAAATAACATTATTTATCACTTTGGGATAAGAAATAGTTCGATACTTTTTATAATTTTTTTAAAAATTAGGAAATAAGGGAAACTAATTTATTACTTCGCCATTTGTGAACTTCAACAAATATTTAAAGAAGTGATTTTACATCCTTAGAATTATTCCTAACTTGTATAGAACTACAGGTTTTGTTCAGTAACATAGATGTTAAAAAATGCTCATGATATAAATGAAATTTCCAGCATCTATTTTCCTTGTGAATTGCTCGCAATCAGCAGCCATTGACAACTGTCACTATTGTCGATCTCCAGACGGCATGAAACTGTCTGTTATTCGCAACCTTTAACTCCAGTATTGTTACCTATTTTTATTATTTTGTACGTGGTACTATCATCGTTAAACTGCTTTGAACCTTGACTACATACAACATTGATTAGAAAATTAAGATAACAGTCGAATTTGAGACAGAATGTATACTTTAAACAAATACTGACGTGTTATGTATCACATTAGAACCAGGACATTTTACTTCTATAAATTTCATCGCATTTAAAACATCAATGCTTTTTGTCGATGTTCCCATCGGCATCGAAAACCTTTTGATGATGTATTTTATACGCACGTTTTCTTGAGATCTGGAATATCTACCCCCCACTCCTTTCCCAACATTAGTTGAATTAAGAATACAAGATAGCACGAGCGTTTTAGACAAAAATCTGATAATCAGAGATGTTCGCTCCCATGTAATAGAAACTCTTTCCATCGGAAAACGAACTACAAATTTGAGACAATATTCTTTTTGTCAAATAACCAAACTACCCACTCCCCTCGCATTTGGCGGAACGATGGCTCAAAAGAACGTGCGCGGATAATATCGAAATATCGATGTATCGATGTTTTGATCAAATTTGCCATCACTACCCTGCCCACTGAGACACGAGGGAGTTTTTGCCACCTCAAACGTTAAGTACTATCGATCTTCTGCTCATGCGCGTTCGAGTTTCGCATCACTTTAGTGCATCTGCGCATGCGCAGAAGATCGATAGTGCTTAACGTTTGAGGTGGCAAAAACTCCGTACGGTCGTTGCCCGCGAAACCCCGCGTGGTGCCGGCAATGGGAGACCACGTGACGCGACCGTCAGCACCTGGAGTCTTCACGCCCGAGGCAAAGACCCCGTGTTGGCGGTCAGCTGGCGGAAGTTCATTGCGTCTTCACCGCCGCCGTCACTTCCGGCGCGCAGCTGCTCTCTGGCGGCGAAACGCACCACTTCGTCCGGAAGTGGATCGCATCGCAGATTAACCCGCCCACGCCTTGCCGCGACCACCGCGGCTCCGTCTTCGCGTGCGTTTCTATTCGTGTCTTCATGCCCGACCCTTTGTCCCCGTTCACATTCCTGTCCCTCCGTTTCTATGCCTGTCTCGGCGTCTCTCTCTTTCTCTCTCTCTCTCTCTCTCTCTCTCTCCCCCTCTCCCTCTCTGAGTCGCTTTTTGCTTTCTTACTGCTCTCTCTTTCTTACTGCCTACTTCCTTTCTCATTGCTCCCTCTGCCTCACTGCCTACTTGCTTCCTCGCTGCTCTCGTTCTCACTGCTCTCTCTCTCGTTCTCACTGCTCTCTCTAGCTGTTCTCTCTCTGTTATCCCTCCCTCTCACATTTTTCTCTCTGTTCTCTCTCTTTCTGTATTCTCTCTGTTCTGTCTCACGCTGTTCTCTCTCCTCTCTCTCCTTCTTGCTGTTCTTTCTCCCTCGCTATTCTCTCTGTTGTGTCTCCCTCTCTCGCTGTTGTCTCTCCCGCTTCTCTCTCTCTCACACAGTTCTTTCTCGCTCTTTGTTCTCTTTCTCTCGCTGTCCTCTCTCTTCGCTCTCTCTCTCTCCCCGATTGTTTCTCATAGTCAACGTTTTCCAAGTCTTGGATACAGTCAACACCTATTTTGTTGTCTCCTGAAACAGATTTATCTTGTTCTTCTTGGGGAAAAATTAATAGGAAAAAAATTCACAGAATTTTGTTTTTGCCTACTGCATCCCTAATTCTGAGAATTTAAATTTTATAATGTATATTTTTTGTGAAATTTCATCTATTGTCACTGTGTGTATATACTGTTTGTTTCTTGGTTAGTATTTTCTAAATCAATAATTAATGTTTATTTTTGTTCACAGGTGAGTTGTATGTAACACCATCAACCAGAGATCTTAATTTCGTAAGTTTATTTCATATTAATTATTTAGGTCAGCTTATGTTTCTAAATGTGAGCAATTTGGGTCGTAAATATCATTCTATAAAAGCGGAGTTCCTTTGTTCAGTGAATATTAAATACCCTCCACAGCAAAGTCCATCTTGTGTAAAGCCAACACGATTGTACAAAGATTTTAATCAACATGACATACCATTGATGTATAATGCACCCGTGTTCAAAGATAAACACAGCATTACGCGGTGGTATTCATTATGCTATTTCTAGCTATTTCAAGCTTTCATTTACAAATTGCTGTTCATTGAAAGTAATTACTTTATAGCCAGTTTCTCTTTCATCTCGTTTATTACGTCTATTTATACATTGCGTGACTGATGAATTCTTTAATGGGTATATTTGCGTGTGATCTTTTGACGATTTATAGGATTGAGAATAGAAAAATGAATCATGCGGCGATACTGTCATCATGCCTTATTAAATGGAAGGGATCGCAGTGTTGGTTGGGTAATGACACTCACTCGATCTTTTTAGGAAAGAGTTTACCTGGAAGTGGAAAATGCAGTGTAATTAATTTGAAATCGTCTCTTTCCTAACAATTAACCTAATTATTTCCTAATTGAAATTGACAAGCATCTTATTTTTGACATGTTTCTTATTGAAAATTGACAAGTTTCTTATTTTTGTTGCATTGGTGAAAATCAAGGTGCTGCTATCGTGCATTCCTTTCACTTCGCTGTTCGTAATTATTGTGAAAATATTAACAGAATCAATAATTTACTGCAACTTCGTGAAAACGAATACAATACCTTAGTTACGGAAAGGAAATATCTTCATTTAATAAAATTTTGAAATATTTCTTTTATAATTTTATACCTTATTCCATATTTTATTCCTTATTGTATATGCATTCCTTGTTTATCTGAAATTCAATTTGTTTATTCAGGTTTCTACTTTCTCGAGAAATTTCAGCAGGGCGAACGGAAGCCACATTTTCTTTATTGTGGTCTATAATTTAACTATTCCTCTCCTCAGTAGAGGGAAACAGCTTCAGAGAATATTAGAATATTAGGGAGATTATTATCCATTTATTGTAACAATTTGTACGTAATTTATACGTATTGTAATACGTAATTTGTACGTATTTTATTTTTAATTAATTACTTAATATTTATATGTTTTAGTATAACTGAATACAAGAAATTATTTCAGCAAATGTTGAACAATTTTAAATTATAAATATCAGAGTAGAAATATCTAGCACCCGTTTACCCTTATGTAACTTACCGTAACGCTGTCTCAAACCCGTCTCCCCTCTTTAGCGTTACGTAATTTATAGATGATCCCTTACACCCCTGCTATTAGCCATTCCTTCCCTCACAGGTTATTGATTGATTGGTGATTTCGGACACGTCAACGGCTAAAGTCATCCTTTAAGTGTAGTGCATGCTTTGTCGCTGGAGGTGGCGGTGATATCCTCTTGATGGCGAGACCTGGCGTCGATCTATAGGTCACTAGCGGATTTTTTCCAGAAACAGGTATCTCTCTTCATTGGAGTACCGCCTCAGCCGGGACAAGCTCTAACCTTCAGACTGGTGTCCCACTTGTGTGATAGTGTAGTATATGTAAATGTATGAATAGGGCAAAGAAGTGGAAGGAAATATCGCGCGTGCTCCGTGACCTGTTTATTAGAGTACTGCTCCGGCATTCGCCTGGTGTTGATCGGAGAAACCACGGAAAACTACCGATCAGAGCAGCCGGCCGCTTGAATTCTCCTCCAGACAACGACTGAACTCGACCTAGCTATCTACTTAATATGGAGAATTTTGCCACCGTCGGGACTCGAACCCTAAGACCTCACTGTCATAGGCGGCCCTGTCGTAGGCGGCCCTGTCATAGGCGGCCCTGTCGTAGGCGGCCCTGTCGTAGGCGGCCCTGTCGTAGGCGGCCCTGTCGTAGGCGGCCCTGTCGTAGGCGGCCCTGTCGTAGGCGGCCCTGTCGTAGGCGGCCCTGTCGTAGGCGGCCCTGTCGTAGGCGGCCCTGTCGTAGGCGGCCCTGTCGTAGGCGGCCCTGCCGTAGGCGTCCCTGCCGTAGGCGTCCCTGTCATAGGCGTCCCTGTCGTAGGCGTCCCTGCCGTAGGCGTCCCTGCCGTAGGCGTCCCTGCCGTAGGCGTCCCTGCCGTAGGCGTCCCTGCCCTAGGCGTCCGTCGTAGGCATCCCTACCGTAGGCGACCCTGTCACAGGCACTGTAGTGACATCAATTGATGAAGCCCTGAGCCAACCAAGTCGCTCTCGCAGGTGTTCATTTCTCCTACTCGTCGTGGCGGTTCTTTGTAAACGCAAGATCCACTTTAAATTTAATCTCCAACTTCGTTGAAAACATCCAGGTATATCTGTTCTGTGCCTTGGTCAACCGCGACCAAAAATTTCGTTTGCTGGGAGCACCGTGACGCGCGTCGCGGGGTGACGAATGACAAATGATAGTGTAACCTTCTGAAGCGGCAGCTTCTGAGAAATGACCAAAGCGAGAACCGCATGTAAACATTGCCAAGAATGCGGACGTATTAAGTCGCGCGTTGCGTGCGTGACTGCGCGCTCCGTGGAATGAGCTCCGTGGAATAATTACTGGCAGAATATCATTTTATCTTTCTTTAGAGTGGAGAGCTGGTAAATTTGAGTGAGTTAATATGATTGCATTTTTTTTTATAATTTGTATTGGATTGTTGAATGTATATACTGGTTGAGACAGCCCGTCACGGGCCAGGGCCTTTCAGCAGCGTCCCGGCCTCGCGGCCATGGGTTTAAGGGGTACGTGTGGTTAGCACGTAAACATCCCTATGCCGTATTCTGGTCTTCTCAACCTGTTGTTTGTTTGTGAGTTTTCTCCTCGTCAGATGCACTAAAGCGAAGCGAAACCTGAACTGCGCATGAGCAGAAGATCGATAGTACATTAACGTTCGAGGTGGCACAAACTCCCGAGTGGTCGAGCGATTGATGTACGCTGCACGATGCAAAAAGTCCTTTTTAACTTCGATGTTTTAATTTTGAACATTGAAGTAGGTGTTTGACATTGTAGCGTCGTGGCGCGCTCAAACGGTGCCTACCTGCGCAGAACAGAAAATTGAACAAAGGCGCAGAAAATAACGCATTGGGAATTTCTGCCCAGCGTGGTTACGGCGCGGAGGCAATGGAGGCGGCGAAAGACCAATATAACGGGCGAGAGCAAGGCCTCCCTTCTTGTTCTCAGCAGCGTCGACGGGCAGTTGTGCGTAAGTTTGTGCGAGTAGCGCACGTGGGCAAGGGGCCGGCAATTCATTGTCGTTGCGAGCGAGACATGCATTAGGTCTCAGATGTAGAGCGGTGTGGTAGCCGTTCAATTAAAACCTCTCCTAGTAGTGGGATGTATTTAGTTAGTTAATTGTAAGCAGTGAAATTTGTTATTTGTGACTTCGGTCTAGTTTAGGAATAAACTCACTGTTATTACGACCCACTCTCGTCTGTGTTTTGATTACACCCGTATGACGCGACAATATCATCGATGTTTCGTTATCGATGTCGTATCAGTAGTAGTGAGGTGCGGGGAGAGGGGCGTGGCCATTTGGTCGATGGGCGGTTCGGCGAGACCTCCAGAGACCACCGCAAGGCGATCCCCTCGCAGATTGTCGGCGGCCGCTGCGCTGATGGGATGAGCCTGGGGATGGGCGGGGATTGAGGCGTGGGGGCGCTGAACGGAGGGCGTGGCGAGGGGCGTGGGACGGAGGACAGGGGCGCGAGGCGTGGGAGTGGCGTAAAGCGGAGAGAGTGTGGAGCATGAGGGCGGGGCCGTGGCGGGGAGAGCGGGGAGCATGAGGGCGAGGCGGGGGAGCGTGGAGCCCGAGGGCGGGGCTGGGAGCATGAGTGCGGGGGCGTGGCGAGGAAGGCGGGGAGCATGAGGGCGGGGGTGGGGCGGAGAAAGCGTAGAGCATGAGGGCGTGGGCGTGGCGGGGAGAGCGGGAAGCATGAGGGCGGGGAGAGCGTGGAGCATGGGGACGGGGCTGGGAGAGCGTGGAGCATGAGGGCGGGGCCGTGGCGGGGAGAGCGGGGAGCATGGGGGCGGGGCGGGGAGAGCGTGGAGAATGAGGGCGGGGAGGAGAGATCGTGGAGCATGAGAGCGGAGAGGAGAGGGCGTGGAGCACGAGGTCGGGGGCGTGGCGGAGAGAGTGGGGAGCATGAGGATGGGGGCGTGGCGGGAAGAGCGTGGAGCACGAGAGCGGGGACGTGGCGGGGAGAGCGTGGTGGGCGGCGGGTGTAGCATGGTGGTCCTTGGCGGGGAGAGCGTGGGAGGGGCGCGGAGTGTGAGGAGTGGCGGTGGCGGGGAGAGCATGGCGCGGTGGCGGAGAGCATGGATGGGTGGGGCGCGGTGGCGGGGAGCGTGGGGGGGGGCGAGGTGAGAGGAGATGGGTGCGTCGGGGTCTTAACAGGGAACCTCCACCGCAAATTGCGACCCTGTCCAGCCAAGTTCGGCGCCAGCGTGAGCCTGGGGATATGGGGCGGGTTCTGACGTCACTCCGGTGAATCCTTCATCCTTACTACAGTGCGCCGGGAAAGTCTCTCCGCAGTGTGATCACGCTGGTGCAAGTGTTAACAACAGAAACTGTTGGTATCACGAGAAGCAGGAAGCGCTGTGACCGTCCCAAGGGAGATGTGAAAGCAACGGAGGAGGAGGGGGCGGCAATGTGACAGCACATTGGCGCGCTATACCTCTGTGCAATGCTGTAATATCTTTTGTAACTACTGTTGTTTACATCTGCGCAGGGTTGACTGAATCTAGCATTCCAGGTATGTCTATTACCCAAGGCCTTTTGGCTAGATGCAAGTAAGAAACAAAAGTTTCATTACTAAGAATTCTGAAAAAATGAGAGTTATCGAAAAGACAAATGAAAAGAAAGATAAGATGCTGAGTGAGAGAACAAAATAATAAACGATCGATTAAAAAAAGACGAAATAAAAATAAGAGGGTGAGAAAGGAGTAGGAAGAAAAAAAGGAAAGCAAAAATTTTAAGCACAAAAAGGAGCAAAAAAAGGAGGAAGTTGGCAAAGTATAAAAAAACACGTCAATTGAGCTTTCTTCCAAAACCCGATAAATGCAAAAGAAATTAAGTATAGTTTATTCATCGTTTCTTTTCACCCGACTAATCCATCATTTCTCAAATAGAATTCAAACAAATAAAATTGAATTTAATAATATTGTATAGTTTCGTATATACAGTGCAAAAGTAATGTACAATATAATAAGAAACGTTTATTATTTAACAAAAATCTATGATGGCCCCCTCCAAAACGATCGGCTGGATCCGCCCCTGCAACCGCCCGCCCGCGTATTGCCTGTTGTCTCCAACACGCATTACACCCCCCACCCTCCCCCCGCCGTGCGAACCCTTCCGGAAGCGGCCCAGCGGGCGCACGTCCGCCCAGATAAGGGAACGCAATTCGCCGCTGCGCGCCGCCGCCCGGCGTCGCCCCCGGGCCGCGCCGCCGGCACCTTGCGCCACATTGCGCCGCGTTGCGCGATAACCCCCGCGGCGCCCTCGACCTCCCTCCGGATTGCCAGGTTTCGGCGACGGCTTCGCACCTTCCGGCGCGGGGGCGGCCCGCCCGCCAGCCCGCCCGCGGCTTCCTGGCGCCGGCCTGCCGTTGCTCGCGCCTCCACCGCTGGGGACCGCACGACGGCACCAACAGCGCAACATCACTTTCTACTGCATATCCATCCTTCTCCTCTTCCTCTTCTTCTCCGTTCTTCTCTTCCTTCTCTTCTCCTTCTTCGTTCTTCTTCCCTTCCTCCTCCTCTTCTTCGTTCTTCTTCTTTTCCTCCTCCTCTTCTTCGTTCTTCTTTTCCTCCTCCTCTTCTTCGTTCTTCTTCTCTTCCTCCTCCTCTTCTTTCTTCTTCTCTTCCTACTCTTCTTCGTTCTTCTCTTCCTGCTCTTCTTCGTTCTTC
Organism: Acheta domesticus; assembly: GCA_031308135.1. Lineage (NCBI taxonomy): Eukaryota > Metazoa > Arthropoda > Insecta > Orthoptera > Gryllidae > Acheta > Acheta domesticus. The sequence goes on from JAHLJT010002630.1 coordinate 8,768,669, forward strand.
TCTTCCTTCTCTTCTTCGTTCTTCATCTCTTCCTCCTCCATCTTCTCAAACTTCTCCCCCTCCTCCACCCAACCTCGTACACCTTCAGAATCTTTTTCTCCATTTTCTCAGTCTTCTTCTGCTCGCTTTCTCTTCCTCCACCTTTTCATAATTCTTCTTCTTCTGAAAATTCTCCTCCTCCTCCACCCAACCGCCTCCTTCCACACTTTCATTACCGCCTCCATTTTCTCAATCTTTCACTTTCTCTTCCACCTTCGCAGCCCCCTCCTCGCTTTATCTTCCTCCGTCTTCTCAATTTTCTCCTCCTCAATATTCGCAATCTTCTCTTTCTCCACGTTCTGAGTCTTTCCCTCCTTCACCTTCGCAGCCTTCTCCTTCATCTTCTCAACCTTTTTCTCCACCTTCTCTTCAACCCTTTAACCTTCTCCCCCTAAATCTTCTTAACCTTCTCCTGCTCCCCCTCCTCCACCTTCTTCTGCTCCACCTCCTCAACCTTCTCCTCCTCCACCTCCTCAACCTTCTTCTCTAGCTTCTTGGTCTTCTTCTCAACCTTCTCGTTTTCGTTCTCCCTCTTCTCTTTTTCCTTCTGATCCTCCTTCTGATCCATTACTGTTTTCGTCTCAAATACCCCTCTCTATTACCATCTTCTCTTACCGACCTTCCCTTTCTCATGCACCGCTGCCGCCACCACCAACCAACACCATCACCACCAGCGCCACCATCATATCACGACTGGCGAAGCCATCGCCACAATTCCCCCTCCCCCCCCGCCTCCTCCGATGTTAGGCCTGGTTATTACAAACGCGCTACGCAAGTCGGCGGCATCGCGGAAATCCATTTCATTATGGAATCCGATGCCACCCGCGCTAGCAACCTACCTCCGGCCCTTTCCCCCGCCTCCCCCCCCACGCCCCCCTCGCTATTTCAGCGCGCGGAATTAACTTGGCGGAATCCTCTTCTCGGTCGGAATGAGGTTGTTACACTGATAGCGCGATAGTTGTGAACAGCGCCCCTCGTTTAGTAGGCCGCTTTCCCTTTGGGTCACGGAAGTCTAATACACGGATTATGGCGAGAGGTCGGAGCAAAAGCAACTATTGTAATCTCATTTCAAAGTAATCGTGTGTCGGTGTTTTCGTGGATACATAATGGATGAAATATCGTAAAAATGGTCTTTCTCCTAGTTTTCGGAAAAATGATACGTTGTTCGTCTTTCACTTCTCGCCATTGTGTGCAAATAAAATTATTTTGTTTTTGAAGTGAGTTTTTCAATAATTTCATTTTCTCCCTCACTTTCTTTTCTGCTCCTCCCTACGTTTCCAGCTCATGTTGCCCATTGCTGTCTCACCTTCGTCTCATACTCTAATGTATTTTTCCCGCCGGCTTTACCCCTCCTTTCACCTACGTCTCCCGCTCGCACCCCTGAACTGGCCCCGACTCTGGCCCGTTCTCTAGCCCCTTCTCTGGTCGTTTCTCTGGCCAATTCTCTGGCCCCCGTCTTGACCAATTCTCTGGCCAATTCTCTGGCCCCTTCAAGGACCCCTTGTCTGGTCTGGCCCCCGTCTCTGACCAATTCTCTGGCCCCGTCTCTGGCGAATTCTCTGGCCCCGTCTCTGACCAATTCTCTCGCCCCGTCTCTGACCAATTCTCTCGCCCCTTCTCTAGCCAATTCTCTGGCCCCTTCAAGGACCCCTGTCTGCTCTGGCCACTCCACCGAACGCGCCTCAGTCTTCGTCTCCACCCAGTTCTTTCTCCGTCCCCTTCGACCCCGCCTACACTCCATCCCCGCCCTCCCCGCGGCTTCCTTCTCCGCTCCCTCCTCTGCCCTCATCTCGTCTGCTCGTGGCTCATCACCAATGCCTCCGGCCTCTTCGCTAGCCCATACCTCATTTCCGGACCCGCCTCGACACCGCCTCCCACTCCCTTCCTCTCCAAACCCTCTCCTCTCTCCGCCTCCAACTCCACCGCTCCTTTCCCGCCCTCTCATCCGAACCCGCCTTCTAACTCTACCCCTGCTCCTTCTCTGTCCTTTCGCCTCGGCTTGGCTACGTCCTCATCCTCCTCTCCGCTTATTGTGCCATCATCCCCGCCTCCCACCCCCTCCTCTGTCCGTCACCAGCTCCTCCACTCCCTTCACCGCCCCTCTTCCGACCCCGCCTTCTAAGTCTACTCCAGCTTCTACCCTGCCCTTTAACCTCGGCTTGGCTACGTCCCCCTCCTCAGCTTGGTTACATCGCTTGTTGTGCCTTCATCCCCGCCTCCCACCTACCCTTCTCTCCTCCTCCAGCTCCACCACTCCCTTCACCGCCCCTTATCCGACCCCACCTTCTAACTCTACCCCAGCGTCTGTATTGTCCTTTAACCTCGGCTTGGCAACTTCCTTTTCCTCTCCGCTTGTTGTCCCTTCATCCCCCCCCTCCCACCGCCTTCCCACTCCTCTTCTCTCCGCCTCCAGCTCCTCCACTCCCTTCACCACCCCCTCATCCGACCCCGCCCTCTAACTCCACCCCAGCTTCTACCCTGTCCTTTAACCTCGGCTTGGCAACCTCCTCCTCCTCCTCTCCGCTTGTTGTGCCTTGATCCCCGCTTCCCACCCCTCCTCTCTCCGCCTCCAGCTCCTCCACCCCCTTCACCGCCCCCTCATCCGACCCCGCCTTCTAACTCTACCCCTTCTTCTGCCCTGTCCTTTAACCTCGGCTTGGCTGCATCCCCCTCCTCCTCCTCACCGCTTGTTGTGCCTTGATCCCCGCCTCCGTCCCCGCCCGCCCCCGCCCCCCGCTGCGGCCTCGTTGCGGGGCGGTTGCGGCTCCGTGTAATTAGTTGGCGCGCTAAGTGAGATCCATTACATGATGAGCCAATCGTGTACCGAAGCCACGCCGCCAACGCTACCCCCTCTTCTCCGCGTCTCGACTCACATTGCCAAGCGGCGGCCGTAGCAAGGGGGGGGGGGAGGAGGCGGGCCTTGATCGACAGATCCGCGTGCTGCCTCTGACCAGAGCGATGCGGGAAGCTGAGGTTGCCCATGCACAATCTTTGTCATTACCAAATGGAACATTGACGAACACTGTCGGTCGGGTCATGTTGCGAAAGGGAGGTAATGGATGATTTGTTCTGTTTGGGGGGGACACGGCAGATCAAAGCGGTATTGATTTTGTATTGCTGTCATGTGGCCAGACGTGCTGGAGGGTTAGTACTCAAGGTTAACGATAACTGTAATACCAGAAGTACAGTTTGTATTTTAGATGAAATGAATTACATTGTTAAGGACGTGTTTATTGTTTTGTGTTATAGGAGCACTTTTTTTACTCTTTCCCTACGAAATAGGGAAAAGGAGAAATAAAAATATTTTCCGTGCCTCTTGTGAATAGCATGTATTGTCCATGACAAAGTATATTGTACTGCAGCTCTGTCCATAGATATTTCTAATTGTATTGATAACACCTCCTCTAGGCAGTATTTAACTACATTATTTGTAATTAATTTACTGTCAGAACCCACTCTCGCCTACCGAAATGGATTCGATTTTTCCGCAGTCTTCACAGAAACTACATAAACAAAACCAGCACTTTTTTCCCGGACTCTCTCAGCTGGGGTCAGCAGTGATCAAATAGTTACACATCGACACGTTTCGTGCATTCTCGGGTGTGTGCGGGCAGTCACTTTCAAAACAACAGTTATTCGTAATTTTGCTGTCTGCAAATGTGTAATGAACGAGTAATATAAATGGAGGAAAACACGTATGGACAATCACGAGGCAAGAACTCGGAGGTTTTCCTGGAAAACATTAAGAAAATATACACGCCAAACTATTTTTAAGGTTTATTCTCATAAATACAGTGGTAATTTTGCGTTGGACAAACTCCAAGATGTTTTATGGTATCGGGATGGCCGAAGACCCGAGCCTCGTCCTCAACATGGAACTGCATAGCGAAGCGTCTCTTTCCGCAGCAAAGTGCATCGGTCGCATACACAGTGACGTGTGACTCACGAGTGACTCATTATCGGAATCGACAGCGTTGATGAGTAAAGACTGGAAAAGTATCAAACGTCAAAATATGTACATAAATATGTAATGAAAATAGTGAGAATATGTAATAAATATGTAAAATCGGATATAATATGTAACATTAAAATACACTAATTATAAAACGAACTTTTACAAATACGAAATTATATTTATAAAAATATTCCTAAAGAAATTTCGAATATAATTCATACGTTTGGAAATTCAGATTAACGGTCACAAAACGTGGCGTCTGTGAACTTTTCACACCTAAGATGAAACTGATATCAGCCACTGACGCACACTTCCCGCCACACATAGGTAACTGAAGCAGGCGCCTCAGACTGAGTGACGGAGATCGTCATCGCCTAGCATACCTCCTGTAAACAGCACGCAGTAATAATGTAGGGAAAATTGCTGACTGTTTTGAAAATATTTCTTTTCACAAAAAATAAGTAATAGAATTGAAGAAAATTGATATAATAAAAATAATCTTTCGTAAATATGGCAAATATGTAAAATATGTAATAAAGTACTAAATATGTAACAAAAAAATTTGATATTGTGTTAGGAAAGCGACAATTCGCAGAGATTACAATTTTTAGAGAGGTAAGTAGAAACAAAAAATACGTAATTACATAAAAAGCCGGTCTCTATTCATGAGCGATTCGTATCACAAGCTGTATTTCTACCCATTAGGTTATTGTGGTACTTTCTATTCAAACTTCCAGCTCTAGGCCGCATTGACTCAACCTGACCTACGAGAGAATCACACACGTTTCTTGCAGGAAAGTAACTGATTCCTTTGTACACACGCTCGTTTCCGACGAAGTGAAATTTCTTAAACGTGGCAACGCCGCCCGGCAAATGTCGTTCGTTGGCGTACAAGCAAGCCTCAGGCTATCGACAGGTGCTTTTCCAAGCCGGTCATCCGACGTTGCTATTATGCCGCGAACTTCGGGTTGGCCAAACTCCTTTTAGAGTATCACATGTACGCTCATTTCCTCTAACCTCCTACACTCCTTATTCTCTGCTCTCCAGCAACCACGTATAATGCCCCCTTGTATCATTTAATGCCACTTCTTAATTGTTGTGATGAAATATTAGAAATTGAGGCTTGGAAATTCAGGAGACCTGAAAATTGAGACATTTTGCTCCAAAAAGGCATTTATTTTTTCCTAAATTGTAAAAAGGGTGGGATACGATTCCTCGTGGCCGAAGAAGCATGTTCTCAATTAAAAAAGAAATCAGAATTTCGAGAGCTATTTGGCATGTGTTTTGAATACTTACTGTCTGATACTACACCACCGCTGGCGAAGGAAGAAGAGTACGCCGCCAGTGGCCATGAAATATTCAAGCTTGTAGATTGATTTCCACCGTAATTGAAATGGGTGAAAAAGGAGGAAAAGGGAAAATAATGTCGAGAACGGAAGACAACGGTCCAAATAAGGCAAAATATTCAAATATGATTTACAAGCTACAATTGGCAAAAGTAAGGGGAAAATCGAAATATTGTAAAACAATTTCAGAAGCACATTTAAGTGATATCTATTGTTACAATACTTAATGTAATAATACTAATAATAATAATAATAATAATAATAATAATAATAATAATAATAATAATAATAAAAGGCATTCTTGAAAACTTATGAACTCGATTGTTTAGTACGAGTTCTTATACCCTTAATGTAATGTCAATTTTAGTCCAGTAGTTTAGGTCAGATTTTAGGATGTCCACTTTTAGACATCTTTTTATGTTCCTTGTAGGAATTGCCTGAAAATTATAGAAATTACTTTTAAATCTATGAAGTACAATCTTTAATTCTAATGTAGATCATTTTCCCGTCTAGCACTGACGTCTCTCCCCCTTCATCGTCACTGGTAGCTCAGGCGAGGGTAACCGCTGCCACCGCCGACATCGCCATTGCTATCCACCACCACCACCACCACCACCGCCGCCACCGCCTCTACAGCCTCCTCCACCACCACCGTTGCCGCTACCGTCGCCACCTAACGCCGCCGCCACTACAGTTACCACAACCTCCTTCGCCGCCACAATCACCGCTATCGCCAACACCTCCCTCCGCCCGTGCTACGGCCACCGCCACTACCACCGCCGCCGCCGTCGCTGCCGCCGTCGCTGCCGCCGTCGCTGCCGCCGCCGCCGCCGCCACCGACCCCGCCACCGCCGCCGCCGCCACCGCCGCCGACTCCGCCCCCGCCCCCGCCGTCGTTGCCGCCGCCACCACCGCCACCGCCACTGCCGCCGCCCCCGCCCCCGCCACCGCCGTCACTGCCGCCGCCACCACCGCCACAACCCCTGCCGCCGCCACCGCCACCGCCGCCACCACCAACGCCTCCCTCTTCGCCTCCGCCACCGCTGCCGTCTCCGCCGCCACGGCCGCCAACGCGTCCCCCCTCCGCCCCCGCCTCCGTCTCCACCAGCGCCACCATCACCGCCGCTGCTTCGCATTGCGAAAGCGCGAGCGACGACGGCGGCGGCGGAGGAGTAGCGGGCGGCGGCGGCGGCCCTGAAACAAAGCCTCTTTTGTTCGACCGCTGTCTCCGTGCTGCGCGGACTCTTCGAGGCACGTCCATCTCCTCGCTCCCCCTCCACCCCCCACCCCCCACGCACAAACACCGCCTCCGCCGCCGCCGCTGCCACCACTGCCGCCGCCGCCGCCGCCGCCCCGCCACCGCCCCGCCACCGTCCCGCCACCGCCCCGCCCCCGCCCCGCCCCCGCCCCCACCCCGCCGCCGCCGCCACCCCCGCCTCCGCCACTCCCGCCTCCGCCGCTTCCGCCGCCCCCGCCTCCGCCTCCGCCTCCGCCGCCGCCCTTGCCGCCGCCCCCGCCTCCGCCGCCCCCTCTTTTCGTAGTCTCCCGCCTCGACGCCGCCTTGCCCAATGTGTCGCCTCTTTTTCGTTCTCGACTTCCTGCTCGCGCTAATGAGACCCTTCATCGCCCGAACCCTCGTCCGACTCTCATCTTCTCTTTTGAGGTATTCGTCCTCTTTTAGTTCCTGTGTCCTTTCTCATCTTCCCCCCTTTTCATGGTTTTCTCTCGTTTCGTCATCTTTTCTTCTTTCCAATGTATTTTATATCGTGTTCTTCCTGCGCTTACTACATTTTTCTACCTAATCTTTTATATTACTTTCTCTTATCTTTGATATATTAGTCCTCTACTTCCTATCTTGTCATGTCATCTTCCTTCCTTTCATCGTTTTTCTCTTGTTTCGTCATATTTTCTTCTTTTTTGCAATGTCGTTGTATTTTATACCATGTTCTTCCTGCGCTTACTACATTTTTCTACATAAACTTTTTTATTTATTTCGCTTATCTGTTATCTTTGTTATATTCGTCCCCTTTACTTCCTATCCTGTCTTGTCATCTTCCTTCTTTTCATTGTTTTCTCTTGTTTCAACATCTTTTTTTTCTTTCTAATTTCGTTATAGTTTATATCATGTTCTTCCTGCACTTAATTTTTCCTGCCTAACCTTTTCTGTTGCTATCTTACCTTTTCACATTTCACACACACATTCTTCCTTCTTTTTTCTTCAGTTGTTTCGTGGAGATCCTAATTCCTTCATCTCCCACTTCGTTATGCTCCTCTCTTTCTGAAATCATCGCTTCATACCTTTCATTTCGTTCCTGTTCCTTTTGCACCGTTGCCGTTTCCACTATTCCCAACGTACCGAAGCTACAGAGAGATTACTATAAGAAGGGACCGCCTTGACAGCTACTGCTTGGCCAGATAACTGCAGGTCTTGTCCGAGCACTCATTTTGTCAGTGCATTCGTTTATAGTTGGCTCGTTTGCAAATGAGTTCACTATCTCTTGAAATGGCATCGCCCGGGAGGGCGATGACCTGTCAGACTGGTCCCTTCTTATTAGGGGAACTCCTCTATACCGCATTCTGTGCTTCATTGCATTTCCGCCTCTTTGCTGCAGCCTTCGCCGCCGTCCTCCCCGACGCCTCCGGCGTCCCTCAGCCTCCACCGCCGCTTCTTTCACCTCCTTCACCGTCTCAGTCTTCACCGCCGCCTCCTTCACCGTCTCAGCCTCCACTTCACCGTTTCAACTTCCACCCCCCGCTGCTTCCTTCGCTGTTTTAGCCTCCAACTGCTTCACCATCTCAGCCTCTGCTTCCTTCACCGTCTCAGTCTCCACTGCGTCTTCCTTCACCGTTTCAACTCCCCCCCCGCTGCTTCCTTCGCTGTTTCAGCCTCCAACTGCTTCACCATCTCAGCCTTCTGCGCCACTTCCTTCACCGTCTCAGCCTTCACCTCCTTCACAGTCTCAGCCTCCGCTTCCTTCACCGTGTCAGTCTCCACCTCCTTCACTGTCTCAGCCTCCGCTTCCTTCACCGTCTCAGCCTCCGCTTCCTTCACCGTCTCAGCCTCCGCTTCCTTCACCGTCTCAGCCTCCGCTTCCTTCACCGTCTCAGACTCCACCGTCGCCTCCTCCTCCGTCTCAGCCTCCACCGCCGCCTCCTCCTCCTGCTCCTCCGTCTCAGCCTCCGCCACCGCCTCCTTCACCGTCTCAGCCTCTGCTTCCTTCACCGTCTCAGCCTCCGCTTCCTTCACCGTCTCAGACTCCACCGCCGCCTCCTCCTCCGTCTCAGCCTCCACCGCCTCCTCCTCCTCCTCCGTCTCAGCCTCCGCTTCCTTCACCGTCTCAGACTCCACCGCCGCCTCCTCCTCCGTCTCAGCCTCCACCGTCGCCTCCTCCTCCGTCTCAGCCTCCACCGCCGCCTCCTCCTCCTCCTCCGTCTCAGCCTCCGCTTCCTTCACCGTCTCAGACTCCACCGCCGCCTCCTCCTCCGTCTCAGCCTCCACCGTCGCCTCCTCCTCCGTCTCAGCCTCCACCGCCGCCTCCTCCTCCTCCTCCGTCTCAGCCTCTGCTTCCTTCACCGTCTCAGCCTCCGCTTCCTTCACCGTCTCAGACTCCACCGCCGCCTCCTCCTCCGTCTCAGCCTCCACCGCCTCCTCCTCCTCCTCCGTCTCAGCCTCCGCTTCCTTCACCGTCTCAGACTCCACCGCCGCCTCCTCCTCCGTCTCAGCCTCCACCGCCTCCTCCTCCTCCTCCGTCTCAGCCTCCGCTTCCTTCACCGTCTCAGACTCCACCGCCGCCTCCTCCTCCGTCTCAGCCTCCACCGTCGCCTCCTCCTCCGTCTCAGCCTCCACCGCCGCCTCCTCCTCCTCCTCCGCCTCAGCCTCCGCTTCCTTCACCGTCTCAGACTCCACCGCCGCCTCCTCCTCCGTCTCAGCCTCCACCGTCGCCTCCTCCTCCGTCTCAGCCTCCACCGCCGCCTCCTCCTCCTCCTCCGTCTCAGCCTCCGCTTCCTTCACCGTCTCAGACTCCACCGCCGCCTCCTTCACCGTCTCAGCCTCCACCGCCGCCTCCTCCTCCTGCTCCTCCGTCTCAGCCTCCGCCACCGCCTCCTTCACCGTCTCAGCCTCTGCTTCCTTCACCGTCTCAGCGTCCGCTTCCTTCACCGTCTCAGACTCCACCGTCGCCTCCTCCTCCGTCTCAGCCTCCACCGCCGCCTCCTCCTCCGCCTCAGCCCTCCGCTTCCTTCACCGTCTCAGACTCCACCGCCGCCTCCTCCTCCGTCTCAGCCTCCACCGCCGCCTCCTCCTCCTCCTCCTCCGTCTCAGCCTCCGCTTCCTTCACCGTCTCAGACTCCACCGCCGCCTCCTCCTCCGTCTCAGCCTCCACCGCCTCCTCCTCCTCCTCCGTCTCAGCCTCCGCCACCGCCTCCTTCACCGTCTCAGCCTCTGCTTCCTCCTCCGTCTCAGCCTCCACCGCCGCCGGAGTTGCAGCAAGCGGGGAAAGCCGCTCCGCTCCCCTCCCCTCCCCTCCCCTCTTCTCCTCCTCCGGGACGTCTGTCAGTTGATCTATGTTGCGTCGCCGGCGACCTCGGATGCTCTCCCACACTCCCACGCCAGACGCCGCTACCGCCGCGCCGCGGAGTTTCGCGGACCCCCTCCCCCCCCCCCCTCTCGCCGCTCCCTCGCGTGCTGCCCGGTGCCTGGCACGCTGCCCGAGGGCTCCCGCCTGCGCTGGATTCCTGGTGCGCGCGACGGAATCGATTCTGGGAAGCTGCACCGCATGCAGGTGCCCGAGACAAAAGGAACTGCAGGAGGAATGCGTGTGTTGTATGGCGCTCACGTAAGGAACCGCTCATTTCGTCAGTGGCGGGGCGCAGTGGGGACGGCAGCGGCGGCCCGCCCCGGGAGGTACTTTTGGGGGGGCGACAAAATTTCGCAATAAGTAATTATAATAATGATAATAATAATAATAATAATAATAATAATAATAATAATATCATCTTGTAAAAATTTGGACCATTTCATTTTATATTTGGGCGGTACTTTTAGGGGGCGGCAAAATTTCGCAATAAGTAATTATAATATCTTGTGAAAATTTGAACCATTTTATTTCATACTTGGGCGGTACTTTTAGGGGGCGGCAAAATTTCCCAATAAGTAATAATATCTTCTAAAAATTTGAACCATTTCTTTTCGTATTTGGGCGGTACTTTTAGGGGGCGGCAAAATTTCGCAATAAGTAATAATAATATCTTCTAAAAATTTGAACCATTTCATTTCGTATTTGGGGGTACTTTTAGGGGGCGGCAAAATTTCACAATAAGTAATAATAATATCTTGTAAAAATGTTAAGCATTTCATTTCATATTTGGGTACTTTTGGGGGGTGGCAAAATTTCCCAATAAGTAATAATAATATCTTGTGAAAATTTGAACCATTTCATTTCATATTTGGGCGGTACTTTTAGGGGGCGGCAAAATTTCGCAATAAGTAATAATAATATCTTGTAAAAATTTGAACCATTTCATTTCATATTTCGGCGGTACTTTTAGAGGGCGGCAAAATTTCGCAATAAGTAATAATAATAATTATAATAATAATATCTTGTAAAAATTTGAACCATTTCATTTCATTATTTTTCTCGCACCTACGTTTCGGACCTCCTGAAACCAGCACGGAATCTTTCGTTGCTTATTCTATGACGACTTCTTTAAATGAATGTGAAATAATGACATCTTGCTCATTGTAGCGACAGGCAATACCGTTTGTTCTGACTTTTGGGGATTACCCGTATTTTATTTTGTGCTTGGATTGTTTATGATTAATAATCAGAGAATGACTTCTATCATATAAAGAATAATGTTCAATATTGTATCATAATACCTTCAAATTAAATTAAAATACGGATAAGTCCCTTCAGGGAAGTCCGTGAGTGATGCTTTGACATTCAGAGAAAGTTTCATTGATGGATCGTTAGTCGTCCAAAGCACATTAACTTAATCGTATATATGTACGTGTTTTCTAAACAGTGATTTTAGTGCTAATAAGTAGGTGTAGTGATTGTTAAATGATTGAACTTCGTTGAAAAATTTTATTATTCGTATACGTATAAATTCGACTGTGTAATAAATATTATTTACGTTTTTTATTCATGTAATTCTTTGTTTGAGTCTTTGATGCGTTGTTCAAGCTTGTATATTTTAGTTTTTTTAATCTGAAATACCTAAATAAGGCGGCGGCGAAATTTTTGCTCGCTCCGAGCGGCTGACACCCACACTACGCCACTGTTGGTAGCGTTGTTGGGAAGTATGTGGCTTCGACTCCAATGAATGCCTGTTTTTATATCATGTGCGCTTCTGGAAAGTAGCTTGTGCTTTTCATTGTATTATTTACCTACGTTTGGTCTACCCGTTTGACACATTTCCTTATTTTCAACTAATGTGTATGAACGAATGTATTCGTTGATGTAATAAGACCTGCCTTTTTTTTTTATTTCACGCGTTTATGTTAATACCCCACTCAAGAATCATCCCGTTGGTTCGTCATTTATAACATTCGAAACAAGTCTTTAAGATCGTTATTCTCAACGCAAATTTAGAGTCAGTGGAGTAAAAAATATGGAGCGACTGGTAATATAGGTTTTGAAATTTTGCTTTGACCGAAATATGTAAATATATGTGAAGTAAAAGGAGCCTCATTTGTTATAGAATGTATTGAAATAAATAGTACCAGTTGATAAATTTAGTAGTTAATACAAAGTTATTAATACAAATTAATTAATTTAAATCCGCTCTGTACACAAAAACTTGTTTAACTATGTCTATAAATATTTTTAAATTTAACATTATGATCAGAATGTTTGATTGATGATAGCACCTTATCGATCTCACGAGTGACCTGTGGCCCAAATCTATTTATATTATAGTATGTTATTTAACCATGATCGGTATATGGGATGGGCCCATCGCGATAACACACTTTACCAGTCATCCAGATATATTTATATGTTATTTAAACATAATCAGAATATGGGGTGGCAGCCGCACGATATCACACGTGACCTGCTGTCCAAATACATTAATACTGTTATTCAAACACAATCGCAGTCTGGGATTGCACAGTCACGATATCACACGTGACCCATCGTGCAAATTTATTTATATTATATTACGTTATTCAAACACAATCGGAATACGGCATAGCTGCTCCACGATATCAGAGGTGGCCTGTCGTCTCCCGTCAATCTCCCCACCCGACGCCCTCGTCAGCGCCCCCGAACCTCGCGCCCCCCCCCCCCCACCTCCGCCTGTCCCTACGGGACGCCCCGATTGACGCGCCTCCTGTCAACGCCCCCCTCCCCCCCCGCTGTCACCGGCCTCGCCTCCGCCGCCACCGCCTCCCAGGGGGGCCTGGCAGCGCGGCGCTTTGATCGCTACCCGCCCCCGCCCCCTTTCTCCTCCTCTGACCAAGAGGTGGCTCTTTATACAGGGGAGGGACGTGTTTGGCCTGGAAATGAGCCTTGGGGAACACCTAATGGTTGCGTTCTCTTTCGGTGGTGTTTCGTAAAAACTGCGATAGAAACTGTTGTTTTTTACTTTCCCGTATACGTACGTGTTCACGGAGTGATATTTTGAGTAATTTTTTTGTTTTTTTTTTTTCAAAAATTACATAATTGTAATTTTTTTGAAAGATCTCTTACATCTTTAATATGCACATTACCAGCAATTTGCAAACATTATTATATTTGTGAGTGTAAGTGCTTCAAATAACTTCAAATAAAGTATTTTGAAAACTCAAACATTTTCTGTAAATTGAGCTTCAAATTTCGCATTTTAAGTAGCGCTAAAATGCCATTTTCTCTTACACAGCACATAATTTTTAAAAGAAAATTGCCATTTATGACTAGGTTTTTGTGTTCTTTAATATTATAAAATTAATGTTTCCGTTCTACCAATAGGAAACCGAAAAAAACTAAGAAAATGACAAAAAAAATGTATTTTTGGCGGTGATAGATGGCAGCTGGCAAGAATATGTGCCAATTCCGAATAGCTAGCGAAGACCCAAGGAAATAGAAAACTAATACGGGAAAGTCTGTGCCATTCTGTAGCACAAAGTTTGTTTCTAAAACTTCGCGAGTGAGTCGAATAATATGTAGTTTGAATTCTGTGACCCCGCATCTCCTTCCAAATGCGCTGGGTATGGAAAGGTATTTTGGTACTGTAAATGAAACTTGGTGGAATCCCTCCACTGTGTGAGACACTGTGTGGACTCGAAAAACAGCGGCACACACAACGGATTGGTTGATATTTTCTCCGAAACCTGCCTTGTTCCTTCAGTTGCTTCGAAATATTACTTAAGTATTCTTAAGATGTGACCATTGTTCAGAACAAAATCCAAAACCTATGCGCAAGGGCATTGCTTGTGTAATCTGAGAATAGGGGGACATCTAGAAGCTAAATTTTCTTTCGATGGTCTATATCGCTGCATCGTTTCCAAAATGAACTTTTTCTAATAGGTATCATGATCATTGCACGTGCTTCGAAAACTTGTGTGTGTTATTTCCAGGTCGATCATAATGTGTTGAATCGACTTTTCCCAAGTAACGAATCCGTGACCGATAAGGAAAGGTTTGTGTTTGTTCTACAAATAAACCTTGGGATGGAATCGTTGCAGGATTTGCGTAAAAACTGCAATTCAAATCTCCTCCACGAAACAGAATGAGGAGCCTTTTTTGTTCTGTTATTTGCAACGAAAACTAATTGATGCTGTAGTCATCAGAACTCAATAATAGCACACCATATTTAGGAATTAACGAAACTTTAATCGGTGGGGGGGGGATGGGGCAAGTTTTTCAGGCAAATTGACAGAATTCTCTTTTGGGGAAACTGCGATAACGATGTTTCGCCTCTATTTTGAATGTGACTTTTTGTATAACTTGTCAAGTTCCTTTGACTGCTTCGAAGTATTTTTAATTATGAATCTTTGACAAGCAAGATCTTGAAAGTACGTACAATCTTTTTTTCTCGTGAAACGAACTCGGATCCTCAGGACACTTCAAAATGCATGCATTGCTAACGCCACAGTATGAATTTTAAAAAGGTTGATTACAATTTTTGGAATGAGCGAAGGCTGATTGTTTCCGCTTAAAAAAGCTTTTCTTGTGATGGTCGTAACGAGAGAGCCACATCGAAGCTTCCAAGCGCAGTTTCCTTTTATGATAAAATTGTTACTTATGATAAAAATAATGTTTTTCCAAGTTGGTTTCAGATACGTAGACATAAAGTATTGGAACGTGTTCTGCACACTGAGATGAGGTCGACTTTCAGCGCATTAATCGAAAAGTCATCTGAGTTAAAGTTGCAGTGAGTGTTTTCCAAAACGAACATTCCCGTATCTTCAAATTCCATAGTCGTACGTCCAGAATCGAACATGTTTGCGTACTCGATCATTGCCTCTAAATCAATTGTAGCATTTAGTTATCATTTTCACAAATACCGCATAATTGGTTGGAAAGTGGACGTGCCGTCCTCAGAAACTAGACCGCTTCGTAGGTAGTCCAACGCACTTTCTTTCTTTCTTTCTTTCTTTGCATCAGCTTTCTTCTATCTTTCTTTGCATCAGTTGAGCAAGAATTCTAATCGAAAACGCTGTTTCAATTCAGTCGAAACGCTACTCCAACTCCTTTCCGAACTACTTTCGGTTTTGCTTCTCTGCGTCAAGTCCTTCACAAATGCTACCTCTTCATGTTCAAATCCCATGATTCTAAGTACCAAAGGAAAAATCATTCGCTTACAACAAGTTAGCTGTAACGAATAGTTGTCATTAACACGCATATCTTTGTGTGCGTGTATATGTACGTGTGTGGATGGGGGAAGATGAACAGGCAGTCCACACAAACGAGACTATATCGCATGTGTGCCAACAACAATTAAATTCCTTTGTAGTACTTGAGTAGAACTCGACTGAAAGCGCTGTTTCAATTGATTCAAAACGTAAGTTCAAGTAGCCGCACAAAGCACCCTCGATTTCGTCTCATCGGAACGGAACCCTTCCTTAATTTCACCTCACGTCTTCAATCCCTAAGTGCCTGTGGCGGGCCTGTAACATCCAGTTGCAATCAACACAAGAACCATTTAACTGTGTGAGAGGTGAACACGCAATTCACCGAAACTTTTTTCCCCCCCGTATCAGCCTCCCCCCTTCCCCCACGACAGTTAAATTCGTTTGTATCACTTGAGCGAGGCTCGCTCGAAAGCACACACACACTGTTTCAATTGAGCGACGGTATTCCGAAACGCGAGGTCCCTCTCTACTCAACCGAAACGCCATCGGCTCTGTCTCATTGCGATGAACCCTTAACTCCCCTCCCCCCCCCCACACGCACCCTCTCCCAACTTTCCGCGTTCCCCGAAAACGTATC
Organism: Acheta domesticus; assembly: GCA_031308135.1. NCBI lineage: Eukaryota > Metazoa > Arthropoda > Insecta > Orthoptera > Gryllidae > Acheta > Acheta domesticus. The sequence goes on from JAHLJT010002630.1 coordinate 8,784,424, forward strand.
ACTTCTGTCGTTCCCCGCGCCTTCTGCCTCTCTCAACTGCGTGACGGCGTCATGGCGCCTGCCGCAATTACGTGAAACGCTTCCCGGCAGACGCTAACGAGAAGAGGGGAGGGGAGGGCAGGGGAGGGGTGGGGAGTGGCCAGCGCTCGGCGGTTGATCTGTCGGATTCGGCATCAAAGGGAAGAAGAGAAGAGGGGAGGGGACGGGCATGTCCTGCGGGAAGGGAGGGGGAAGGGGCGGGGGAAAGTGGAAGGGGCGGGAAGAGACGGGACGGGACCGGAGAGCTCATGTGAAATTGGGAAATTCGAACCAGCCGGTTTCGGAGTAACGGCGATGGCTGGGGGTGTGGGGAAGGGGATGGCGGAGGCGTGGGTGGGAGCAGCGATTGTGGGAGGTTTGCGACGGCGCGAAGGTGTGTGGGTGGCAAAAGCAGGGGTGGAGGTGGGACGGGGTGGGGGGTTGGGGGGACGCGGCGGTAGGCAAGGGGCGTGGGTGGTAGAAGTAGGGATGGAGTTGGGGCGGGGTGGGGGGTTGGGGGGACGCGATGGCAGGGAAGGGGTGTGGGTGGCAGAAGTAGGGATAGAGGTGGGACAGGGTGGGGGGGTTGGGGGGACGCGATGGCAGCGAAGGGGTGGGGGGTTGGGGAGGTGCGACGACAGGGAAGGGATGTGGGTGGCAGAAGTAGGGATGGAGGTGGGAGGGTGGTGGCGATAGCGGTGGGTGCAGTGGAGGGCGGGGTGGTGTTCGGGGGCGTGGCGAGATCAGCGGTTTGTTGCGGTTGCCATCACGGGAAGGGACGTGGGTGGGGGTAGTAGGGATGGAGGTGGGAGGGGTGATGGGCGAGGCGGTGATGGAGATAAGAGCGTGACGGGGACAGCGGTTTTAGAGATGGATTGATTGATTGATGATTGATTGCTAGTGATTCCGGGTGCGTCATCGGCTAAGGTCATTAGTCTCGTAAGTGTAGTGCATTTTTTCCTCGGGAGGTGGCAGTGATCTTGCCTCGCTGGATGGCCAAATGCGGCACCGACCTACCGTCGGCTAGTTTGCCCGAAACGGGTATCTCCCACCTGCTGGACACCACCGTAGCCAGGACGAGCTCAATGCTCCCGACCGGTATCCCGCAAGTATGCTAGTGTAGTCCATGTAAGTGTGTGTGTAAATAAGTGATAGGACAAAGAAGGGAAAGGAAAGATCGCTGTCCGTGGCCCGTTTTTTCGGGTACTGTTTCGGCATTCACCTGGTGTTGATCGAAGAAACCACGGAAAACTACCGATGAGAGCAGCCGGCCGCTAGAAGTCTCGTCCATTCAGCGGCAGAACTCGATCTAGTTCTCTGGTTAGTGTCGAAAACCCTGCCACCGTCGGGACTCGCACCAAGGACCTCCCGGTCAGAGACACTACAGTGATATCAGTTGATGCCCTGAGCCACCTCTGCTGGCAGCTGAGCTATGTCACTAGTGTCGAAAACCGCCAATGCCAGGAGTCAATCCCTAGGGCCTCCCGGTCAGAGGCACTACGCCCATGATATTAGTTGATTCCAGAGCCGGTTTGTAGCGATGGAGGTGGGACTGGGTGGTAGCGATGGCGGAGAGGGGCGGCGGAGTTGGGGGCGTGACAAGAGCAGCGGTTGTAGGGATGGAGATGGGGTCGAGCGGCGGCGGCGGCGGCGGCGGCGGCGGCGGCGGCGGCGGCGGTGGCGGCGGCAGTGGAGGTGGCGGTGGCGGCGGCGGTGGCGGCAGCGATGGCGGGGGCGGGCGGCGGCGGCGGCGGCGGCGGCGGCGGCGGCGGTGGCGGTGGCGGTGGCGGTGGAGGTGGAGGTGGCGGTGGCGGGGCGGCGGCGGGGGGTGGCGGCGTTGGCGGCGGTGGCGGTGGCTTTGGTGGCGGCGGTGGCGACGGCGGCGGTGGCGACGGTGGTGGCGGTGGCGTTGGCTGCGGTGGCGGCGGCGGCGGCGGCGGCGGCGGCGGCGGCGGCGGCGGCGGTGGGGCGGTGGCGGCGGCGGTGGCGGTGGCGGCGGCGGCGGCGGCGGCGGCGGCGGCGGCGGCGGCGGTGGCGGCGGTGGCGGCGGCGGCGGCGGCGGCGGCGGCGGCGGCGGCGGCGGCGGCGGCGGCGGCGGCGGCGGCGGTGGCGGCGGCGGCGGCGGCGGTGGCGGCAGTGTCAGTTCTCGCGAACAAAAAGTTGAAACGAGCTGCGTAAGGCACCGCCAATCGAGCCCGCCCCTTCCCCTCTCAACCAAATGCCGTTGATGATGTGGAAGCCTCGTTGGAGATCGCGAGTTGAGCGCGTATGGCTCTCGCGACCGTGAAGCTCCGGAACGACTGTCGTGATGTAACTTAATTTAATTGCGGGGCGCCCGAAAAAAAAAGTAATCCTTTTCGCATCGACTGGTAGTCTGCCTTTTAGGTTTAGGAGGTTTCATGATATTGATTTTTTCCTGTTTGTCATGACGGCGTTGCGTTCTTTTTTTCGTCGTAATGTGTCGTCTCCTACCCTGTCCTTTCCAGTGAAAAATCAGTTTTGTGAAATTAAATTGTGATACTTTGTGAATATGTTCGACCGTAGAAATGAAATCCCGATTGTTTTCTCTGCAATAGAGTTACGTTTTATTTGGGTATGTTATTTTGTTATGTTTTAAATATAATATTACGGTGCAGAAATATATTATTTTCAAGACCGCTAATTTTATTTGGGTCTCATGTTCATTTATAGCATTTTGAGACGTTTTTTGCATGTAACTATTGCAAAAAAGAATCTCATAAGAAAGTCATGACAATAGTGGATATCACCACATTATTAACAAATACCGTTACGGATCGCTCATTGAGTAGCTCAACTCTTATCGTGTAATGTACACACCAACTAAACATACATTAAACATGTCTTAAAATACACCGCTTGTAACTCGGCGATAGTTGTTTGTAGTTGTATGTTAACATCGGAAATAGGAATAGGCTTATGTTATCAAATTCGGTTCAATAAAATTTGGAAATAAAATAATTTGACGAAAGACGATTGTAAAGACCGTGGAAAAACGATTAAAATAGAGTTTTGGAAACAAAGTTTTTCAAATACGGAAATATCGCGTATGTGAAAATACGAAACTATCCTTGTGAACAACGCCAAATCGAATTATAATTCCTTACAATACACTCATTATGTGAACATTTTACTAATACAGTGACCACAAAGCATTAACTGAAAGCGCCAAGCTCTGGGGATGTTCGGTCGACGGGTAATCAGAGAGATGGCACGGATTCTCTCGGAGAGATGGCATGTGGTTTGTGTAGCGTCAATGGGAACCGAACAGCTCGCCTGCAAAACTGCCAGCGGCACCACAGGTGCAGTCCGTAGATTGACAAACGCTCTGAACCCTGGGAAGCACACTGATCTCTATTTATGTTACTAGTTAGGCAGTCGCATACTAAAAGGTAGCTCGAAATTGCCCTGATGTTGGTGACTGATTAATGTTCTGTATTTTGGGGAAAATTCGTTCTGGAAGTTTAAAATGATTGCATAATGAATGCTTTAAGGATTTTAATGAAACCATAATCACTAATGTGATTATTAGATAATTAAGTATGTTTTGTAATTTTGACATTTTCCAGACTTACATTTTTATTTCATTTCTATGGACTAATTTTGATATGAATACGTACAAAAATTGCTAATAAAATGTAATTTCGATAAATCTCATTACCACAGTTCAATTTTGCTGTATCGTAATAGGTATTTACAAAATATGTATAGTAAGTCACACAAAAGAGCACACAACACATGCATGTTCTATTGTGGAGAACAGAAAAAAAAAAAAAGAAAATGGATAAACGTAGTAAAAATGGCAAAAAAGTAAAATGAACACTCCTTTTTTCAGATTTTTTTTTAAATTATTGGTTTTAACGTTCATTTTTATGACGTGGTAATTATGTTCCAATGTCACTTGCAACAATATATCACTTTTATACACGAAATTCCGTGGTATATTACGGAAAGTTCATCCTGTCCTCAGTTCTTCACAATATGCCTGGATTTAATGATATGGATTTATTATCGTCAGCGAGGACGGATTAACATCGATAGCGCTAAGCATGAACGAAATATTCCGTTGCAGTTAGAAAATATTACTTCAACAATTAGGTCAATCCGCTTTTCTCTTTAGAAATATAAGTGTGTACGGCCAAAAATAATTTTCTAACGATAACAATTCTTTATTGTTATTAGTTAAATAATTAAATATTTATGAATGAATCTCAAGGACTCGTACCATGGCGTCATCCGGCAAGTATTTTGGATGTGCATTTCGAATCCAAGTATTATTATTTTGAGATATTCTATCGGCTGATTTTTTGAAACAGTTAAATGTAAAAATAATTTGCAATAATGTACGATTATTTTTAAACGTATTTTCTGTATTATCTAATGTGAATTAAATTTCCATGATTTTTGTGTGACGTTAAGGAAAGTTTTATATTATTTTTTTACATTATATAAATGTTATTTGAGGTCTTAGGACTCCATATAGCTCAGAACTTATCCAGTTTGCCTACTGTGAGCTACCCTCGATATTCATTACATTATAAATTGATATCTGATTCGTACGGGGCATTTTGCCTATATAGTGATCATCTTCATTCTGAGAACCATTGCTTTTCTCTTATTGTGTAGCTGTCATAACAAACTTTGTGGTTTTGGGGAACATTGCTACACATTCGTATAGTGGAAGCAAAGGTGTCTGAATTTGGATTTCAGTCTGTAGGACTCTGTCTACTTTCAATCTTAAATGAAATACCCTTGCGAGTGAGGAATATCAGCATTATCTTTCGTTGAAAAGAAAATATCGTGAGCGACTATCTTCTGTAGGTGAAGAATGGAAGATGTTTTTGTCTGCAATTTCTCCTTCTCCAGTATTGAACTACAGTGCAAAAGTAAAGAAGCTTACATTTTCTCACATTCAAGTAAAAAGTATAATTATTAACAGATTAATGTAAATTCGTCAGCTTGTAGTACAATTGTGTGGTCTGAATGTCTCCAAGTTTAGTATATTTACATTTTCACTCTGTCATTGGAATTCGTTTCTTCATTAGTTGTGTTCAAAGTGATTTAATGAATTTCTAATGAAGGACTTACATTTGTAAGATGGAACAGGAAGAAGTTTAGAGTTCCTGTCCTTGCTACTTTCTTGGCTCCATTTGAATCTTTTTTGGTTCATTCTTCTTGGCTATTACGGTTCAATTCGCAATATAAAAAGGTGATGAACGGTTCAATATCAATATAAAAGGTATAAAAAGTAAAAGGTTCAATCGATAAGAAGGTGATAAACGGCATTTAATCGTATTAACATTTTCCAGAACAATGTCCGAAAGACACGGAACATACAAAAATTATTTTTCGTAAATTTGAATTATTGTATCGTATTCCATTATAAACGCATGTAACTTGTTTATGTATGGGTACGTGTGACAGTATAAGTATGAACGAATTTACATCAAAACAATTTGTTTAACGAGTGTAGGGTCAACATATATTCACATTTTATTATTAATATTCTTCCCCACGTAAAAATTGTGGGATACAAGCCGTACCACAACAAGTTACAACGAGCCCACAAAATAATATACCGCTACTTCAAATGAACCCAATTTATTTCATACATTTATGACACGAGTAGCGCGGTTTTCACAGTTTTTATGAACGTTGCAGGTGAAGTTAGTTAATTGGAAATTGTACATTTTCCGTATTCAAATTTTCATTAGTGTTGGCAAAACAAACTGAAAACTGGGCGCTCGTTGTATACTCAGGGCCTATGAAGGAGTATACAAAACTGTTGATAATTTTTGGATTTTATTTGAGTAGCTATATTATTTTTGTGTTTATGTATCAGGGTCGAAATGCCTGATTAACGAGATTATATACGTACATATGAGTTGGGGGTTGTAATTTCAACCTGTTCACTCATGCGTAGATTTTAGCAAATTTTAGAATTGACATAATATGTCGGTAGGGAAAGACAATTATTACCGAATCATAATTCGGCCAAGGCTCTCGGCTTTTTCATTGCTTTAATTCAGAAACAGTATGATTCAATATTCCAGAACCGATCAAGGGTGAAATATTACTCTGGAAAGTAGTATAAAATTTAATAAAATAATGCACAATCGATGCAGCAATAGATATTTGTACACATAATTTAAGCAATAGATATTTGTACACATAATTTATGGGGGGGGTGACACCATTAGCTTCGCCCCAGGTGACACCAACTGAAGCTACGCCACTGCAGGAGAGTCTCTTTGCGCTTTTCCGCGGAAACACAATCGAACGCTCTGCGAATGCGACAGTGCTGGAGCCATTGTAAGCAGCGGCATATCTACGGTATGGCAGACATGGCACGTGCCATGGGCGCCACACACAGGGGGGCGCCATTTAGAGTATAACCGTTAAAACAAATAACAACATCCCTAATTTGAAGTATCCTGGCTGGGGCGCATATTCTATGCTTGCCAACCTAGATACGCCTCTGATTGCGAGGTCCCTGCGCCGCGCTGAGAAGGGGAAGGGGGAGAGGGATGAGAGGAGGATGTGACCTTGGGGATGCTCCGGGCATTTTCCGAGCTCCGTTGGCATCCAGCTCCAGCTCATTGGGCAGGCGTCATCTGGGATGCGAACTCCGGAGGCCGCGGGTGGAATGCCAGCGTGCTGATTCGCCTCGCAGCGCGCCACGGGGTAGCGTCCTCCCCGTCCGCCTTGGCTCCTGCGACGGCCTGCGGGAAGGGAAGGGACGGGACGGGACGCGGTAGGGTGAAGTGGGGCGCAGTGTGACGGCGAGGAAGCGTGGCGTGGAGGAACTTGGCGGGACGGGACGAGGTAGGACGGGTCAGGGCGCAGCGGGGCGGCATGGAACGTGGGGACTGGACGGGGTGCAGCGAGGCTTGGCGGGGCGGGGCGTGGAGAGGCGGGACGGCATGGAACGTGGCGGGGCTGCACGGGGCGCAGCGAGGCCTGGCGGGGCGGGGGGGGACGGCATGGAACGTTGCAGGGTTGGATGGGGCGAACCGTGGCCGGGCTGGGCCTTCCGGAGTACTGCTGTGTGAGGTAGAGCGAAGTGAGGCGGGGCGGAACGGCATGGAACGCGGAACGGCATGGTCGGTGCGGGGTAGATCGGGACGAGCGAGGCCTGGCGGGGCATGGAGAGGCGGGACGGCAGGGCTGGATGGGTGTGAGCAAGACTTGGCGCGATGGGGCGGAGAGGGACGGGGTAGATCGGGACGAGGCAGAGCGGCGCGCTGCGGGGCACATCGGGACGTGGCAGGACGCAGCGGGGCCGGGCCCGGCGGGTCAGAGCGGACCATGGCAGGGCGGGGAGGAGCGGGGCGGAGCGCAGACAATGAAGGCGGCGCGCGGCGGCGCCTTTGAAGCGGGGCCAGCGCGTGCCTGCGCGAGGGGCACTGGCGCGGCGCCACCGGGATTCCGCGTGAGAGGGCGCTTCGCCGGACCCTACCACCCCGCCCCCGCCTCCGCTGCAGCGCCCCTGCCAGGCGGCGAAGCTGGCCCCGCTCGCGCCTTCGTCCTCGCCTCGCCCCGCCCCACCCCCGCCCCTCTCCGCCTCTCCCCGCCCTGTCCCTCCTAGTCCCGCCCTCCCCGTTCCTCCCCGCCCTGCCCCTCCTAGTCCCGCCCTCCCCGTTCCTCCCCGCCCTGCCCCTCCTAGTCCCGCCCTCCCCGTTCCTCACCGCCCGTCCCTCCCTGTCCCGTCCCTCCCCGCCGCGTTCCGCCCCACCCCGTTCCACCCCACCCCGTTCCACCCCACCCCGTTCCTCCCCGCCCCGCTCCGCCTCTCCCCGCCCTGCCCCTCCTAGTCCCGCCCTCCCCGTCCCTCCCAGCCCCGTCCCTCCTAGCCCCGTCCCTCCTCGCCCCGTCCCTCCCCGCCGCGTTCCACCCCACCCCGTTCCGCCCCGCCTACCCCGCCCCGTTTCGCCCGCGCGTACGGAGCGTCCGCGCTGGGTTACCTACGCGACCCTACTCTCGCTGATCGATCGAATGTTAACGATTCCGGGCGCGTCCAGCCACTGAGATCACCGCCACATCACGATGAAAAAGCATGCACCACACTTACGGGACCAATGACCCTAGATGTTGACACGCTCGGAATCACTATCATTCATTCAACCAATCGGTACCGCCCTTCCTCTGTGCTTGCCTACACTTCTATCCCGCCTCCTCCCTGCCTCGCTACGAATCTTGCCTTGCTCTCGCTGTGGTCACCGTCCCCTCTCCTCAGCTCCCCTTCCTAACCCGCTGCCACCACCATACTCGCAGTTGTCTATCCGCCCGCCAATCGTATGTCTATCCGCCCGCTTCTGCCCTCTTTCCAACATCGATGTTCTTTTGCTCGGTGTTTCGTTGCTGCTGTTGTTGTGTTGTTGTTGTTGTTGTTTTACATTTCCGACGTTTTGTTTGTGAATGGAAAAGCCCGGTAATTAGAATTTAGTAGCAGTTAAACTATGAAATAACTTATTTCGCTGGATTTATACTACATGTGTTTTGTATAAATTGGACCTTATTTTACGTGCCATTCTAAGGCGAATTTTTTACGTCCTAAAAATCCTCTCCTTAATAAGTTGCCGAATCGCATTTCCTACCTATCATATGCACAGGGCAGCGTTTTTATCTCTCACAAGATCTCGTCGCAGCCCTCGCCAGTGCCGTTCCCACCGTCCCCAACTCCCTGCCTCACCTCCTGCCTGCCCGCACTCGCTCGGCTGCAATCCCGGCATTGGCTCTCGGTTCGTCCTTGGGCGTTGCACGCGTGCTGTGCGGAAAATACAGGACGGCTTCCAAAAGATGCAGACACGTCTTTGAATTGGAATGCAACCGCTGCTAGTGTGTGAGCTACCCGCGTTGGTTTACTAAAGTATACCCAGATATCTCATGTGGAGTGAATGGTTAACAAAGAGTTTTGGAAGGGATTTCGCGGTTCACTTGGTTTTAATTCCATAATTTGTTCATAATCACTTATTATTTACTCACATTAACGTTACTGAATAATTAAAATCTAACTACTTACTTGACGTAACAACTTTAGAATCATTCTGCTATTTCGAATTTTCATTTTTCTTGCATTTTGTACCTAAATATGCTTTCTCTTCTTTATTGTTCGATGAATTGTTGGTTCTGTACTTCTTCATACTTTTTCTACTGTTATTTTGTCATTACTTACCATTTTGCTTTCTCTTCAGTTTATTTTTTTCCCACTTCTCATTTGCTCCAATTTCCTACCTTCCTATGTTTCGTATCTTGTTCTCAGTAACTTAATTCATTCTCCATCTCCGGTGCTTTCCTGGACGTCGTCCACAAATGTCGTCTGTGTGTGCTGCATTGATGGATCCGCATGCCTCTTCACTCTCACATGTACACTACCGCTCTCTCCTTCTCTCTCTCGCTATTTTTTCTCTCATTCATTCAGTCGGCATTCAAGCAGCGCTCTTTGACTTTTTCCTATTCGTCCCGCCGCGTTCATTGTGCAGAGAAACAATGATTTTCGTGTTTTGAATGAGCGCGCTGTCGTCGGAGCGTTGTTTTTTCCTTGCCCTCTCTGAGGCACGTCCTCGGGCCATGTCGGCGTTGCTTAAGGGAATCGAATTTTTTTGAACGCGCTCTCTGTTGGAAATTCGCCGAATGCGCGTATTTTTGAACGCGGTCGCTCTCTAGCTTCGGGGCGCCGGATTTCTCGGGGCTGTAGAATGCGCAGACGTGGTAATCGACCGGGATCGAGAGGTCGTGTGCTTTTGAGAGAACGAGGTTGACTCTTCATAGGAAGGGGAAAATGTTACGAATTCGAAACGAACGGAATGTGCTTGAGCTGTTTATTTTAACTTTAAAATATTCCTCGTCTTGTAAGAATTTCCTTCAGAAATGTAAGTACGGTCATTCGAATCTCAATAACTCGAAGAAAGGTTTCTCGAATTCTTTGGTAATTCGAAATGCGCTGTAACTCGAATCCTTCAATATCTCGATTGCATCCATATTTCGAATTCTTTGAGATGTCAGTCTTTTTTTATTCCGCTTCAACTGTTCACATGTTCGATAGCGCAAACACGATGGTATTAACCTACTTGAATATTTGCGGTCTAGAGGATCTGTTTGCGCGAGCTTGTGAGTAAGGGAATGGAACTTTTGAAACGCGTTCTATGTTTGAAATGTGGCTGCACGTGCGTATTTTTGAACGCTTCCATCTTCGGCGACGGAGTTCTCTCGTTCTAGAGCGCGCTGACGTAATAATGTACCGCGAACAAGAGTCGCACGCTTTTATCTCGAGAGACTGCCCTCGAGAGAATGAAGAGCAAAAACGCTACAAATTCAAAATAAATGGTTGTTCTTACCAAGTCTTTTCAAATCGACGTTAATGGTAAGCTTGTGACACATTTGTGGCATTTGTGTGTGCTGTTTCTTTCGGATTCAAATGAGAGAAATTGTAAAATATTCATTTGAGAAATGTAGTTGAAGGGAACCTCAACAGCTCAAAGATTGATATCTTTCCTACCTTAAAATATTTTTGTTCTTCTCCCCTAAATACATGCCTATTCAGTAATTCTAATATCGATAATTGAAATAGTCGATGACTCAATATTTCGTCTCCTTGAAGTCCAAGATGTGCAGATTTTATCGTATGAAAGAGTATGCAGTTTAATGTAGCGGTGATTATCTTAGAGCAATTTGAGTCTGCGTTTACTATAAATTTTAATGGTCGCTTTGTGACTTTTCAAACCATTTATTACTTAGTGCTATAGTGTGTTGCCTGGACAGTAGTATAATTGGCTTTTTTAATTTTATTTGCTCAAATACTTTGATATGAAGTGGATATTATGAAATTTTAAAGAAATGTAGTTTCGATCTACATTATATATAGACAAATCAATGCCTATTCTTACGATATAACGAAATCATATACTATCTTCTAACATCCCCGCTTCTGAGGTAAATGAATGAACATATTGAATAAATAAATGAACATGAAAATTAATTGAATCAATGAATGTGAAGATTGTAAATAAACGTTTAATAATAAAAAAATTATAAAAAAGATTGTCCTTGACACTCTTTAAACTAAACATACGGTTTATCAAGAGGAATCATAATCAAGTTTCAAAAATAACAGTATTACATTTCATGTTCTTAAACAGCGTAATAAGACTTTTCCTCAGGAAGTGGCTTATTCCCAATCGACTTCCGCTATCAATCAACCTTTCGAGAAACTTCTCAAGGACTAACACATACTTCTCCCTTCCCCGTTCTACCTCTTCCGACGGGGAGTCCGCGTCTTTTGATATATGGCTCCCTATTTCAGTCTGCGCAATCTTTCTCGCCCCGAAGGGACAAGCTCCTGTTATATATAAAGGGGAAGTCGATTGTGGATATGCTGCAGGGAATTACGTATTCGTAACGTGAGGGCTGGTGGGATCGGAGAACACCAGGCACAAGAAATAGCTTTCAGCTGTGGAAACGTCTCTGCACGGTAAAATGGTGAATGGAGTTTGTGATGTGGGACCGTAGAAGAATGAAAACGGTTATTCAGAGGAATATTGATATCTAAAATGTCTAGGTACAGTCGACTCCGGTTGTAGTGAAACTCTGTGAATTAACATTTTGAACTCTGAACATTGGTTCACTGTATCAGAGGCTCACTGTATCCGATAATGTCAAAATTAAATTGAATTTTTTTACAATGATTGATGTTATTAATACGCAGATACAGCAAAATACATTTACAGCACGAACTGAACATTTCAATACCTTAATTCGACCTGAAAAATCAATTATTTTCAATTATTGTTTTCTGCACACAGTTTTCATTAGTAATTTCTCTACATCGATCTCCAGAATTCGTGCTCTCTCCATATTTGATCTGCATTGTCCACTGTCAAGTAGCATGTTTTGTTATCTAAGGCTTCGGGATTCTGTTGAAAAGTTTGGGGGGTGAAGCACTTCTTTGGCTCGTCTGTGAACTCCATTTCCTTTATTTATTTCCTTTTCCTCCTTATCCTTTATTCCTTCCTATATTTGTCTCTTTTGAATGCAAATCACCGACAATTTCATGTTGGCTTTCCATTCTGCTAGCGCTTGAAGGTGGAACTGAATCTGAACCTATCTCGATCATCTCAATTTCCCTTTCGTCTGGCTAATTAGTAATTGGATCTCTTGAGTTGCTGCTCTAAGGAAAACAGCAACAGCCTAATTGGCGAAATCATTAAACCTTGATTCCAATTGAAAACCGGGGAATAGGGTTTCATGGCCGTGTGTACGGATGAGCCTTGTTTCCATTGTTATCTTTCGATTGTGATATTTCATATAGTTGGTTCATTATTGTGAACAAATCTATCCCACGGCAAAAAAATGGCTATCAGTGATACAAGCATCTTGCATCGGGTTTCGTTGTCCTTTCTGGATATACATTCATTGAACTCTCTGTTTTTCAGGTAAAGATGGATAATTTGAAGTTCCACGCTAACTTGTGTATATTTATAAAAAAAAGTGAAGGATATATCTCGAATGTGATGAAATATCTTAAATGAAATTGACATTTAGAATTATGAAGTTTCTGAATATTTTGTCTTCTCTGGGTTTCAGCACAAACACAGGCTGTTTATGGGGGAGAATGGGTACGAATAAAATATCGATGTATTTGAGTTAGAATTTGATGATTCGAGGCATGCGTGTAATCGAGATTCTACTAAATAACTTTGACAATATTACAGTCATATATAACATTTTTGCAGTAACACGATGCATTTTGGAATTTCCTAGTATTTAAATAATTATACGGGAGAAATAGTAAAATCAGTAACTGGGTATGGTAACAAAACATAGGCAACTTCAATGTCGTGAGATTCCTGAAACACGGGTAGAAAAGTTGGTTTAACTTTCTTCAGGGTTGTGAATGTTTTTTTTACTGTTGGCTAGAAATAAAAATTATTGCATTTGTATTACTTGCGCACCCTCTCTGATTCAACGTATTCCCGTACAAATATCTCACTCAATAAACCAAAAGGAAAAACTTTTATGACGAGCTAGTCTGTTTTTAAAAGTCGACTGCAGTTGCCGCTGGGGAATATTCCGATATTTTCTCACTATCCTGCAATTCTGCTCATATTTAATTCAGGAGCTCAAACTTTCCACAGTACTCGAAACGTGTCTTTCGTGGCTTATTTTCGAACTTACATTGTAGAAACAGGACTTCAGACCTCAAACGGAAAAATATGCAGAAATGGCGAACACCATATGGGGATATATCCTGTGAGGATATTGGATACATGATCCATATCGCCGCCGAACATGGCATATTTTCGCAGAGAAGATATAGACGTCGATGTGAAGAAGCAGTTGTGAACTCTAGGTATATCTCGACCACGTTCGATGCCTCTGCGAACGAATGAAACAATAAAATGAACTACGTATTTTTCCCCTCTGCTTTAATAATCCTGAATCTGGTGTGCATACTTTTTTACATTTTGTTATTGGAGTTGAAATTCAACACGAGTGTAATTAAACGTGAAAATAATTTTACAGTGTCTTGACAAGGAAATAAAACAAAAGTGGAGTGATTTTTATTCACCTGATGTGTAGTTGTCAGAGTTATCCTCACCATTTAGTTTTCCAGATAGGTTGAAATCGTAAGATACATTCTATATATTGTTCTGGTGCGGGGAAACTAGTGTTTCTTTTGACTTCTCTTTATCAAGAATAAGGAAACATAAAAACAAATCAAAAGTTCTTCCTGAGGAATGCCAACCAATTCTTCCTAATTCGTGAGTCACTTTCTATCCAGTATAATGGTTTGTGTAAAAACGAAAATGAAGATCAAATTTTACTTGAAATTCTCAAATTTCTAATTAATCCCAAGGCATTGTATTATAGAACAAAGAAAATTGAGAAGCGAGAATGGATAATGAAGGGCGTAGAATTAAAGCAATTAATGATTGATTGGTTAGTGAGTCCTGACGCGTCAACAGCTAAGGTCATCATTCCCGCAATTGTAGTATATGTTTTTATTACGGAGGTGGCAGTAATCTTTCCGCGCTGGATGGCGAGATCTGACACCGACCTACACATCGACTTGCGGAGGAGTTTCACCCAACCAGGTATTCCCCACCATTGGAACCCCGCCCCAACCGGGACAAGCTCTAAGCTCCCGACCGGTCTCCCGGCATGCGTGGTAGTGTGCACGCAAGTGTGTAAGTAAAGGGAGAGGATGGGAAAAGAAAGAGAAAGGAAAGATCGCGCGCAGTCCGTGGCCCGTTTGATAGGGCACTGCTCCGACATTCGCCTGGCGTCGATCGGAGAAACGACGAAAAAACGTAAGCCGGATTAAGATGTTTAGCGGGGTCGTTGGGCGTTGGGCAAGGTATAGGCGAGTAGCGTAGCGTGGCGCGGCGTGGGTGGCGAGGGCGGTGGGCGGAGGGTGGAGGGCGGCACCGGAAGGGCCCTGTTTATGACGGCCTCCCGACCCCGGCCCCGCCCCCAGCCCCGCCCTCGCCCGCCGAAACACGGGTTCCCGTGTAGAGGCATCGCCTCCTCGCGTGACGACGAAGAACTAGTTAGGCCGCCTCCGCCCCCGCCCCCGCCCTCGCCCCACCCCCGCCCCCGCTCTCTCCCCTGCCCCCGCCGTGCCGCCGCTGCTGCGCCAGGCGAGCTTCATATTTTTTCCTTGACGGCGACGCCTCCCGCACTCCTGGACGTATTATGTGGCTACTATCGGGACTCTTCAGGGCGCCCAACTGTACGCGAATTTCGCCAGGCTGGAGTCTTTCGATATGCATTTTTTAGTACGTCGAGAGTAGTAAAGCTATAGGCGAAAAGGGAGGCGCAGCAATTTACTGTCCAGATGCAGACGAAGAGTGGCTTCGGTGGTATAACGGTTAGCGTATCGGGTTGTTGTACCCGAGTTTGCGGGTTCAAATCGAATCGAAGCCGGGGATTTTTAAGGGCGAAAAAATCCTTCGTGCATCTTCGTTGGGAGGGGAAGTGAAGCCGGCTGTTACGTGTAGATTTACTACCTATAAAAGAAGCCTCTGAGCTAAATTCAAATCGCCTGTTTCGTCGCCTGAGTGATACCTCGTTTCTCCGCTAGATGATGAAAGGAGCATAGCGAAATTTGCGTGGTCAGACGGAAGAACAGGCCTGATGCCCCGAGTTCACCATAAGGCATGAACAGGACTGAACTGAACAGAAGTCACCTGTTTGATATTAGTATTTGGTCGAAGCGTTGGAGGGACATTGAGCAAAGAATTTGTTCGTGGTCACTGATAGAGACAATTTCCAGTTGCAATAATAATTTGAGGCAATACGTAATACAAATTGTTGTAGAATTTGAACATGATATAGAAATTTCATTTTTAAATAAAGTACATTGTTGTGTCGTTTGACAAAAAAGGGGTAATTTCACAAATCTATTTGCACCTTGAAAATATGACCTTAACATGTTATTACAAACACAATAGTAAATTGTTCCGGTGATCTATCATCTCAGAGAGAGGTTCCAGAATCTTTTTCTATAGAGAATACATCGTACATTGCATTTTCAACTTTCTCAAAGAATTCACTGATATCACTGATATATCGTGTCTGCACGCGTATCTGCAGTATTCTCTTACGCTTTTTTAGCACATCGGCACTAAGCATTTTGCATAAAGATTTGTCTGGCGACGTCGTTTTAGTAATTCTTGCGAGCTTTGTGAATTCCATTTAAATGCCGGGTTGTGTGTTCAAGTAAAATAACCATACTACAGCTTTAGTGTGGTTAGGGGAATTTATCGGCTGTTACCATAGCATTAGCAACGACGTTTTATAACGTATTTAGCCTGAAGAGCAGCTGCAAGGGATCGCAAAATGAAGGCAATTTATATTCAATTCAATATCATCTAACTGGTCTCTGATAATCTTCAAAGAAGCAATTTCACCTCATTGTGACGATCAGTAAGCGCCTGCACGTAACTTGCTTCGAGGAACCGATTGATTGGTTGATTGATTGTTTCCGAGCACGTCAACTGCCATGACCTTTTGTCCCGTTAGTGTAGTGAATGTGTTCATTCCGGGAGACTCATGACCCCCACTGGTCGGTGAGATCCGGCGCCAATCTACACGTCGATTATTTCGCGGGTATTTGTCCGTCCCGTTAGTGTAGTGAATGTGTTCATTCCGGGGTACTGTCATCCCCGCTGGCCGGTGAGATCCGGCGCCGACCTACACGATTTCCCCTCTCTCTCTCTCTCTCTCTCTCTCAGGGATTTCTCCCTTCCCTCAGCAGAACATCACCTCAGTTGGGACTAAGCGAAGTCGTTCTCGACGGGGTGGATGACGCGTGTAGCAGTGCATAAGTGGTGTCTGTGTGAGGGGAGAGAATTGGACGAGGAAGAGAAAGTAAAGATCGCGCGCGGTACTTGGCCCGTCTCTAAAGGCGGCTCCACACATTCGCTATTCGGCAGAATCCCGAGTAGTGTGGGCGGGTCGCTTGCTATTCGCCGAGTGACGAACATTCGGCGCTCGCCCTACCCGCCGCGTGTCGGTCTTTTGGACACATCAGAGAGAGCGAACATTCGCCGAACACATCAGCTGGTCGGGATCGGGCGAGCAGTAGCTCGCTGTTCGGCGAATGCCGAATGTGTGGAGCCACCTTTAGGATACTGCTCCGACATTTGCCTGGTGTTGATCGAAGAAACCACGGAAAATTACTACAGAGCAGCCGGTAGCTATAATTCTCCTCCAGAGCGCGCCTGAATTCGACTTAGCAAATACAGCTAGTGTCGACAATCCTCAACTATCGAGACTTGAACCCTAGGTCGTTGCAAAGAAAGCGGCAATTTTGACTCTGAACTAAACTCATGCGGTCGACGAACCGAATACCGAGAGACCACTTGAATCTATTCAAAGTAAACGTAATTCCATAAATAGCGTTTATCAGTCTAGTGCATCAGTATTAGGTGACTCAGCTTAAAACCCATTCATGTTTGTGGATCGTTGAACTGCAACCGGGTGAATTCGCTCACTAATCACCGTCCTTGCCCTGTAATCGTCTGGGTATGTCTCCAAGCGCTCTCTGTCTCTTTTTTGCCATCTCTAATTCTTTCCAACTCTCTCTTCCCTTATCCCCATGAGCTGCAGGATTCAGTTCTCAGCCATTACCGTTCTCCACATGAGGAAATCGACCTAGAATGTAAAGTGCAATAATTATTACAATGCTTAGTCTTTGAGAAATATGTGTTGGAAACTTGGGGACTGGTTTTATCCTTATAGAATTCCGTTCAGTGTGTGAAAAAGCATCCCGCCACATTTTGCTATAGTAATTGACAATTTTATTTTCTCCATAACGGGTACTCTTCTCATTAATATCTACCATTGGCGGCTGGAACATTCTCAAGAGAAGGAAAGAAATCGATGGCATGAACTATTTTAAATGAAACATTCAGTAAGTTATATTATGCATCGACTTGTGAAAAGAGAGGAGAGGGGGAGAGATAGAAAGAGAGAAAGGAAATACTTATTGCCCCTTCCACCAGCACAAGGTGCAAGATTACACCATGAGTTAAACTCTGCCTACGAGATCCTTGCCGGATTATTACTGATTTCACTCATGTGTGCGCGAAGAAAGGCGTCGAGTTTCTCGTTGGTTTCTTTCAGAGACGTCACCAGATGCCAGTTCAAGGGAGGTCCCTTCTCAGGCCGGCGGGCCGTTTAAAAAAAATTGTCTTTTCCAGTTACGGGAGCGATGTGACGTATGGGCTATTGCTACTGGAGACGGAAACGTTGCAATTTCCTCAGAGCATTTTCGATCGTTCTCGTGTCGCTTTGAAGCGCGTAGTTTAAAACTCGATCAATGTCAATTTCGTCGCAGTTCTCTACTTAAAATTTACTAATTTCCCCCCTCAAACGTGGAAGCAAATAAAATATTATCCATATTGTTATTATGTATATTCTATTTGGTGAATACATTCAAAAGAAGAAAACCTGTGAGGAGGTCTTGCCTTCGTTCTCTGTTCTGAGAAGCCGCCGCTGATATTTGGCAATATTCATTTTCATCGTAAACGCGCCCCCAAAGCGGAGGCCTATATCGTTTCCAACAGAGTGGGGCAGCATTCTCCTCATGAATACGTGGACTGCTTCTCTGTGAACGGCGAACATACGCGAAACAGGATATAGACCTGCGGGGAATTTCCATACCGATAATGAAACCCGGGCAATACATAAATTGCCCAACGGGCAAAATAACCTTGTTTCCGCCCTGCAGGGCCCGTAATGGTAAACATGGGCGGGAGCGGCGGAGCACGCGTGCTGGGAAGCGGGGGCGTACGTGCGCTTTCAGCGTGCGGCGAGGCACGGCACGGCACCGCATCGCTTGCACGGCACGGTTGCACTGAGAGAGAAGGACACACATTCTTACGAACTGGGTTTTCCACAGGAGAGCTACACATCCATTTATTATTTTTATTGTTATTATTATTATTATTATTATTATTCCACTAAATCACGACTAAAGATGTTATGAGTCGGCTCAAAATAAAATCTACTCCAGGTTGCAACCAGCTACCTAACACTAAGGAGCAGGTCTAGGGACTGTCGGTGCCTCTACAATACTTAGCGCAAAATGTGGGCTGTTCTAAATAAATTATTATTTATTATTTATTTTTATTTATTTACAGGTTGCAAAAATACAAATAATGTAAAATACAACATTATTTCGGAGAGGACAAAGTCCTGTACGCGAACCTGTAGTGACTAACATAGTAAATTGATAGTTTAAAATATTTGTTTTTTCTTATGAAAGGAAAAGAAAGAAAAAAAAATTATGAAAAGAAAAGAAAAAAAAATGAAAAGAAAGAAAGAAAATATGAAATTTAATTTTATGTTTTATTAAATGAAACTAACCCACACCTTCCTTGGTCACTGTATAGGTTGATAAGATGACCTTACAATGTCTTCGTCTATTTGGATAATCCAACTTCTGAGACGCTTTCTATACTTTCGTTTGGTCATATCACAGCTCTTCAGTTCAGTATTCAGAGAATTGAATACATTATGTCTTATGTAGTAATGACTTCTACTAATTTGTTTATTAATTTTATTTGGAATGACGTTTGTATTCCTCTTTGTTGAGACTAGCTTGCTATACTCATCATGTATTTGATCGTGTATTATTATTATTATTATTATTATTATTATTATTATTATTATTATTATTATTATTCCTCTAAATCACGACTAAGGATGTTATGTGTCGGCTGAATATAAAATCTACTCCAGGTTGCAACCAGCTACCTAAGGAGGAGATCTGGGGACTGTCGGTGCCTCTACAATACTTTGCGCAAAATGTGGGCTGTTCCAAATAAAGCGATTTCTTGCACTTTCCAGTCTTCTTCTTCTTCTTCTTCTTCTTCTTCTTCTTATTATTATTATTATTATTATTGGCGTATGGGCCATTTCTGACCACGCTACACGATTAATGTGTGTAACTATGGGCTTTTTCAACTGTATCCCTCGGTTGTTACGCCTTGAAGCGTGAATTATGAGGTGATGATGAGGGGTGAAGGGACAACCACAAATACGACCATGCCTACGCATGACTCGAACCATGAATTACGAGTTATGAGGTGATAGGATGATGATGAGAAGTGATCGTGGCATTTTTGAACCATCCCAGCATTCGCCTGAATGACCAAGCTAAACCACGGAAGAGTCAGGATGGCTGACCCGGGGATCGAACCCGGCTCTCTCGACTGCCAAGTCAGGGCGCTACGACCTGCGGAATCTGATTTTATGGAATTTACAAGTTTATATTAACGTTTAATAATAATCAACTGTGACATCACATAACAGATTTGTGTCATTAATTCAATAAGTTTAAAAATAAAATAATCTCAATTTTAAAGTTTTCTTGCTGATTTACCAATTAATACAATATTGATTTTTCCAAATTTTTCACGCCTCCCTTCCATATCTATTGGCCCCACCTGGGAGTCTCGCCCCAATGTTTGAGAACCTCTGCTCTAGGGGTTGGAAGAAGTGAAAGGAGAAAGAAAGAGGAAGGTGGGGGACTGACGGTGGTTCGCAAGTTCTGCAAGGAAGGCCTGCGTTGGCATAAAACTTTCAGTGAATGCGATCGGAAGAGTTTATTTTTGACAGGTTCGGGAACATTTGAGCCCACGTGGCAGTGGAACGGTTGCACACCATCGCGGAATATTCGTGGAAGTTGAGTCATACGTGAGGGTCTATTGATCGATATTTCGTGCGATGATATTTCGAAAAATACATTTCTGTGTCGGACAAGTTCCCGGTAAATAATGTTCAGGCAGTAGTAGTTTAATAAGTGGTACTTTGAGAATGTTTCGGGGAGTTTGATTAATATACTAATTTCATCGATTCGTTGTGAAATGCCAGTTAGTCTGAATCGAAATTGAAATAAAAGGAGGATTAATTCCTAGCTCTGAAAGCAGCAGCCATCTTGTCTCAGGCTACGTGAGAAAAGTTCGCGAATCCGAAGTATCCGAATTTCAGACTCTGAGGAATGCTCTCATTGTTTCTTAGTAATAAAACACCATTAATTGTCATGGTATTTACAGTTGGTTAAAAACTAATTTATAACTCGTCTCAAATATGTAAAAATAAGTTCTCATCCAATGACAAAAAATAAGTTCTCATCAAAATAAATCAATCTTCAAAAGTAAATACATTGAGTAAAGAGATGTAAAATAACAATAACACGAAATACAAAACATAACGGATGTTCATGTGACGGTCCTTTACGGATTCGCTTTTGATAAGCACTATATTTAGGAATTTTGGAAAAGTGATTGCATACATATTGTTCAAACATGTATAACTGGAGTATAACTGGAGTTTCTTAAAGGGCTGATTAAATCCAAAGTGTAATTAAAATATGTGCAGTGAAATTTTTTCACTCGACATCCAAGGGAGTTTCAAATATTTAAGTTAACGTGAATTCCAGTTAAGTAACATATGTTTTTCGCCAATTATTAGTTGTTAAAAATGAAAATTTGTAAGTAATAAACAACTGTGGCAATTATCTTCGAAACTATTTTGAATTAATTCGTCACAAAATAGACGAAGCATAAATTGTGAAATCAAACGCCTGTGAACTGCATTTTCATTAAAGCAATTTCTCTGTGTCTCGAATTTGTCTGTGAGTTAATATTATCACTGCATCCGTTTTTGACGTTTCATTAGGAATATGACAAGTGATTAATATTTTTTGGCTTCCTACAATTTTTAATTTTTTTCTTCCAAAAATATCCTCCAAGAAAGAGAAATATTCATATTAAACTGTCTATAAATAACGATTTTAAGAAAATATTCCTTTTGAATAACATTTTTTTTAAAATTGGAATTACACGGTCGAATTAATACCAATATTTCAAATTCTATTTATAAAATGTCGATGTTAATCGTTGAATTTTTTATCGTTTCCTCGGTTGATGATTTTTCTAGAGAGAACTCTCCGGATGAGTGTTGAACTGTCCTTAATGATAAATGAATGGATATCTGTGCTTTAACCTGTTAACATGTTTCCATATTTGGATGCCTACTTTTATTGGTACCAATGCCATTTAATGCATGCGGACATATTTCCTTTTGATGAATAATTGATGGCATGATGGTTCGACTGCATTTGTGGTAAATGGTAGTGGTAATAATTCCACGCACATACGAACTCGCTGATTTTATTCAACCATTGTACGCAGTCATTTCCTTTTCATACTAGTTTTTAATGCGAAATTTATCCTTCGTTAGCCCTAAAACAGAAAAACAATGTCATTCTGACCTCGCTACGAACAAGAAGGCAATTATTTGGATTGGCCATATTTTGCTTTGAAATTTCTTATAACAAAATTTAACGAGAACGTAGATGAGAAAAGAGAAACACGAACATTTAAGATCGGAGTGTTTGATGATGTGAGAAACGGAGGAAGATGCAAGTGAGAATGAAGGACGACGCATATGGTAAAAAAGGTGGTGAACCAGTTGCCTTGAAAACTGTTCCTCAAATATATAACAATTCCCCCAATACACAGGCCTCAGTTATAAAAATCCCCATCATAGAATCTAATTTTTATCAATACGTACATTGAAATACAAAAAAGTCTGATAAAAAGCCAGAATCACATAATTTTCGGTATCTGTTCATCGTCAAGAATTCCATCAGCTTAGGTCGACTATTTGATCTTACTATATTTTTTATAGAAAGGGAAGTCGATAATTTCAACGACTAACAGGCTTAGGTGTCTCAGGGGAATAACTGATATAACTGCAGTGCCTCTGACCGGGAGGTCCTAGGGTTCCACTCCCCACCCCGACCCAGCCAAGCAGATTGGCCACGCCCACACACACAGCGCTTGCTCCAGGCAGCGGAGACGCACCGGCTGAGGCGTCTCAGGGGAGTAACTGATGTCACTGCAGTGCCTGTGACCGGGAGGTCCTAGGGTTCCACTCCCCACCCCGACCCCGCCAAGCATATCGGCCACGCCCACACACACAGCGCTTGCTCCAGGCAGCGGAGACGCACCGGCTGAGGCGACTCAGGGGAGTAACTGATGTCACTGCAGTGCCTGTGACCGGGAGGTCCTAGGGTTCCACTCCCCACCCCGACCCCGCCAAGCAGATCGGCCACGCCCACACACACACAGCGCTTGCTCCAGGCAGCGGAGACGCACCGGCTGAGGTGGCTCAGGGCAGCAACTGATGTCACTGCAGTGCCTCTGACCGGGAGGTCCTAGGGTTCCACTCCCCACCCCGCCCCCGCCAAGCAGGTCGGCCACGCCCACACACACACAGCGCTTGCTCCAGGCAGCGGAGACGCACCGACTGAGGTGGCTCAGGGCAGCAACTGATGTCACTGCAGTGCCTCTGACCGGGAGGTCCTAGGGTTCCACTCCCCACCCCGCCCCCGCCAAGCAGATCGGCCACGCCCACACACACACAGCGCTTGCTCCAGGCAGCGGAGACGCACCGGCGGAGGCGTCTCAGGGCAGCAACTGATGTCACTGCAGTGCCTCTGACCGGGAGGTCCTAGGGTTCCACTCCCCACCCCGCCCCCGCCAAGCAGATCGGCCACGCCCACACACACACAGCGCTTGCTCCAGGCAGCGGAGACGCACCGGCTGAGGTGTCTCAGGGCATCAAGTGATGTCACTGCAGTGCCTCTGGCCGGGAGGTCCTAGGGTTCCACTCCCCACCCCGACCCCGCCAAGCAGATCGGCCACGCCCACACACACAGCGCTTGCTCCAGGCAGCGGAGATGCACCGGCTGAGGCGTCTCAGGGCAGCAACTGATGTCACTGGAGTGCCTCTGACCGGTTCACTGACCGCGGGGTGCAGTCGGCCCACTGGCGGATCGAGCCCCCCCCCCCCCCCCCGAAGGCTTAGAGGTTTTGTTTATCTTCTTTCATTTGGCAAAATTAATTTACATATTTATTTATGTTCGAATAAAGTAATTATTTAAGCAATAATAGTGTGTAGTATCATATATCTAGTATAATATAAAACATAATAACAAATTTGTTGATTATTTGACAAAAAATCTACAAAATCTGCCTCCCCCCCCTTTCAAATGATCGGCTGGATCTTCCCCCTGAGTCGAGCGATACTCTGTAAACCTGGCAACCCTGATAGCGAATTCTGAATTTTCCGCACGCATTGTTGTTGGTTGTTTTTTTCTTGACCGCTTCTTCCGTGTGTTTGCCACCTGGCGACCGCGTAACAACAGGCAGCTAGCGGCAGGCCGGCGGGGGGGGAGGGGGAGCGGACTTGTCCGTTGCGTGTCGGCTGGACATAGCGCAGCGCCGCACGGAGGCTAGCCACACCGGGGGTAACCAGACCGCGCCCGGGTAACCTTACCCGCCGCCCTCCGCCCCCCCCCCCCGCCGCGCACGGACCGGGTGGGCCCCGGTTCGACGCCCGGAGGCGGCACCGGGGCTTCGCTGACTCGCGTAAGCAGACACGCTCGGGTGATCGACCGCCTCCGTACACACGCACACACACGCACATACACATGCACACACTCGCACTCACCATGTCCCGTAAACATGCACGCATAGATACATACATGAACCACACAAATATACTAGTGCATACATCTATATACAAACATGCAGACAAACAAGCTCACACCACTTAGGTGGCTCAGGGCATAAATTGATGTTACTGCAATGCCTCTTACCGGAATGTTAAGGGTTCGAATCCCGACTGATGAATCCCCAGCGGATTCGGACCGATACGGTCAGCGTGTCGGATTGTTGTACCCAAGATTGCGGGTTCAAACCCGATCGAAGCCGTGGATTTTTAAGGGCGAAAAAATCCTTCGTACGCCAGCCTTCGGAGGGGAAGTAAAGCCGGCTGTCCCATGTAGTAGATTTACTGCATGTAAAAGATCCTCAAGCCTAAATGAAGCCTCTGAGCTAAATTCAAATCGCCTGTTTCGTTGCCCGAGATAATACCTTCTTTTCTCCGCTAGGTGAAAGGAGCGTAGAGAAATTTGCGTGGTCGGACGGAAGAGCGGGCCTGATGGCCCGAGTCTCGCCACGTAAAATAAGGCACTAACTTACTAACTGCGGGAGGATTTTCGACACTAGCTAGATACCCGCTGTCTGGAGGAGATTTCTAGCGGCCGGCTACTGTGATTGGTATTTTCCGTCGTTTCTCCGATCAACACCACGCAAATGTCGAAGCAGTACCCTTACAAAAGAGCCATGGACCGGTCGCGATTTTTCCTTCCTCTTTCTTGTCCTCTCCTCACCCCTTCCTTTCACATCCTTGCACTCAAATGCACAGGACTATCGTACATGCCGGGACATTGGTCGGGAGAGTAGAACTTGTCCTGGCTGGGCGGTGCCTCTTTGATGGGAGATAGCTCATTGTGAAAAAAATCTAAGGGTAGGTCGGCGCCTCATTTTGCCATACTGCGAGGAAAGATCATCGATACTTCCCAGGATAAGAGATAAAACATACACTACACTTGCGGGATCTTAGTTCACGTGCCCGGAATCATTAATCAGTTGATCAATCAATCTTATTCTCACTGATTTATACATAAACACATACTCCTGAGCACTGCATGCTTTTTACTCCTCGCCACAGAACGCCATTACCCGTTATTTAAAGGATGCCGCGAAATTACGCAGGTGTACCTCGAAAATATACGAATCTCTATCTACTCTGTGCATAATATGCTCGGCAAGGACAACGGTTTTCGATCATTAATAAGAAACCATTGACACAAAACCCAATAAGCGCTCTACAGCTGGGTTTGGAAATATATCTCAGGGGTGCGTCAACCAGTTTTAAGGCGAAACAAATAGAATTTCGAGGGTTATAAAAAGGAGTATAAAGAAAGAAAGGGAAAGGAAAGCAGAAGGCGTCCCCTTGCAACCCGCAACACACACGGTAAGCTCCAATTCTCGTTACTACTGTGCGTGGCTCGAAAACGTTTAGTGCTAGGACTTTGAAACAAGTAAATGCACCTCAGTTTGGTTTCTTATACCCAGAGGGGCACTCAGGATTTTTCTTGTGAGGCGGGTGTATAACTAAAATGTCCAACCAGCTTGATGTTTTCTTATAAAGAATTTTGCATTTTTACTGTGTATGAAATGTATTCTTAACTGTGGACTTATAGTTAATATTTGCAACGTACACACTTGATATGTGTTTAGTGACTAACATTAGAATAGACAGTTATTAAAAAAATGTATTTTTTGGGTGCGCCCTCGCGTATACCGTAATCTATAAAATTTTATAATTTTCAAAATTCTATTACGTTTTCGAAGGCTTTCCTTTTCATAGTACCCTCATTCCGTAGCAAGGGTGCTTAGGCACGATTAGAATCTCAGACTCGTAAAATTAAATTGATTATTTGATATTCTGACTGATTTAATCTGCCAAGACTTTGATAATAAAATTGGGCGCCAACGACTTTAGTAGTTGAAGCGCCTTAAAATGGCAATCAATCAGTTAACCAATTGAATATCTTATGTGACTACATTTAAAAACCGCACTCCCTAAGAGATTCATTGGGAAGTCATGTGGGCCTCGACTTTGTATTAGGCTGCACTGCCCGAAAACGACCTCCGAGTGTAAGGTGTAACTAGAAATGGTACGATTTATGACCGGTCTTTGTTAACATTTTTGTTGTTTCTGTATGTATAATCATATCATTTATTTCATTTGCAGGTATGTGTCCTGTCATATTGCAACCCTCGGCCTCTTCTAGCGTTACTTCATCGGTGAGTTAGTTCTACATTGTATTCTGGGGAATGGTGCATCGAGTTGGACTTATAGAAGTTCGCACAGAGTTCGATCATTTCTAATTTAAAGTATCACCAACAAAAATTTCCTCTTATCTTATCCGATCGCCTTTGTAGGCTGTTTACTGGTGTCCGAAGTCGGTGAAATGGAACTTTATTACAGCCCTGTAGTAAAGTAGCTATAAATTGTCACGATAAACAGCAAAATTGCTGTCGGCGAAATGAACAGTATGATGCTTATAAAAACTTTATTTTATTGAAAAATGAAGGAATATACATAGAAACACACACATATAAGTAATAATTTATAAATGAAAATAACATATTTACTCATAATACTCATCAAATATCTAAGTATAATACATTTTTGTATACATTCCTACGAACGTGCATTTAGGTATTGGTACTTACTTTCGCAGAAAATTAAGCTAATAGAACTTCTTTGCATACGTTCTTAATATTCCTTTATTTCCTCCATTCCTTGAAAATTTCGTATTTTTTACGATATACTATGTATTTAGATGTACTAGGGAGTAAACCTTCCACAGCTTTAGCAGCTTCACTTTCAGGAATACCTTCCATTTTCCCGTTTCAGACAGCGATTGATAACTCAAATATACCCTCCAAGCCCTCCAACCTACCGCCGAAATCAGTATAATACCGTTTATCATTACGCCTACTTGTGGAAGACAGTAAGCTCAAAATTTTGCCATCGGAAGAGATAATTTCCTTTATTCTTCGAAAGTCCAGGGTCGTCCATATAATACACCGATGACTTTCAAGTCATCTGAACCGCCTTTAAAAGCAAGTTGCCGCGGTTTCCCAAGCCGAAGCTAATACAGGAGGCGCATATTCCGAACCTAAGTCTCGTACTCGCAGCATAAGCCGGGTCTTCACCGCACGGCTTTGGATTGTTCGCAATTTGAAGCCGGTAACCGGCTGCAAATGCTGCAGCACCGCAGTGTTTCGGCCGCATTACAACAATTTGTAATGCCTCAAAGTCTGGGATGTTCAGCAATCTCCGCAAACTCCTCACCCGACACCCGACCCGCCCGCCGCCGCCTCCGCCCCTCCACGAACAAGTAACGAGCGTTTAATGAGATTGGATTTCCGCGCCGGGTCTTCTCAAAGACGTCGAGACACTCCAGGCTGCATCGTAGTGGACCCCGAACAGGGTGCGCGCCTCCAGACTGCTAAGCTGTGTTAATATTTACGAAGGAAATTACGCAATTAAAATGTTTTTTTTAATGAATAACCCGGAGAGGTGGCTCAGGGCATCAATTTATGTCACTGCAGAGCCTCTGCAGTGACACGGAAAACCACGGTAGTTTCCGTGGTTTTCCTGATGAATATCAGACGAATGCCAGAGCAGTACCCTAACAAACGGGCCACGGACTGCGAACCATTTGTCATTCCTCCTCCATGTCCTAACTTACACACACTCACACTTACACTTACACACACTTACACGTACTTACACACACTTACACTCACACTTACTTACACACACTTACACTCACACTTACTTACACACACTTGCACTTACTCACACTTACACTTACACACACTTATACTTACTTACACACACTCACACTTACTTACATACACTCACACTTACTTACACACACTTACACTTACACACACTTACTTACACATACTTACACTTACATGCATTACACTAGCACACATACCGGGAGACGGGTCGGTAGCGTGGAGCTTGTCCCGGCTGGAGCAGTGCCCCGCTGGTGGGAAATAACTGTTTTGGGGAAACTCCGTTAGCCGACGGTAGGTCGGCGCCGGATTTCGCCATCCTGCGGGGGAACATCACCGAAAAAAAAACATGCACTGCACTTACGAGACGAATGGCCTTAGCAGTTGATGCGCCCCGAATCAGCAATCAATCTGCCTATCAATCAACCGAACAGGGTACGCCCCTCCAGACTGCTAAGCTATGTTAATATTTACGAAAGAAATTACGCAATTAAAAAGTGTTTTTCTTTTAATAAAAAGTTTTCTTTAGCGCCAACACCCGACACAGTGTTTCCGGGCTGGTAGGCCGTGATCCAGTTGGCATTAAAATGCACAACGTTTCGTCCACGACTGCGGTGGATATCTTCAGTGGCCATTGGGTCTTGGACGCCGTATCCTGGGCGGCAGCTGTCGATTAGATGTTCGGTGTGTTATGTCGAACGTTTTATTCGTCGCTATGCAATTTATAGTTCCTGTGAATGTGGCGATGTAATTTGTGAAATAAGTCTTGCATCAAATATTACAAAATCAAGAGTAGAAAGATAAAATGAAAGTAAAGCAAGATGGAGATAAACTAAACTCGACATTTACAAAACGGGAATAATTACTTTTGTCGAGTGATAACATAGACTGTCCATAAATAGAAAGCGTAGCCATGTTGTATGTTTATTCAAATATAATTGTTAAACGAAAGAAAATCATTTAGTTTTACTTGCCTATAAAAGTACGGATTATCAAACTGTGTATATGTATGTATAAAGTTTATTGATACAAGCAGGACTATACAGTCAGTATATTCGTAATACACACATAATAATATAACTTAAGTTAGAAAGGATATAAATAAGCAGGGGTTCAAAGAGATCTAAATTTGGTGAAGTAGTCTTCGAATTGCCCCGTAATGACATTCCAAAATTAGCGAACAAACAAATATAGTTGGAGTTTAAAATGTAGCTGTAGTAGGTATCGGAGTGCTTTTGCTGTGTGTATTGTATTTGTCCTGCTGCTTCAGGCGTGAATTGGGGTTCCGGGGCCAATCGTCCCTGGCCCCAAAGTATCCCGCCACTCACGGGCGGAGAGTGGAGGGGGGGAATCTGTTGTGAGGGGGCGGCGGGGCGCGTGGGACCGGAAGTTGGTGTGGGGGGTTGAGTGGAGCGGAGGGGGAGCAGACGTGAGCTTTGAAGGCGCCGCTACCGGTTCTGAGAACCTCTAGTCGGCGGGATTGTGGCGACAGCGGCGGCATGTTGGAGATGGTCGCGGCGCGGCCAGGGATGGTTGCGGAGGCGGTCCACACGACGCAGATGGAGAGGACGAGGGAGTGGAGGAAGAGACTGAGCCGCAGGAGGAGGCGAAGGAAGAGCCGGAGGCGAAGAAGGTGGGGAAGGCTGACGAAAAGGAGGAGGAGGAAGAAGGGAATGAGGGAGAGCGGGGGAGGAGAGAAGGTGGTCTAACAAGAGGTAGAGGAAGAGGCGGATCCGGAGAAAGAATGGAAGGCGGACGAGGAGGAGGAAGGCGGACAATGAGGAGGAGGAAGAGAGGAAGGTGGAGGAAAAAGGATGGAAGGTGGACGAAGAGGAGGAGGAGAAGCTGGTCTGAAAAGAGGAGAGGGAAGAGGGAAAGCAGATGAAGAGGAGAGGGAAGAGGGAAAGCAGATGAAGAGGAAAGGGAAGAGGGAAAGCAGATGAAGAGGAAAGGGAAGAGGGAAATCAGATGAAGAGGAAAGGGAAGAGGGAAAGCAGATGAAGAGGAAAGGGAAGAGGGAAAGCAGATAAAGAGAAGGAGGAGGAAGAGGGAAATCAGACAAAGAGGAGGAGGAGGAAGAGGGAAATCAGACTAAGATGAGGAGGAAGAGAAGAAGTCGAACGACGAAGTGGAAAGGAAGGCGGACGAAAAGGAGGAGAGGCTGGTGAAAAACATGATGACGAGGGGAAGGCTGTCGAAGAAGAGGAAGTGGTGTAGATGGAAGAAGAGACAGCTGCCGGGATGACGATGGCAGTGGAGGCTCTGGTCCATCGCTTGGCGAACCCACCCTGAGACTCCGCTGTCGCCTCCGATTAGCCACGGAGAGGTGGTTCGCTCTGGAGGGGAAGGGACGATGAGAGAGAGAGAGAAAGAGGGGGGAGAGGGGGACTTCGCATTGGGGAGATGGCGGTACGGGGCTGGAACGAGGTCGATGACGCTGCTAGACGTTGTGTATCAGGGGTGTCCAAATTGGAAGGCCTCAAGGGCCACAATTAAAACCTTTAATATGCTTGCGTGCCATATTTTTCATTACTCGGACGAATCCCACCTGCCACCTTCCTTCTGATCTTGGCATTTTGCCCGGCTGCTCTGAAACGGGGAGGGGGGGAAGGGATGGAACCATCCGTGATATCAGGTCATATCATGAATAACGAAGTGCACTAAATTGGGATGATTTTTAATTTCTGAATTTATTACAAAAAGTCCTTAAATCTAAACTTTTATTTATTTTTTATTTATTTGTCCAAAAAATACAGTAAAACTGTATATGACGTGTGGGGAAAGATTTATCTGCGCACATTTTCTTGAGGGCCAGAATAAACTTCACCTATTGTTACAGTTAAGAGTCTTTAGACCCCGGCAGGGAGCACATGATACGGACACAATGTTCTCGCCGTATGGTTGCACGGGACTTTCACTTTGCACTAATATAATGAGTTAATGACCTTTCTCGGGCCAGGATGATTAGAATCGCGGGCCGCTAGTTGGACAAGCCTATTCTAGATTCACAGTGAATAGCGTTCGAGAAGCGAAAGACAGGGAATTTTGATTTACAGAGCAGAGTCACCAGATTTTTCCTTCTCCGAAAAGCAATATCATTTGCGTTTCGACATGAAACTTGTAGTGCTTCTACAGCACCTATATCTCGATTGATTTCAAGCATTTTCCTGCTGCGAAACTTGAAGATTACGCAGATCTTCATTGTTCAGTTTTCAGTAATGTATCAAAAATGTAATAAAATAATAATGCCTCTTATTATTCTCACATTATCCTCAGATTCTCCAAATGGCTAAACCGTTGATTGGAGGGGAAAAACTTTCAGACATTAAATATAGGTAATTTTGTCTTTTATTATTTCATATAAGGTCATCATTGCGGAAAATTAGTGTTTAAATTATTTTGAGAAATATGAAAAAAATCGGCACATTTTTTGAAAAAAAATTTGACACATTTGTTACTTAAAAACGTGCTTCCGTGCAACACAATTTGACAAGTCTGATATTTATGGCCAGTGACTCAAAAAACATACTGGAGTCATGTACGAAAACTAAACCAAAACTTTCTTGTATTTGCCCTTTTTAAGCACCAGTTGATTGGAAAAGTCTGACCACCTTATAATATTAATTTAATTATCCTCAAATGTACTTTTTATCACTTATACATTGATGAAAAAAAACTCTTTGCAACTCACGAACAACGTATCTGCTGAGCAGGGAAAAATAAATTAATGAAAACGAATTGTTATTTTCCAAACAACTCCTCTTGAGTTGTAACAATTCCCTGAATTAATGTTTCCATTGTATTTCCCCCCAGATTGTTTTTGTTTTTCACGAGAACTGTACAGCTGTAATGCTCTTTCCCCAGCCCCAATTTCGTTGCTCGCTAAAAATGTTGCTAATCAGACTCTTTTTAAACGCGCGGTCGCCATTCTCAAACAAGGGGTTCGCGCGTAGGCAGAAATGATCCTCTTATCAGCTATTAATCTCGACTTCAAAAGCCGACTGCGAAATGCCGACGAATCAAATTAAGGAGGGCGCTTAGCTTTTGCCAGGCAACACGGCCATTTTCGCTGTTTCTCATGGAATGAAAACTGTTTCAAGTATTATACATACATTCTATACCAGTTGTGTGTGTGTGTGTGTGTGTGTGTATTATGTTACATGTTGATTACGTATGGAAACGTTTCGCTGTTCAGTTTATTACGACATAGAAAATAATTTTTCAAAGCATAGCAAGTTAAATGGATAATACTACTTAACAAAAATGAAAAAAATGTAAATAAGTTGTGTTAAATAAACATAAAATAAACGTGAAACTGTGATCGAAAGGTTTCCTTTGCTCATTTTATTAAACTAAATAAAAAAAGCCTTTCTTAATATTCTAGTCTTCGGAAAGACTATACATGTACAGAAAAGCATTTATGTACACACCTGCATATTTTAATTGAATTACTTTTTTTTATTCTAGAAGCAAACTAATATCATGAACGTCCGCTTTGGTTGGTTAAGTGACATTCTAAAATTACCTACAGATATCTCGTATTCACTGTTTGTTCATAACCTGCTCCAAGGCCTGGGTTTCTATTGTCGAAACTCGCAAGTGAATGCGTGTTTATGTTCACATGGATGTACACGCATGCGACTATACTCATGTTTCAGAATATTTTGGTGTGTGTGCTTTTAGGTCTCTGTGCACGTATATGCGTATACGTGCGTGTCTATATGTGTACGTGCGTGTGCATGTTGTTCCCCGGAATCTTGTTGGGCTTTACAAATTTGATAAATGTTACACATTGCAAGTTGCACCTTTGTTCTGAGGGCTCACGATATTTTAAAACATCGCTGATAAAAAAAAACTTCTACAAAAATCCTCATTACACCAAAATTACTTAGAAAGATATCATTCATTACTCATGAGATACAGAGTTACAAAACTCCTATTTCTCGCTTCTCATTATAACTTAATTTCCTTGCGACTCGATCTGTCCTGAAGCATTTTGAACAGATGCTGTAGGTACAGAGAAAAAGTTGAAGTTTCTTTATTCGGTGGGAAATTATTTAGAATATTTTCTAGCGCAATTCAAATCTTTCATCAGAGCCCTCTCAGGTTTGCAGGTTGTTTGTGAAGGTGTTCGCTCGGAAACAAATGAACATTATTCTTGTATGAAGAGCAGTAACGATTCAAGTGGCAAAGGAGGGTGGGAAACAAAAGAGGATTGGGAAGGGAAATTAGCGAAACCATATTTCTCCCCGACTTACGGTATACGATCCTGGGTACTGCCGCTTTGTCGGTGGAAAAATATAATCCCACTTGGACGGTATTAAGTACCTGCACTCCACTTTTTTTCCCCGAAATAGCTCGCGATTTTTTTCACGTGTTTTTTTTCGCCTCTCTTGTGTTATATTTCGCTTATTATTTTCTCCAACTTTTATTTTTTAATTTTTTTTATGAGAATATCCGTGACAAAACGAGATTTTAGTTAATGAAATATTGACGTCTGTTACAAAGCAGCTTTCAATAACAATATTGCACTTTTTTAAATTTACTCGTTCGAATGAACAAGCACTTTGATCTTCGACTGTCGCCACAGTATGATTAATGATTCCACCGTGGAGGAGTTGGACTAAATACCACGAAAATGTTAGATCTTTAATGTAATAGTTTTGCTGTTCAGTAATAGTAATTCTAAGTATGTAATTCTGTATATCACTTCGAAGTGATGCTTATATCATCTCTTCGTTTCACTACAACCGGAAGTCACGCACATTTCAGAACTTTTAGTATCAAACTTGCAAAATGGGAACGTGAGAGAGGCTTCGTTTCAACGTACTCTGCGAAAATGGAATTTGTAAGAATTTGATGAGATTGGGCGATCACGCTGTTCACAGAATTTCTGGAGAAGCTTCTGTGTTTGCACAGGTACTTGAATGTATCAGATATTCCTGGAAACTCTCAAAGGGGAAATCGTCCCTTTTCGCTCTTCTCTTTGCATTCCCTCTCCGGCCACTCAAACTTCTATAACGTTATATTTATACCTGCATCCTCTTTCAGTAAAGCAGAGCTAGATATGCGCTTAGAACTCGATAAATATTCATTGCTGCATTTTTATTGGTTTTCTACTAAGCGTTGAAGACCAATTTATCAGCTTAAAGGGTTTTCGCGGTAACGCGCAGAATTCTGAGACTATGAGAGCGAAATACAAATTCTGATATTAATCACGTTCACGTGGTGAATACGATTCTTGGAAGTGACGCAAAAAAAAAAAGAAGAAATTTTCTGTTTATTTTGGGTTCTTTCCCTTCACTTCATTAATCATCACTGATATTCCTCCTTACGTTATGCTCTGCACTAATTGTGATCTTCATTTCCATGAACATACAAAGTTCTCTTCTCGGTCCTCTCGCAGTTTAACAGGCGGGAGCTTCGAGCTTGTCCCGTCTAGGGCAGTGTCCCCTGGTGGGAGATACCTGGGTAGGGGAAACAACCTCGAGCTGATATGTAGGTCGGGGCAGGATCTCGGCATCCAGCGGGGAAATATTACCGCCACCTCTCGTGATAAAAACATGTACTACACTTTCGAGACATGACCATAGCAGTTGATGCGCCCAGAGTCACTAATCAGTCAGAGATGCGTTCACAATTTCAATCAGGGAAGCGGGGACCATGCTTTATTTCGGGTTAAATTCTATTCGGTGCTGCATATCTGCGTGAGCGCTTCTTGTTATTTCATACTCACGCACCCTTTGGACAGTCAACAGCTTTTTCTGCGAAAACTGAAAATATAATCGGATATTTTAGGAAGACGAGAAAAATTGTATTTCTGCTAATTCCAGGAAACGTCAGAGGTCTTTTACAGTTATTCCGAGTGCCCGTCGCAACGCTGTCACTTTTCATCATCGTAACTTCCATTACCGAGCCTTTGAGTGATGTGTACGTCACCTTTACGGTTTCGTTTTATTTTTTCGTTCGATTTTATGAAACATGCCGATGGTGCCGTTGCATTCTCAGCACTGACGATTCGAAATAACTACTTCCGTGTTTTGTTTGTTGATTGGAAATATACACTTGAGACGCGCGTATAGAGATAATAAGATGGGACCGCTTGGACAGCTACTGTTTGACGCCACTGTTGGCAACATTACTGAATGTTACGTCCATGCACTCATTTTGTCAGTTCGTTCGTTTATAGTTAGTTCATTTGTAAATAGGTCCATCACTATCTTTTCCATTGTCATCGCTTTGCGTGACGTTCATTTGTTTCTGACCTGTCAAACTGGTCCCTTCTTAGAGTAACTCGTCTAGCGAGTGGGGTAGGAGAACTCATCCTCCGTCTTTACGTACGTTTGATTTGTTTGGCTTGATGGTAACGGACGGCGTATTGTAAAATCCTTAATGGGCACCCGCCGTTAAGAGTAACTTTTCGTTCTTCTCTTTGGTTCCGTTAAGTTAATATAACGGAGTAGTATTACGAAACAAATCGTATCAGTATTAACGGGTATTTTGCCAAGCTTTAGGGCCCGAGTCATCACTAGAGAGCGGATTTTATGAAATTACATATTTTTTGTCTTCCTTTATACCGTTCTCAAAATTGTAATCTTGGCGTATGGTTGCCATCCTAACATAATATCCAATTTTTTCGTTACATATTTTTACATATTTAGTACAATATTACATATTTTGCTGTTTTCACAATATTTTTCCTTATTCTAACAATTTTTTTCAATTTTTTTGCGTATTTTTGATGAAAAGGAGTTTTTTTTTAAATATCAGCATTTTTTCCTACATTATTGGTGAAATCTTGGTAGATGTCAAAAGAATAACTACACCGCGTTTTGTGACCTTACGAGAAACATTTGTGAGGTCCTGGATTACGATATATGAAGCGTTTACTACTGACGAGAAAGTTGTGTGCATCAACTTGTGCCCTACAAAATATTTTTAAAACTTGAGTAGTAAGTTTGAAATTTATCCAGGATAATTTTTCGTAATGTTATTTCATGATATGTATTATTTTAATGAGAGAATTTTAATATTACATATTATATCCGATTTTACAATTACATATTATATCCGATTTTACATATTTACTACATATTCGTACTGTTTTCATTACATATTTATGTACATATTTTGATGTTTAATACTACGTATTTTTCCGGTCTCTAGTCATCACCCACCGATGTGCTGCTCAGCCACTGCTCTCCCCAACTCCATCTGTGCGCCCGGTGTACCTCACTTTCCCATCCCCCAACGCGATGCCGCTGTCGTCTCCCTTACGGTTTTCGCGGAACCGCCCTCGATCGAGGCGCTACGTTACATCGGCCTCCCCCAACCCCGCCCCGCCCCGCCCCGCCCTGCCCCGCCCTGCCCCGCCCCGCCCTGCCCCGCCCGGCCCCGCTCCGCCCCGCCCCGCCCGGCCCGGCCCCGCCCCGCCCGGCCCCGCCCCGCCCGGCCCCGCCCCGCCCCGCCCCGCCCGCCCCCGCCCCGCCCCGCCCCGCCCCTCCCCGCTCCGTTCCTCCTCCCCCCACCCTGCTTCGGTGCATGGGTTGAGCATTCTTGGAACGGCACTCGGGGCAACTCGCTGGTGCTGACCGTGGGGTGGGGGAACGAAGGGGAGTATAGAGTGGGAAGCAAGGAGAGAGAGAGACAAGGAGTAACCGATCGAGGATGGAATTTTGAGAATTTATTTACGAAGCGTTATTTTGGGTATTCAGCCCTTCATCTCATTTTAGAACGCCACACACTCGAAAAGTACTGGTGATATTGTTGTTGCTGTTGGTGGTGGTAGTGGTGGTGTTCGTGGTGATGTTATTGTTGTTGGTGGTGATGATGGTGACGGTGGTGATGTTGGTGGTGGTGGTGATGTTGTTGGTGGAGGTATTGGTGATAGTGGTGGTGTTGATAGTAATGGTATTGGTAGTGGGCTCATGCAGTATCACTTTCAGGTGAGGCAGTCCTGAAATTCGCTTCGACTCCGGATTTCATCAGTTGATTAAACTCTGCATTAAACACTTTACTCTGCATTGTAAACAAATACAATTAATTTGATGTTTAAATTTAATCTAAATGTGTTAAATTATGCATTAATTAATTAAAACGAATGTTTAGCCGACATGGATAGCCGAGATGGCTAAGAGCGTGGACCGCCTCGGCGATCGTAACAGGTTGACGCGTCCGGAAACTCCAATCAATCAATCAATTAATCAATCAAAGTTCTTTATTAAATTTGCTTCTTTTCCTCTTAAATCGGGAGAGGTGGCTCAGGGCATCAACTGATGTCATTGCAGTCCCTCTGACCGGGAGGTCCTAGGTTCCAGACCCGACGGTGATAGGATTTTCGATACTAGTGTGTCAGCTCGGTCGAAGTCAGTCCCTGTCCGCAGGAGAATTTTAGCGACCGGCTGCTCTGATCGGTAGTTTTCCGTGGTTTCTCCGACCAACACCAGACGAATGGCAGAACCCTAACAAACGGGCCACAGATCGCGCGCGATCTTTCCTTCCTCTTCCTTGTCCCATCCTACCCCTTACTTGCACACACTAGCATGGTACCACTACACCACACTTGCCGGGAGACCGGCCGAGAGCTTACAGCGTATCCCGGCCGGGTCGGTGCCCCGCTGGTGAAAGATACCTGGTCGGAGAAACCCCGCTAGCCGACTGTAGGTCGGCGCTGGATCTCGCCATCCAGCGGCGGAAGACCACCGCTACCTCCCGAGCAAAACATTCACTACCACTAATGACTCTAGTAGTTGACGCGCCCGGAATCACTATCAGTCAACACACATTCGCTACTCTTACGGGACTGATGACCCTAGTGGTTGACACACTCGGAATCACTAACAATCAATCAGTCCTCCTCGTAAGAAGCATGCACGAGCCGTGGGATATGGCGGAGAGTTCGCTTTGCCGACGGTACGGCCAAGGCGAACGTGCGACAGCGCATGCGCCCAAAGTTCGGCCCGTTGCTTCTAGGAAGCGGAGGCGGGCCCCGCGATAGTCTCTTCCCATCCCCTTCTCCCATCCTACCCCTTACATACCCTAGCAGGGTGCCACTACACCACACATGCCGAGAGAACGGCCGGGGGCTTAGAGCTTGTCCCGGCTGGGGTGGTGCCCCGCTGATAGAAGACATCTGGTTGCGAAAACCCCGCTAGCCGACGGCAGGTCGGCGCCAGATTTCACCATCCAGCGGCCGAAGGCCGAGTAAAACATTCACTACACTTACGGGCTAATGACCCTAGTAGTTGACACACTCGGACTCACAAACAATCAATCAGTCCTCCTCGTAAGAAGCATGCCCGAACCGTAGCATATGGAGGAGCGTTCGCGTTGCCGAGGGTACGGCCAACGCGAACGGGCGACAGCGCGTGCGCCTGAAGTTCGCCCCGTTGCTTCTAGGAAGCGGAGGCGGGCGCCGCGATAGTCTCGTCCCATCCCCTTAGCACTTACACACTCTAGCATGGTGCCACTACACCACACACGCCGGGAGATCGGCTGGGAGCTTAGAGGTTATTGCGACTGGGGTGATGCCCCGCTGGTGGGAGACACCTGGTTGGGAAAACCCCGCTAGCCGACGGTAGGTCGGCGTCAGATCTCACCATCCAGCGGCGGAAGACCGAGTAAAACATTCACTACACTTACGGGCTAATGACCCTAGTAGTTGACACACTCGGAATCACAAACAATCAATCAGTCCTCCCTGTAAGAAGCATGCACGAGCCGTGGGATATGGCGGAGAGTTCGCTTTGCCGAGGGTACGGCCAACGCGAACGTGCGACAGCGCGTGCGCCCAAAGTTCGGCCCGTTGCTTCTAGGAAGCGGAGGCGGGCGCCGCGATAGTCTCTTCCCATCCCCTTCTCCCATCCTACCCCTTACATACCCTAGCAGGGTGCCACTACACTACACATGCCGAGAGACCGGCCGGGGGCTTAGAGCTTGTCCCGGCTGGGGTGGTGCCCCGCTGATAGAAGACATCTGGTTGAGAAAACCCCGCTAGCCGACGGTAGGTCGGCGCCAGATCTCACTATCCAGCGGCGGCAGACCGAGTAAAATATTCACTACACTTACGGGGCTAATAACCCTAGTAGTTGACACACACAGAATCACAATGAAGCATGCCCGAACCGTAGGATATGGAGGAGCGTTCGCGTTGCCGAGGGTACGGCCAACGCGAACGTGCGACAGCGCGTGCGCCCAAAGTTCGGCCCGTTGCTTCTAGGAAGCGGAGGCGGGCGCCGCGATAGTCGCGTCCCGGCGAGGAATTTTAATGCGCGGGGCTCCACGCCGCTTCGCTCGCTCGCTCGCGCGCGCTTCGCTCTGGAGGCCGGGGACATAAATTTGGGCGCAACCGAAGCCACGCATGAGACACGGTCGCTCGTAAACCTGAGCTTTCCGTCGAAGTTCGCCGAGCGCCGAGTTCTCCGAATTAATAGACTCCTTGAACCGGGTTCTAAAACGTTGGGAATTGTTTATGAGACAGACCCCTCTCCCGCTGTGGGCTACGGGGAATCTAGCGGTTGCTGCCCTTCTGGAGTGTGAGGGGAGGAGGGTTGGTGCGTCGAGTTCTTAATATCGTTCCAGCCTGGGCTTGATTCTGACGGAACGCGACGGAACGGCGTGCCGGTACCTCTGGAATAATAAATTGTAAAATACTAGGAAAACCCGAAAGACGTTGTTCTCCCCTTCATCTGCTTCTTTCCCCTCCCATCACCCTTTCTCACTGTCTCTCCCTCATTCCCTTACCCTGTCCCTGTCTGTCTGTCTCTGTTTCTGCCGCTCTCTGTCCCTCTCATTCACAGTTACTTGCAGATTCTGCACGTCTTTGAGCAGGTGAGGTAATATCGGGAAGCGCCGGACCAGCGTAAATGTGATAGAATGTTCGAGACCTTCGGCCTCAAAAGTTTAGTTTTTAAGGCCCTAGAACGCCTCGTTTAGGAGTTTCTTAACGATATAGATTCAAAATGCTGCTGAGTATGTTGCGGGTTGCATTTGACGTGAATATTTAGTTTTTTTCTACAGCGCTGTATAGTGGAACAGCACATAAACCTTCTGAGTGAAAAAAACACCTAGAAGTGCTAACTTTCATGGAGATCGGTCCAACGTTGTCGGAGTTTAGCTCTTAAATATCCATGTTAAATTAATACGTAGTTTGGGGGGCGTTCCGGGACCTGAAATTTTATAAATCGGGCAGTTTCTATTTATTTAGCTTTTTTTTTGCAGTCTTTGCCATTTTTCGCATCCCAATTTCCATGCCTCTTTGCCCCATACGTCTTTTTCTTCCATTTCTGATTTTTCCAAGGCCTCCGTTATTGTCATGCTCCATGCCCTCCTCGGTCTTGCCCTGTAGCTTTCGTCGGTTGGGTATCCATTCCCAAACTTTTTGTGAAAGTCCTGATTTCAACCTTCTCATATGCCCATACCATTTTAGTTGTTTAATTTCGACCGTCTTGTTCATGGTTGTTTGCACTTCCATTTTATTCTTATTTTGTCTAAAGAGAGAGTTTACAGTATCCTCGTCAGAATATCATTTCTGTTGCTTGCAGTTTTTTTGTTCGTGTCTAGATTTCTACTCCGTAGAGTTCTGTACTCTCTATGAAGGAATGCGTTTCTGTCTGTTTATTGCAATAATCGAGTTCCACCGCACTGGCTTCAACCTCTTATGTTTTTATTTTTTACATCCTGTCCGTCTCTTAATATCGTACTTGTTGCAATCCAGTTCTCTAAAGCGACCACAGTGGTATTAGTGTTTCGTGGAGGTGGTTCTATTCTGGTCCGTTCATGGAGCGGGATTACGAGTAATGTGGGGGGAGGGGGAGGTTTAAGCTCTTTAGTAACGTTGAAATTGCGATCGTGCAGGTAGGTTGAAGTTGCGGGCTTTCATATGTGGACGGATTTAGGAGGGAGATACCGGGAGGTAACTGTTGTTCGGGGAATTTAGGGAAGAGAGAGCAGATGTGAGAAGTAGCTTTTGGTGGAGCAGGAGTTCAATGTGCACGGAAATCGATGGTGGGGTTGTCGAGTAGCTCGATTATGTGTGGTGGTGCTGTTGTAGAGAAACCGTTGTTCTCGAAGAAATGCCTGTAGTATTCTATTTCCGAGACGATTTTTGATAATAATGCAAGGTTGAACTTCTTTTACGGAAAAGTGATTTGTCCAAAACGTTTTTTTCGGATTTAAGGAGCGAGTCTGAAAAAAACTCAGAAAAAGTCAAGGTGCATACAACTTTTTAGTTTTCTCATCTCTTCCTATGTTTACTTATAGACTAATTAAATGTCCAAATGTCGATTTAGGAAAGTATAGTTATGTGGAGTTAAGTATAGTTTTCATTAATGAAGCCGGTATTTGTAACTTGGCTCGACTGTGTAACAGTTTACATTTCGTAACGTTTGATATGTTATTTAGAGTTAAAGTGAATATAAAAAATGTTCTTCATATTAAGATTATTTCGCTTAAGTCGCTACTAGAGCTTTTAAAACTTTTAGCCCGCGGGAAAACATTATTGAATTGTCAATTTTAAATAAATAAATCGATAAATTGTTCTTAAAATGCACCTTTAGTGGTAAAAGTAATATACTGGGCGATAATCTAATTTCTAATAGAATGACAATATGATAAGTGTTGAATATTGTGTAAATGAAAATAGTTTATAAACACTTTCATGTAATTCGAATTCTCTTTTACTATTTTCCGGGTGAGGCAATGCCTACTTGTTTGTAGAATACTGTGCTTGAATCCGATGTAAGATATTGTTTATAACGTAATGATAGTGGCGTGGAAGGCAAAGACTAACTCCCACAAATTACTTAACATTTTATATCAGTTATCTCAATCCCCACTGGTCCCATTAAGTAAATTTTGTGGTTTTCTATTCTGACTGTAGGATGTTTGTTCGTTTATGAACATAAACGCTGTTTTTTTTTCTTCTGGTTGTGGTTTGCTGTTGTCGTTCAGTTTGGTGCTACGTTTATCATGAGAGGTGAGGTGAGAGAGAAGGAGTTTGAGTAGCAGAACCTAACCTCTTAACCTAATATTGTAGAGAAAGATAAGGAAGTAGAAGAAAGGTACTATTAATGTTGAAAGATTGATGATTATGGACGCTCCAGATGTGATACCTGTGGTCGTGAGATCTCAGCCACTCTAAAAACACATGGTGAAAACACCGCTGCATTGTGTGGGATTTTCAAGCACCATCTTTGTATCCGCATTCTTCATGCTGCTCAATGATTCTTCGTCATAATTTCATAGGACATTCAAGTTATTTTCTCCGTTCTTGGAAGTGGACATTCCGTTGGGCAGACAACCAAAAAAAGAAAATTATCTCAAAATAATTTTGATCTAAATCCCTTAACTTTAACGAGCTTTATTTCATTTTCAGAATTTTCTTTAAATAATAATTCGAATAGCTCGTCTTGAAAGCGTGGTGTAATGCATACAATGCTTTATTCTCGGTCTTATCCTGTTTTATGTCTCGGTTTCATTTCCCCGAAAAGTTTGGAGCAGTTCTCCGTGGAAAAGGTGAAAGTTAGAGACTAAACTCGGGCGTTTTCTTGGAAGCAAATGCAGAGTTAAAATTGATGGTCCTAGAAGAGGAATTTTAATGTTGCGAGTTTCCGGTGTCATTTGACTTGAAGCGTTTTTAAAATTAATTTACCTGCTTTCTCACTGCATCGCGCCTTGAAGGATTGCCGTTGGTGTGCGAACGAAAATAGCCTCCGAGTTTGCCGTATCGAATATTTGGGCTTTATTAAGAAAAGTTAAATAACACAAAGCAACAACTTCGCTGGTCGCATTTGCTTATCTGTTAAATGCTCTGAGTTTGGATGGCCATGCAGTGTTTCTTTTATCGTGTTGAGTGTCAGGTTTAATATTAATATGTCGTTTTTGTTAGGGCTTACTAGACACAATGTATCAATTTCTATTTTTGGTCGCTTGATGCTTTCTCATCCTTTCTTTACAACATTCCTTCGTTTTTGTTTTGGTGCTTGTAAGCGCAATATTATGGTATTCCTTAACTCTCACTATTTCGTGATATTAGTATTCTGTACCGTGACTCCCAATGAAGTACTAATGTTCGGAGTTTTATTTTTCTTCTCCTTGAAATTAAAAAAAAGTGACAAAACAAACATCACACGACAAAACAAACGACTTTTGTAATTCGTTGAGTAATGAAGCGTGCTGGGAGTAATTTCAATACTTAAATGGTTTTATTTTTGATTTTGATAATTGTTTGTAGAAGTCCCTCGACAGTTATATTAATCATTTTGGGAAGCCCATCCGTTAATTAATTAATTCTGTGTGGTCATTTATCGATTCGTTTTGCTGCGCAACGCGAATGAAACTGACTGTCCTCGTGCCATCCATCATTCCATTTTTCTGATAAAAATCGCGTTGAACGGTTCTCTCTCAAAATACCAAGGCTCGCGAGAGTGAAGAGGAGTGAAGTAAGCTACGCGGTAGAGTATAGTGCGATTTTTGTAACTTTGCCCCTTAAGGCCCGTCTTCACGATAGAATATGTCACGGTATTTCGTGTCTTTCTCAGTCGTGCCGCTAGATATCGCGTGATCTCTGCTCGTAAGAGTACGAGTATTATGCATACTGTTTTGTTTTCTGCATATGTGATACGAATAATACAGTGATCCCTCTTTACGCATCTTTCAATGTCCCTTACCCGTAGTGCCTTGTACTCGGATCCCAATTTAGCACCAGAATTGAGAAGAACATTCCAACGACAATCGTATATCAATCGTATATCTTGATTTTTGTTTCCTGTAGCTTTATTGACTGATAAAAAATAATTGCCATGGCTTGTGAAATGACCTTCGTATTTCATTAATTTGACGGAGCAATTATTTCATCACAATCACTTCAATTTCTTCATTATAAATATTTCAGTAGCATCCGCTTCTTCACACACTGTAGTGCGTGTTATGTCCATCGGTTACAAAGAAAGTGTACACCAATCACATTGAAGAAATTCTAACTAGACGTGTCATCTTCTTGTTTATTATAATATAATGA
This sequence comes from Acheta domesticus, assembly GCA_031308135.1. NCBI lineage: Eukaryota > Metazoa > Arthropoda > Insecta > Orthoptera > Gryllidae > Acheta > Acheta domesticus. The sequence continues at coordinate 8,828,227 of JAHLJT010002630.1, forward strand.
AATACATCTAGTTAGATATTTCTTATTATATTGGATATTTCTCAATATTTCAGGTTGTATATGAAACCTGAAAGTGCTGCAATGCGATTTTTTTAACCTTTCAAACACGGTGGAAAATGAGAGGACATTATTCCTCGCTGCTTTTTTTAAACATCGTACTGCGGCTCGCGTATCCGTGCTGCGTTTCCAGAGGCTGAATTGATAACAAGGCCCATGAGGGAAAAACAAAAACAAAATACAAACAGGTATCGGAATTGTAGACTCATAGTTACAGAGATAAAAGAAAGCCCGCTGGGAACTACGAAATGGGAAAAAAAGTTGGGGAAACCAATCAGTAAATTATTGTTTTGTTTTACCTTGTGGTTCAGGTTCTGACAGTAAAGTTAGGTGTGTCGGAAGGAAGAATTACTAATTTATAGCGGAGGATAAGAAAGGCATCACCAAGGCAAGAAAAGCGTGTTTCTACGAATAGCCTAGAATTCCTTACTTAGGTATTCTGGTTTGTTTTGAACGCGTGATTGCGTATGAGGAATTCTTTATGAATCTGAGGTATCAATTGTATTGTCGACAATGAAATATTTGTTGGTTGTGGACGTTGTGCATTCTGGAACGATCGAATGAAGAACGAGCATGTGTTGTTGTCACGCCAGCACAACCCGAAAATACTCATCGTCGTCTGTTAATAATTCAGTTTTGAACATCCATATTTAATAACATCAATGCCTGAGGAATACCCATAATACCTACTTTATTGGGACCCTTACGAATTTGAATGTAACCTAAAACCTTACGCTCCAATAAGTTAAGAAAGCCACACCAATCAATACAAAAATAAAATAACATAAATTGAATCTATCGTATAACTTAACAATACTATATGTAATGTATTCACGAATTCTAAATCCATTGCACTTCTTCTTGCCAAAATCGTAATTAATATAATTCCAAACCATAAATTATACAATGTATTTAATCCTTTCGTACTAAAATATGTAAATATAAATAGAGATAAAAACCAACCTGGGTCACACCGGTCTGAACTCAGATCATGTAAGGATTTAATGGTCGAACAGACCAATGTATTAAGCTCCTGCACTTAACAATTGAGTCGATGTTTTATTAACATCAATGTTTTAATTTTGAGCATTGATGTTGAGAAACATCGATGTTTTAATTTGAGCACTGATGTCGAGAAACATCGATGTTTTAATTTTGAGCACTGATGTCGAGAAACATCGATGTTTTAATTTTGAGTACCGATGTTGAGAAGCATCCATGTTTTAATTTGAGCACTGATGTCGAGTAACATCCATGTTTTAATTTTGAGCATTGATGCCGAGAAACATCCATGTTTTAATTTTGAGCACTGATGTTGAGAAGCATTGATGTTTTAATTTTGAGCACTGATGTCAAGAAACATCGATGTTTTAATTTTGAGCACCGATGTCGAGAACATCGATGTTTTAATTTTGAGCACTGATGTCGAGAAACATCGATGTTTTAATTTTGAGCACTGATGTCGAGAAACATCGATGTTTTAATTTTGAGCACTGATGTCGAGAAACATCGATGTTTTAATTTTGAGCACTGATGTCGAGAAACATCGATGTTTTAATTTTGAGCACTGATGTCGAGAAACATCGATGTTTTAATTTTGAGCACTGATGTCGAGAAACATCGATGTTTTAATTTTGAGCACTGATGTCGAGAAACATCGATGTTTTAATTTTGAGCACTGATGTCGAGAAACATCGATGTTTTAATTTTGAGCACTGATGTCGAGAAACATCGATGTTTTAATTTTGAGCACTGATGTCGAGAAACATCGATGTTTTAATTTTGAGCACTGATGTCGAGAAACATCGATGTTTTAATTTTGAGCACTGATGTCGAGAAACATCGATGTTTTAATTTTGAGTACCGATGTTGAGAAGCATCCATGTTTTAATTTTGAGCACTGATGTCGAGTAACATCCATGTTTTAATTTTGAGCATTGATGCCGAGAAACATCCATGTTTTAATTTTGAGCACTGATGTTGAGAAGCATTGATGTTTTTAATTTTGAGCACTGATGTCAAGAAACATCGATGTTTTAATTTTGAGCACCGATGTCGAGAAACATCGATGTTTTAATTTTGAGCACTGATGTCGAGAAACATCGATGTTTTAATTTTGAGCACTGATGTCGAGAAACATCGATGTTTTAATTTTGAGCACTGATGTCGAGAAACATCGATGTTTTAATTTTGAGCACTGATGTCGAGAAACATTGATGTTTTAATTTTGAGCACTGATGTCGAGAAACATCCATGTTTTAATTGATGTCGAGAAACATCGATGTTTTAATTTTGAGCACTGATGTCGAGAAACATCGATGCTTTCTTGGCGGTGTCGCGTCTCTACTCGGGACTCGCGGCGCAGCGTTGACCGAAGCGCGGGATTTCATTCTCGTATTCAGGAGCGGCCGCTTCCGAGCCGGGGCCACGTAGCGTGATGTCATCGCGGAGTCTGCAGGGGCGGCCCGTCTCCAACGACGAGCTCGTAAATCGCCCGGCCCGGCACCGGCCTTTGTTTTTGCCGGGCCTCCAGGAATGCCTTTTGTCCCCGCGGTCCGCGTACGCCGCGGAGACGGCTTTAAAAAGGACGCCGAGGGCGGCGGGGGAAGGGGAATGTTTGGAGAAGGAGAGGGACGCGACGGTGGGTTGGGGTGATGGTGGAAATCGATGTAGTGGAGGAGGTGGTTGTCGAAGTGTGACGTCGCGGGAATACTACGGTAATCACAACAGGCATGAGCGTTTGCTACGTACAAGTTTGTTTACTACACTACACTTACACTACACTTACGTGACTAATGACCTAAGTAGTTGACGCGCCCGGAAACACAAATCAATCAATCTAAATTTCGATTGGGTCGTCCGATATGGATGTAGGAGTTGAAACGGACAAGAGATGGATGTACAAGAGTAGCTTGGGAACAGATGGCGATTATGCTGTATATGGTGATGATGATGATGATGATGATGGTCGTCGAGGTAATGATGAGGGTGGTGTGAATTATGGTAATATTATGATTGACTTGATCAGGGCCTTTATGGGCAACGAATACATAATTTTATTTCAATTGTATTCTCTTATTAGTGGACCAATTTTCTGGACTGTAATTTTCAGTCGTAATTTTTGGCCATAAAGGCTCCGTCCTCAAAGTAATTTTCCTCAGTTTTCCTTAAGCATTCCGCTTTTTGTGACCGTTTCCTCTCTCAAGTTAATGTTAGTATGAAAGTGTACGCTTAAGTGGTTATCCAGAAATGTCAAACTTCTGGTGTGGGCCTCTCCATGGCGCGATTTTATTATTTATTGGTATTATTATTCAGAGCGTTGCCGACCTGGATGGCCGAGGTGGCTACAGCGTGTGCCAACTCAGCACCTTGGCCGGAAGGGTCACGGGTTCGAGTCCCGCCGTGTGCATGGTTGTTGGTCCCTTGTGTTTCATTTGTGTGTGTTGCCGCGGAAGGCTTTGTGAGTATGCTGACTACAAAGCAAGGAGCCCGCTTGTGTGTCTAGTGTAAGGTTAATACGTGTCCCCATGAGGGACATATTGGGTATTTGGCGCTGATAGTCGAAGTCGGCATTCCCTGAAGCTGGAAAAAGCCTCAAGAAAATAAATATTCGGAGTTTTAGGTCGGAAGGGACTTCCCAGCAACCGGTTTGCACCGCTGAAGCAAGAAGATTGCAGCACATTGCACAGGAAACTTGCCGTGAGAGAATGTCGTATATACTTACGGTCGTATTTCCAATGTTATATGGCTAAACATCGGATAACAGATTGCTGGACGCTTGCTGCTGAGGGCTTGCTGTGAAAGCTCAGTCAACCTATCAAAGGATGCCAAAGGCATGGGGCGTTATTCAGTAAGAGGGAAAATATGGTGAGAGACATGGATAGCACTGAGAACGATGGCAAAGGAATAACTAGGGCGTAGGTCAGTGAATGATGTGCAAGTCGGAGGAGAAAATGACGACGTGAGTAGCCAGTGAATATCTTGAGACAGTGTACGGTGAGTATGATGAGACCAGTGAATACGAAGATGGTTAGATTATCTGAGAGAACGATGGCAGCGGTAAAGGTAAACGGTGAGAGGAGAGGTGATTGGTGGTTGCGGAAACGGGGGTAAACTAGAGTACTAAGGACGATGGACGGCGTGCGTATGAGAACGGAGGGGGCGATAAGGGTAGTTGACGGTGAGGGATAATGAGGGCAGGTGGATATGGTTCATGAGGATGGGCGTGGACGATGGTCGGTGACGAGAGTGAGGGTAATGACGGCAGGCGGAGTGTCGGCAGCGAGGACATTGGTCGGAGAACACGTTTGACGGTGAGGACGGTTGGAGGGTAGAGAGTGTAGGTGCCTGGGTGGTTGGGGCGGCGGGGACAACGAAGAAGATTGAAGAAATTGGAGAGAGAGAGAGAGAGAGAGAGAACATTGCCGGAAAAATGGGTACGTGACTGTTTAAGTTCCAACTAGACAGATTGGTTGAGTGATTGATTAGTGATTTCTGGTGCGCCAACAGCTAAGGTCATTAATACCGTAAGTGTAATGCATGTTTTTATTGCGGGAAGTGGTGGTGATCTTACCCGCTGGGTGGAGAGATCCGGCGCCAACCTACCCGCTGGCTTGCGGGGATTTTCCTCAACAAGGTATCTCCCACCAGCCCGGCACTGCCCCTATCGGAACTCTAAGCTCCCGACTGGTTTCCCTGTACGTGTGGTAGTGTAATGGATGTAAGTGTAAGTGTGTGTAAGGGGTAGGAGTAGGATAATGAATGGGAAGAAAAGATCGCGTGCGGTCCGTGGCCCGTTTTGTTAGGATACTGCTCCGGCATTCGCCTGGTGTTGATCAGAGAAACCTCAGAAAACTACCGATTAGAGCAGCCGCACGCTAGAATTCTCCTCCAGACAGCGCTCAGTGTGTAATTTTCGCTATCTACGGGGCAGAAAATCTAATAGCAAAATTGAAGAATTGAACTGGATTAAATTAATTTGTAATTTACTAAATTATTCAAAAAGCTAAAATATTACAAATTTGATACAACACAACTCGCTAGAACACCATTTTAAGTATTTTAAATACGTTTAAAATAGGATAAAATTGTACATGGATTTTACAGAACAACAATAGTATGAGCGTAGGCTTCCGCGACAGGAGTCAGAAGCTGCTTGGCTGTCCGGGAGACGCCGTGTCCAAGGCACAGGTGCCACAGGTGCCACAGGTGCGTCTCCCGAATTAGTAATAGAGAAGTATGTTATATGCACATAATTGTGACACAATATTCGTTAGTTAGTTAATGGCTTATTTTACGTGGCGAGACTCGGGCCATCAGGACCGCTCTTCCGTCTGACCACGCAAATTTCTCTTTCACCACCTAGCGGAGAAAAAAGATATTATCTCGGGCGACGAAACAGGCGATTTGAATTTAACTCAGAGGCTTCATTTAGGCTTGAGGATCTTTTACATGCAAGTAAATCTACTAACATGGGACAGCCGGATTTACTTCCCCTCCGAAGGAAGGCGTACGAACGATTTTTAATCCACGGCTTCGGTCGGGTTTGAACCCGCAATCTTGGGTACAATAGTCCGATACGCTGACCGTTATACTATCCATATTACCGTTATACATGCAATATTGCAATTTTTACCATAAAAACAATGAAATCTTTCTGCAGCTAAGAAGAGTAGCTTGAGCGACGAGGACGGCGGGCGGCGGGGCCGGTGACGAGGGGATGTGGTAGGGACGGAAAAGACGAGGCTTCGACGAGGCCCTCGCAGTCATCGTCGGCAGCCTTATGCCAGCGGCGCTCTGGTATTTTATGCTCAATACCGTGCTCAATATAGTACTCGGGCATTCGCCTAGTGTTGATTGGAGAAACCACGGTAAACTACCGATCAGAGCAGCCGGTCGCTAGAATTCTTCTCCAGACAGCAACTGAAGGGCGGTGCGGACGGAGGGCGACGGGGCCGGTGACGAGAAGATGTGGTAGGAACGGAAAAGACGAGGCCTCGACGAGGCCCTCGGCGTCTCAGCCGTATGCCAGCGGCGCTCTGGTATTTTATGCTCAATACCGCGCCCGCTGCGCCTTCTCGGGCGACCGCCCAACCGCCCGTTCCCTCACCCCCCACCCCCCGCTCGTAAAATACACGCCGCGCGCGTTCCAGATTTTTTTTTCTTTTTCTTGTGCCCCCGCGCCGCCCGATTTTTCGAAGCGAAGCGGAGGTGAAAGGTTAACCGCTCCCCCCGGAGACGCCCCTAGCGCGCCCTCGGGCGGGATCGGCCTAAAGCTTTGATCGACGTGGGAGGCGGCTTCGGCGTT
>JAHLJT010002630.1:10089779-10351898 GCA_031308135.1 Acheta domesticus
TAGAGACGTCAAAATAAGCTAATCAGATGGTATTTGGTAGAAATTAAGTGCAAGGTAAAGATGCACTTGTTATTTGAATATGTTTATGTAAATCAGAGAGAAAGTCATATTATCACATCAGCAGATCCTTAATTAACGACAATTCATTTTACAGGGAAAACGCTTCTAATCCGTCAACTATTAACGCAGAAAACATGTAAAATTGCGATGCACAATGTTACAAAAAAAAAGACAGCGAACGTTTTACTCATTTCGTTGTCGCGGATGGCAATACGTCAATGCCGTAGAATGGTGGGACGAAAAGCGAAACAGTTAAACGGCAAATAACGTTGCTTTTTCCTATTACGCCGCGCGAGCTTTGCCACCGTCCCTCTCGACTCACGGGTATCGATTCTCGTCCGGTCGACTGGTCGGTCGGTTATTGGGTTGGCAGCGATTCCATTTGGGGTCGTACGTTCAAGGGTACGCTCTGCGCATGGGTTCTTGAAGTCTTATCTTCCTCGTACCCTCCCTTGTGCAAATTAAGGGCTCGAAAAATGATTGACCAATATCTCACACTGAACTATAGTGATCAGGCAAATTTTATCTGTGCAAAAATCTAACTATTACGCACGTAACTATGTTATTCTCTTATATGTTGTGTGTCAAAATGTAATACTTCTTAGCGAAACACAGAATAGGAAGTTTAGAATCGTGCAGATGGTAATATCCCAACTGTCGCCAAAAAGTGGCCATGTGCTGTCTCAACGCGTTGAATTTAGAACGAAATACAGATGTAATTGTTGTTGAGAATATTTTATAACAATAAATGTTCAAATTTGTGCAATAGAAGCGATATATATCGAAAACGAGCTACAGATTTTATCTGAGAATACTGTCGACGAAATAATTAACTTCACTCTCATCACGAATTTAAGAAAATACAAATATACTCCGATGTAATAACCTTGATAAGGTAATTCTATTTCCAAAAGTACTATTTTAAATCTATACGATTCCCAGCCTTCTTCGCAGCCACTTACACGCGAGTAAACTATTCTCGGGTTGTATTTTCCCTTTTCCCTTCGACTGCAGTTTATTTTCCCAAGTTTTTTTAATGCCCTTTCTGCGAACGCTCTTTAACTGAAAGTTTCAATCCTGCCGCTGTCACCGGGGCGCGCTCGCACGGGGAAATACGCGGCCAGCGCGTTAATATTTCGCGCGGAGTGCCCCCTCCCACCCGGCCACCGCGCTGTCGGCAACGCGACTGCCACCGTTAACGACAGGACAGATGCGGGACGTGTTCCGATTTCCGCGCGGAGGGACGAGATGGAGAAAGAGACGAAACCAAAAAAACAAGAAGAATGTGGTAGAAACGGGAGAGAGGATAGTGGATGATGGTGAATGATTGATTGATTACTAATGATTCCGGACGTCAACTGTTAAGGTCATTAGATCCGTAAGTGTAGTGCACGCGGTTTTTGCTCGGGAGGTGGCGCTGATCTTGCCCCCACTGGATGGCGAGATCTGGCGCCGACCTACCGTCGCTAGCGGGTTTTTCCAACCCGGTATCTCCCACCAACGGGGAACCGCACTGGCCGGGACAAGCTCCAAGCCCCCCACCGGTCTCCCAGCATGTGTGGTAGTGTAGTGCATGTTAGTGTGTGTGTGTGTGTGTGTGTGTGTGTGTGTAAAGGGTGAGGATAGGACAAAGAGGGGGAAGGGAAGATCGCGCGCGGTCCGTGGCCCGTTTGGTAGGGTACTTTTCCAGCATTCGCCTGGTTTTTATTGGAGAAACCACGGAAAACTACCGATCAGAGCAGCCGGCCGATAGAATTCTCCTCCAGATAACAGATGTATTCGACTTAGTTATGTAGCTAAAATCCTGCCACCGTAGGAACTCGAAACTAGGGCCACCCGGTCAGAAGCATTGCAGTGACATTAGCTGATGCCCTGAGCCACCTCTCCCGGTGAATGATGATGAAACTCGAGTGGGAAAGGAAGAGAGGGTAGAGCATCAGAAGAAGAATGAAGAGGAAGAGTACAAAGAGAGAGATTGGGAGATCAGAGAAAATCAGTAAAAGAGAGAGATGAAATTGAAGGAATGGAAAAACAAATATGGGGAAGTAGGTAGACAGAGGAGCGAGAGAACATGAGGGGGAAGAAGCAGAAAAAAATATAGAAGTGAAGAAAAAGGAGACTAATGAAGAGAAGACGATGGCAGGTCGTAGCTGATGACGGAAGTTTGTGGGAGAGAAAACATGGAAGAGAAGAGAAAATGGATAGAACAAGAAAATGAAAGATTAGAGAGAGAATGGCTGTAGAGCAGAAGAGAAAAATGGATCAAGGAAAGGCGGGATGAGAGGAAAGAAACTGCTTAGGAAGTAAGGGTAAAAGAGAGAAAGATTATAGACGTAATCCTGCAGAGCAAGGAATAGAATTACTATAAAATAATAATAATAATAATGAAAAAAAGCAATAATGGGGTATAATAATGAAGAAAAATAGCAATTATGAATAGTAATAGTAATAATAATGAGTACTAATGGAAGGAATAAAGAGGCGTAGTGGAGGGGAAAATAGTAGGGAAGATAATGAGTGCGGGAAGCACGAAGCGGAGGCGGAGGCGGCGAGCGCTGCGGGGAGCGACGCGGGCCACAGGGCGTTATATCAATTAGGCGACCGGGGTGGCGGGGGCGGGGCCACGGGGATTTGTGGCTGGGTGCGTCTTTCGCGCGGTCGCCGCAGAGGGCGGCACTGAGCCCGCGGGGTCACCGCGAGGTCGCGGACCGGCGACCTCCCAACCGCTGCCGACGACCTCTGCGCTGGGCTCACCGAGACTGAAAGAGTCCTTTGTCATGTCCTGGAGCTTGTAGATGTCCTCAACTGGAATGGAATTGCTTGGAATTTGTTTTTTTTTTTTTCTTTTTACTAGGTGGTACCCAGCGCGATGCTGCCGCAGAAGAAATAATTGTAGAAATATTCCTCCACCCTCTCTCTTTCTTTCCCCACTCTCTTTTCCCTCTCTCTCTCTCTTTCCCCTTGCTCTTCCCTCTCTCTTTCCGCCTCTTTCCTTCCTTTCCAGCTTTCTCTCCTTTCCAGCTTTCTCTCCTTTCCAGCTTTCTCTCCTATCCAGCTTTCTCTCCTTTCCAGCTTTCTCTCCTTTCCAGCTTTCTCTCCTTTCCAGCTTTCTCTCCTTTCCAGCTTTCTCCCCTTTCCAGCTTTCTCCCCTTTCCAGCTTTCTCTCCTTTCCAGCTTTCTCTCCTTTCCAGCTTTCTCTCCCTGCCTCCTCTCTTTTCTCTCTCTCTCATTTTCGCCACTCTCTGTGTCAGCTAATTTCTTTTTCTTCTTTGTACTTTTCGTGCTGCACCGGTGTGTACCTGCTTACGCTTTGAGGATATTAGGAATCTTCTCTTTCAGCCTTTCCGGTTACTGCCCGCTTCCAAGACCCTCTGTAAAGTTTATGTAACGGGTATCTCTAATTCTAACTATGACTTCTAAAGTGGGCTGATGATGGCGTGGCAAGCGACATGCATCAACCGAATACTTTCCCACCCCATTATTTAGTTTTAATAAAGTCAGTAAATATTGGCACTCATTTGGAAGGAAGGCTGAGTGGACGTAAGGACCGCTCTGAAGTGGGCACGACCGGATAAGAATCCTTAGCTACTCTGAGGTTTAGCCAAGGCATGTCTTAACCTCTACGCTATTAATTTCTTATTTTTTATTTATTTTATTTAACGTCAAAACAATGAAAACTGTATGTGACATATTATAAGCAGAAATGTTTTCTGTGCACCTTTGCGTAAATTTTGTTATACCTACCTTACTCCATATTCAGGTTGAATTCTGAATTCAGATGAAAGTGGGCGTTTTTGGCAAGACTTGTTAAGAAAGTACTCACTTCCGAGTAATAAAAACTACTTGCAGAAGGAAATTAGTTACAGATTTTGGCTATTATCCTTTATCGTGTTCTTTTTGAAGGAATCGACTTACTGCCACGAGAAAATGAGAACGATAATTCGAATAATTTTATTTCCCTCTAAACACTAGAAACGATGCATACGAAGTAAAATTACTTGCTTTAGAGTAGTCTCTCAGCGTTTACAGTAACTTTTGACTTCCATATTAGCCACCTGAGATTGCCGGTCTCAGTATATTTTATACTAGTACCTTATTTGAGGCGTTCCCTGGCACAGCGTATATGGTGTCTGATTACCAGGAAAGTTGTTGGAGGATTTAATTTTGGCATTCCTTTAGCGTGGATCGGATGGCACTTTGGTTACAGACTTTTCTTGACTGATTTACATAATTATGTAATATATAAAAATCAACGTTAGTTTATTCGTATTTTACGCGCTGCCATACCGTTCATCCGAATGCGATAAAACTTTAACTTATTCCTTGCACTTCCACGAAGAATATAGGCATAATGCAATGGGAATGTGCGTAGGTCTGCAGGTCTCTCGTCAGGCATGAGAGTGTATCTCACGTAAGAGAGAGAGAGAGAAAGAGAGAGAGAAAGAGAAAGAAAGAGAAAGAAAAAGAGAGAAAGAGAGAAAAAGAGAAAGAGAGACAAGAGAGAAAGAGAGAAAGAGAGAAAAAGAGAGAAGAGAGTGTATGTGTGTGCATGTATGTGTAAAGCTGAGGAAGAAGAGATCGCTCGCGGTCCGAGACCCGTTTGGTAGGGTACTACTCTGGCATTCGCGTGGTATTGATTGGAGAAAACCACGGAAAACTACCGATCAGAGCAACCGGCCGCTAGAATTCTCCTTCAGACAGTAACTGAATTCGACCAGCACTTCTCCATGACATGAATATGTGATGAAACCTCACACGCTTTAAGCAGGATTCGAACCCATGGACTATGCAACGCATTCTTGGGCGCACTCGCCCCGAAACCACCTGCAACACCGTCGCTCAACGTGGGTCTAATTATCAGATGGAGCTAATTCTGTCCAGCGGCGTCGCCCGCTTCTCTCAAGCGCTGTCGGTCGCAAACTCCGAGCGCACCTTGACTTTTCGAGAGCCTCGACGGCAAACAAACGCCCGTCCCGGCCAGAGGCTGTTTGCCCCACGGCTGCTCCTGCAGAGTGGACGAGCGGCGAGAGAGGTCGTTGAACCGCGCAAACGGCGGATGAGGTTGAAGCGGGAGTAGCTTCATGTGTGAATACACTCTAATTCGAGTCTTTGACTTCCATCTACTTAATTGCAATACCGCTGCAGTTTTTCAAGATTAGGAAGGTTTTTTGTTCGCAAGAAAAAACGTATAGACGGTAATAGATTGATTAATTGATTGATTGCTAGTGATTCTGAGCGACGGCTAACGTTATTAGTCCCGTAAGTGTAGTGAACATTTTGAACGGGATATGGTGGTGAGATCCGGCGCCAATCTACTCGCCTGGCAGAGTTTGCCCAATCAGGTACCTCCCGCCAGCGGCTCACCGCCCCACCGGAGACAAGACTTGTCCGACGGTCCCGACTAGTCTCCCGACATGTGTGGTAGTGTAATGTAAGTGTTAGTTGAAGTGTGTGTGTGTGTGTGTGTGTGTGTGTGTAAGGGGTGAGAATAGGACAAGGAAGAATAGAGACAAGGTTGGGTGAGACCCTGGACAGGGTTGGACTGGACGCCATGGGGCTGTACAAGACGGGGCTGTACAAGACAGGAGTGTACGATACAGAGTTGTACGAGATAGGGCTGTACGAGACAGGGCTGTACGATACAGGGTTGTACGAGACGGTGCTGTGCGAGACGGTGCTGTACGAGACGGTGCTGTACGAGAAGGGGCTGTACGAGACGGGGCTGTACGAGGCGGGGCTGTACGAGACGGGGCTGTACGAGACGGGGCTGTACGAGACGGGCTGTACGAAACGGGGCTGTACGAAACGGGGCTGTACGAGACGGGGCTGTACGAGACGGGGCTGTACGAGACGGGGCTGTACGAGACGGGGCTGTACGAGACGGGGCTGTACGAGACGGGGCTGTACGAGACGGGGCTGTACGAGACGGGGCTGTACGAGACGGGGCTGTACGAGACGGGGCTGTACGAGACGGGGCTGTACGAGACGGGGCTGTACGAGACGGGGCTGTACGAGACGGGACTGTGCGAGACAGGGCTGTATAAGGATAACGGTGAGGCGGGAATCCGCGAGGCAGGAAAGGGCGTGGTGGGAATGAACAATAATGGATTGAGGAAGGCGGAAAAGGGTGAGATGGAAAAGGACGAGGCGGGAAAGGGTGAGGCAGGATAGGTGAGACGGGAATGCTGGATTATGGCCAGCAAGGATAGCTCGACGCTAGGCAGGGAGAGGCGGGGACAGGGGTTTGTAGAAGCGGAGGTGGGGCGAGGCCTAGCAAGGAGAGAACGACGGACCTGTAGAGAGCGGAGGTGCGGTGCAGCGCGGCGCGAGCTGGCGGAAGCAGGTCACGGGAGGCGCGCGTCGCCCGAAGTGCACAAAGGGGGTTTTTCGCCGCGCGGCACTGTCAGCCCAGCGGCCGCCCATTACGTAATTAGAGGCGCGCGGGCGAGCGGGCGGCCTGGCACAAAGCTCGTCAGCGGCGCGCACGCCCGCGCTCAAACGCCGCGCTCTCCGCACGGCGGCACTACCCCCCCGACACACACACACGCCAGCCATCGCCCGCACACGTGAGCTCCTGGAGGCTGTGTCCGCGGGCTGCCCCTGCCGGCCTCGGCCCCCTCTACCCTCTAAGCCAATGGGGTCAAGGTCTTCTATTGGTGGCTGTGGCATGGTAGCATGCCTCGAGTTTATCTGCGCAACTAGCGTCGGGAAAGGGAACTATTAAACCCCACCGTTTTACAATAGTGTCTCTGGTGGCGGAGTGATGAACTGCGTGGAGGGGCGATTTCGTTGTGGCACTCGTGCCACGGACTCCCACGCGTGGCATCGACCTTGACAACACTGCTGTAAGCGCTTCGATCACTTCCCATTCGCCACTTCCCGTCCAGCTCGCGCCCCCTTCCCCCGGCCACCACTCCGCCCCATCTCGCCGTACGACCCCACCACGCTCCTCCCCACTCCACCTCACTCCACCCTGCCCCACTCTACTCTACCGTGCCCCACGCCTCTCCATTCTGCCCTACACCCCGCCCAACACTTCCCCACCACGCCCCATCGGGCCCCACACTCTCCCCACCGTGCCCCACTCCGCCCACCCCCCACCTTCATTCACATTTACTAATTCTTCTCCTACACTCGGCCTTCCTCATCCACCCTCACGCCGCCCACCTTCCTCCCAACTCCATCCTGCTGTTCTACTCTGTTGAGCCTCGCTAGAGCACAGCGCGTCCCTTTTGCCGCTACACGTTCCACAAAAGTCACCGCGGGCGGAGAGACTACAAGCGCCGCAGCGTTTGTCCAACTCCGAGGCAATCGGAGGCTCCGAATGGAGGGCACGTTCCATTGATGTTCAATGCTCAGCTATAGATAGATATATGATTGATTTTCTCAATCCCACAATTTTAGCTACAGAACCTAACTGGTGTTCGAGATTAGTTCTCGAATCATTATTTACAAAAATTTACTCTTCGATGAATTCTAATCTTGAATGCAATCAGTTTGCACAAAGTTATAATTCGATATTAACGAAATTTAGTAGAAAATTCAAAAATCGTCCAGCTGTTCTTTCTGATAAAGTTATCCTCCCTTCTACCCCTACCCCTCCTCGAATTCTTGAGACCCAGGATCATTCATGTCCGTACTCTCTAAGATGTGGGAGTGGTCTGAGTTGAGCAAGCAGAAGAATAAGAAAATAAATTTCTTCTTTCGTCCAAATAATTTTTTTATATTCTACAGCTTCATGTAATGATTGACATCATGTAATTAAGTAATAAAGTAAAGTGTATAATATATCTTCCATTTGCATTATATTATATTTGTCCTACATAAATCTAAAGGCCTGATAATGGAGATACATTTGGTCTCCAAAACGTAGCTAAGTGAATCATTATATGTGTATCTTTTAATAAACATTAGGACTGTCTGAAAATCATATGGAACTTTTATTAACTTAATAGATAGATAGAAACTTTATTCTACAAACTGAGCTTATGCTACCGGTGGCAGAATACAGAAATATAAACTGTATACATTTACAAAGGATAATAAAAATATATTTACAATAATTATATTTCCTCCCGAACTGAGCATACCTGAATGCATACAAACGCATACACACATTGGCATACATTGATCAATTACTTCGCAAATGACGCGGAAAAAATTAAATATATTTTTTATAACGAATAACAAAATTTGTGAATCTTCCGACAAGTCTGTGAAATCGGTGACTCGAAATATCTACATGAGTTGGAGTAAATATGATCACGGTTAAGCTGTCATTGTTAAGCAGTAGGCATTACAAAGCAGTAGGCTTTTCGGAATGATTTTATACTACAAATTTCACTAGTCTCTTGGTGGGGGAGGAATACCATATTTTTTAAATAGGTAAATTATTATTTTCGTATTATAATATTTTTAGATAATTTATCCACGAGATCGATACAAGGAAATATTTACAGCTTTTCATCTTAAAATGTTGAAAACTTACGAAATAAGAAAAAAGTTTCAGATTTTCAAATACTTATATAAAAAGTTTTCATTTTAACTATTAGCTATGATATTAAACTGACTACAATATTGCATATGAATGTTAAAAATATGAATCCTTATATTTATTTTACATTTCTCTTTTGCAGGTAAGTATCCATGCACATTATACGAGCACATGCTGCAAGTGGTGAGTTTTTTTCAGTATCACTCCCAACGTATTTCCTATATCAATTAAATCACAGGTGTTCTTTACTTATATTACTTTTTTAAAACACATTTGCAGAATAACATTATGTATTGCTTCCTCTCGACTTTCATAGCATCAGCTGATTGAAATCCGCAGATCAATATGCAAAATATATTGTAAAGACAAAATTTCTAAGAAAAAACATCAAGATGTTGTCAATATGTATTATACACAGATTGTGATATTAACATATTAAAACACATTGTCGGGAAGTAGGTGTAATGAAAACATTTCATCATTTTTCAAAAGAAAATTCATTTCTCACATAGCGTCATTTTAGGTATTTTTATAAGTGTTACAACTGTCTTGTAGATTTATGCGCATTTAAGTACTAATCCACGTAGTAGAATCTCGCCTTGTGCACTGAAATAGAGGCTGAATATAGAGGTCAATTTGCCTAATAATACAAAGAGCCAGATTCACGAGTAGTGAGTCTAGTTTAGAGATCCATTCGCCTGAGTAGTCGTGAGCAACGGACAGCGGAAGGGAGTGCTGCGGGGCGAGGCTGTTTCCCGAGCGAGGAATGTGTCTCTGGAGGATAAATTAACACGCGGCCGTTACATCAGGGTTTATTGGCTCTCCGAGAGGGCCCGAAAATGCAGAGCCTTAATTATTTCACTTTGAACGTTACGATTAGTTTAAGCAGGCAAGTGCTCCTCACAATCGCACGGATCGACGAGAGTGTTGTTAGCTAAAAGCCCGCCGCGTTTCCCTCCGTTCTGTATTTCATCATTCTCACTACCTGTCAGGTTCATTTAACCTAATGGTTTCCATAAAAACTTTACACTTCCAGGACCTCTATTTATCTGATGACTGTACAGACCTCGTCGGGCTGTGATCTCATATCCTCACAGTACTAAGATAAAATTTTAAAATAATGGAAAATGGACGATATGAAGATATGTAGTCAACCCATCAATTGCGAATATTTTTTGACACAGCTTCTCATTAACCAACGCGATCGAATCAGCTAAAGAGTGGAATTAGCTGCACAAAGTGTGGTGAACAGAGGTACTTGATGAGGAAGCCGGTTTAACTGAAATGTTGGTTAAAAATTTGATATGGTCAATTCGAGTAGAATGGCACGTGCATTTCCAAGTCTACTGCGAGTATTTATTGACACGATGCTACAATAAATTGATAAATAAAACACATGTGGAATACATTTCCCAGTAGGTAATGATTCAATTGATTGAATAGTGTTTCCGGGCGTGTCAACTGCTAAGGTCATTAATCTCGTTCGTGTAGTGTTTACTTTTCCTTTGGAGATGTTGGGGATCTTCTCCTGCAGGATGGTGAGATCCGGCGCCGACCAAATATGCGGCTAGCGGTGTTTTCCCGAACCATGTATCTCCCATCAGCGGGGTACCGACCCAGTTGAGACTAGCTCTAAGCTTCCGAGCACGTCTGGGAGTGTAGTGCATATGTGTGTGTGTGTGTGTAAGTAAGGGGTGATGTTAGGAGAAAGAAGGAGAAGGAGAGATCCGTGGCCCGTTTGTTAGGGTACTGCTCCGACTTAAGCCATAAATTGACCGGAGAAACCAAGGAAAACTAGATCAGCCGGCCACTAGAACCTTCTTTTGGACAGCGAATGCATTGGACCCAGCTTTCTAGCTAGTGTCGAAAATCCTGCCACCGTCGGGCTTGGAACCTAGGACCTGATCAGAGGCACTGCAGTGACATCAGTTGATGCCCTGAGCCACCTCTCCCGATGTGATGATTCAAAACGTTGTACATTTTGAGGTAGATGATTTTATTTAAACATTTGTTAAAATTTTAATCGGCCGATCGAAATCAAGTCGAGCGAAGAAAAATTTCAATCGGCGCATTCTACCGCAAAATACAGATAGGGTTTCTCTTTACTGACGTTCCTCACGTACTCTCCACGTAGGTATTTCTACCTAATAAAATACGCAATTTCCACACGTGTTTCAGATGCTTTAGAGTTTTAAAGAAAAATCCAAAGCTAAGCTTAAAGAAAACGATAGATTGGGGTAAGAAATACCGCGCACAGTTCATAGAACATAACTTAAGTATCTGGGACATCAGGCTGTTCGGAGAAAACACGGAAACGACCTACTAAAGAAACGCATCTTTAATGTTCTGACCTAGTCAATTGCATCATTTTATTTCACTACTTAATTTAAAAATCCTTCTCTGGCAGGTCTCGAAACTAGGACCTACGTGTCCACAAAGTTAAGTTTGAATTACTAGTAACCTGTTTTCCAAATACTAAATAATTTAAAGACCCAACCACATTCTGCAAAGGTTAACAGTAAGTTTAGAAATCACAACATGATAAGTAATGAGGAAATAAGGAGACTTTCACTACTTGAAGAACACTCGCTCTATTTTGATCCGAAATGTGGATGTCGTATTTCAATATTAGAAGAATTTCTGACAAGTAAATTAGATGCCCAGACTGTTCGTCTTTTTTTCCTGGACTGATGTTATTCATACAACAATTAGCATACCGGGTTATTCTTACAAGTTTCCGAATTTGAACGCGGTTTAAGGGCAGCGAAATATTTTGTACACAAGAGTGCGAGAAGTAAATCCGGTTGTTCCACACCGTAGAGTTGCGTCATGTAAGTTCTGGACCTCAAACAATTTTATAACATTCCAGTTATGTTCTAAAACTCTCCATCCATATAGGAAAACCAGAGTTTGTTACTAGATGGCAATATGTCGATAGTTCTGCCTCCTAACAAGCGGACACTAGAACTGAGTCGAATGCGTAATCGGTCCCAGTGCTGAAATAGGTGTCTCAAAACCTGTAAAGATAAATATATTGAGCTGCAGAAATACAACTTATTCCTCCAGTAACGCCGGACACTGCAGTGGAAACAAAGTGAACTAGGTGCCCGTACCTGGGTTTGCAGGTTCTCTCAGAGCCATCAGATGATGCAGTGCAAAAATGCGAGCCCTTGTACCCATTCTACCGCAATGTGTAAACAATACTACCATATTATTGTTTATTTCTTACGATCGGAAATTAAATTGATACATTTATGTATTATTTCCTTGTCGCTGCAACTATAGAAATCCGTATTTCGAAGAATACAATAAAAATATTATGAATGAAATATTGAAATCATAATATAAATTAAGGGGTGCACCAATCCGATTGCACAGGGATAAAAGACACGATGCTAACCTTTGCGGGTGGATCAGGGAGTCATGTTGGCTCTCCACTTGCTGTATTGATCCATGGAGAGCGATGGGTATCCCGGAGACACCAATAGGTCCGTCACGAGTATGCAATTCACAGGCTGGAGGAAGTCTTACAAACCGAAATAAATTCCGACCGGAAAGAAAGCCAATACAAATAATGTGACTTTCTGTTCTTGATTGCTATCTGTGAGCTTTGTAAGACCTGAAACATGTTCAAATTTGCACCTCATATTCTTTAGGTCACATTTGTCCGACCGTTAGATTTATTATTTTGTGTTTCCGGGCGACGGGTCTAGTACCACACTAGTGGCACTAGTGTAGACAGGGACATAAGTGTAGACAGTTATAAGTGTAGAGAGAGGTGCAGAGATTGAGAGGTAACGCAGTTCTTCCGCTGCAACATGTGATCCAAAGCAGTCCTTGGAAAATCTCACGTTGGCTTGTGAGATTTCCCAAGCAGATATCCCCGTCAGAGGTACAGTGCCCCAGCCGGAACAAGCCCAAAGCTCCCGACTAGTCTACAAATAAGCAAGATAGTGTAGTGAATGTGTGTGTGTGTAAAGGGAAGGGAGGGAGAAACATGAGGAAAGAATGATCACGCGAGGTCCGTTGCTCGTATGTTCAGCCACTACACCGGCATTCGCCTGTTATTGATAGTAGATGCAACGCAAAATCTATCGATCAGAGCAGCCAGCCGCTAGAATTTTCTTCCAAGCAGCGGAAGAATTCGACCTAACTGTGTAGTCAGGGTCGATACTCCGTGCCCTTCGGAACCGTAGACCGGGAGTGGTCACTGGAGTGCCTCTGACCGGGAGGTCCTAGGTTCCAGTCCGGACGGTGGCATGATTTTTCGACACTTGATAGCTAGGCCTAATTTAGTTGGAGAAGAATTCTAGCGGCCGGCAGCTCTGATCGGTAGTTTTCCGGGGTTGCTCCCATCAACAGAAGGCGAATGTCGGAGCAGTATCTTAAAAACCGGGCCACAGACCTCGCGCGAACTTTCCTTTCTCTTCCTGGTTCTACCATCACCCTTTACATACACGTACATTTACATGCACTGGACGGGAACATAGAACTTGTCCCGGCTGGGGCGGTGCCCCGTTGGTGGGAGAACCCCGGTAACCGACGATAGGTCGTCGCCGGATCTCGCCACCCAGCGGGAGAAGATCACCGCCACCTCCCGAGAAAAAAAAGACCATCCACTACACCTACGAGACTAATGACCTTTTCAGTTGACGAACCCGGAATCACTAATGAATCAATCAACCAATCAATCAATAGAACCCTCGGTCACTCCCTGACAGGGGCGGCAGCGATAACAGATGTAGCGTCGGACCATCTCAGCCGGTCCGGGGAAGTTGCAACTGCCACGGATGATCTCCGGCTTCCAGCACGTGAGCCCCCGCGGGGGTCTACATCCAAACGATAGCGCCCGGGCCATAACGGGGGGCGGACTCTGCCCTAATGAACTTGCACGCGCTTGTTTAACGAGCGCAAGCCGAGCGAGCGAGCGCCCGCCCTCCCGCAGTTCCATGGCTCGAGCGCAGTCCGCGGAGTTGGCGCACTTGAACTCGAGTGCAGAGCGAGTTAGGGCTACGAGCGGGCGGGAGACCCCGCCCCCCCTCGCCGCTACACTGTTTGGCTTTTACGCGCTGCTTACGGCCAGGTTATCTGCGACGTTCTACGTGATCTATGTCGCCGCCGGCGGCAAGAAAACCTTTATGGCGTGCGCAAGTAATGCCGTCGCCAAGTTGTGCTCCGTTGGCAATATTCTCCCCCGTGGTAGTAAGTCACGAGGGAGATAATTTTCTAGCGGGGAAGTAATTCATCTAGCGGGGCAAATATAACTATGCTCGTTGAGGGGGAAAACTGTTCGGAGGATTTTATGCTGCGAAACTTATACTGCTTCGTGTTTATGTGGTCTCGTAGGAGGTACCTGCGATAGGAGTTGGCCCCCAGCTAATTATTCAAGCGTGATTTACGTTAGATTTATTTCATGTCTGCGAAATATGCATGTCTAGGTCATAGCATCTTAAATTGGAGCCGTGTATAGATTTAATGACAAATTGACGATGACCAGATAGCTTGAGGTTGTGTCTTTCTTCTTTTGGACTTGGAAAATATCGATCATTGAAACAGATA
Source organism: Acheta domesticus (assembly GCA_031308135.1). NCBI lineage: Eukaryota > Metazoa > Arthropoda > Insecta > Orthoptera > Gryllidae > Acheta > Acheta domesticus. Next base: position 10,103,893 of record JAHLJT010002630.1, read on the forward strand.
ATTCGGTCGCTCTTTTCGTTTTCTGAGCTTAATTGTACAACTAATTGTTATTAATTCATTTACAAACCAATTAAAAATTCAATGACTTAAAATGTATACCTTTGACTGTTCTTATAAACCTGCAAAAACATTTTAATATTTTTGCAGATTTAGATTATAAAATGCAAGATTAATTCATATAAAACGTCGTAAAATTTGGAGCAGTATAAAATAAGTATTTACTGATATTAAAGTAATTCTTTACAATTTAGAGCATACTTTGACACGATACACTGTAATTATTGAGCAGAATTATCTTAAATAATTCGATCACTAAAGAAGTATTACTGACAATATTTGGATTTGAGCAGATAATTTTGTTTTCCTTTCTCATTAATTTTATCATCTACCTACATTTTAAAATATTGGAAGTAGGTATTTTTCTCCTCTCTCGACATCAGATACCATGGCGTCTAATCTTCTCCTTACTGCAGTTGATAGATTTAGCTGAGGAAAAAACTTTTATTGCAAAGAAAACATTTAAATGGCTTCCAGCAGATCATTAATGACTATTTTGAACTATTTCTCCTCTCCGTTTATTGCCATATTTCTGGTCTTATAACTCTTCGAATGCACTTACCTAAGGCAAGTAATGCAAATCAACGAGCTGTAAAGGAGGAACGGTTATGGAGGAAAGGATGAGTAAAAGACGCGGAAAATGTCTGGAGAAGGCTCTGGCGAAGAAAACAGGTCATAAGTAAAACCCGAGAAATATGAGCTACCGTTGCTCATGCAAATCTTTGCACGCGCTATGGCTAAACCTTGGTTACCACAGACAGAACAGTAGCGATCTGGGTGGAGGTTGTTTCAATATTTTTTCTTTGGTAGCATTTTTATTACAACACCAAGCTCTAGAATTTAAAATCAACAATGCAGTAATGAAGTTGGCCGAGAAAACGACGAAAAGTCTTCTTTAAGTGTGAGTGTGAGAAGTAAGATAAAGAAGAGTAGAAAAAGATCGCGCGCGGTCTGTAGCCCTTTCTTGGGGGTGCTGCTCTAGTATTCGCCTATTATTGTTCACAAACACAATGGAAAATTATAGACGCAGGCCTCTAGAATTATCCTTCAGACAGCGGCTTAATACGACGTAGGTACTTAGCTAGTATCGACTGATTGATTAATGATTCCGGGCACCACAAATGATGACGTCATCAGTACCGTAAGTGTAATGAATTTCCATCGCGTGAAATGGCGGTGAAATGGCGGTGATCTACTACCGCTGGCTGACGAGATCCGGCTGGCGGTTTGCCGGGATTCTCTCCAAACAATCTCCTATCAGCGGGGCACCGCCCCAGCCGGAACAGCCTCTAAACTCCCTACAGGTCTCGAGATAAGTGCGATAGTGTAATCCAGGGGTCCTCAAACGTTTTAAACGGGGGGCCAGTTCACTGTCCCTCAGGCCGTCGGAGTGCCGGATTCTATAGTGCGATTTTTCTAACTCCGTCTCTCAAGCCCCTTTAGCCGATCACACGGCATTTCGCGTCCTTCTCGGTCCTGCCGCTAGATGTCGCATGGTCGCAAGCCCTGCTTGATACGGTCGCGATCTTGCGATATCTAGCGCCATGATTGAGAAAGACTCGAGGTACCGTGGCATATTCCATCGTGGAGACAGGCCTTGAGACGCAGAGTTCAGGCAATGACCGGCCCACCGATAACATACAGCCATAAAGCGAGCAGATCCCAAACTTCCTCAGATTGCGCTGTCGAAATGTACAGCGTGGTAAAGAGAACGGAAATCATAGACATTGCTTCAATTTTTAAAAGAACACCGATGTTTTGGCAACACAATATCGATGTGAAGGAAACATCTAAAGCAAAATATCGATGTTTTTGGTGTCAAACATCGTTGTTTTAAAACATCCATCCCTAGACACCCTATAATACAAATAATAAAAAAAGTGAGGATTTTAAGAAAAAATTCTTTAAACCATAAAAACCCGGCGGGCCGTATAAATGTCCTCGGCGGGTCGCATGTGGCCCGCGGGCCATAGTTTGAGGACCCCTGGTGTAATGCATCCGAGTATAAGAGTGTGTGTAAGGGCTGAAGAGAGTCCAAGGAAGAGGGAAGAAATTGCGCGCGACCAGTGTCCCGTTTGTTAGGGTACAGCTCCGGCATTCGCGTGATGTTGATCGGAGAAACCACGGACAAACTGTCGATCAGAGCAGCTGCACGTAGGAATTCTCCTCGAGATAGCGTCTGAATTCGACCAAACTCTCTAGCGGGTGTCGAGATTCCTGCCACCGTCGGGACTTGAACCGTAAGAACCCTCTCATCACAGGCGGATTCGATGGTGTAATTCGCGGATTCGATGGTGTAATGGTTAGCGTACCGGACCGTCATACCCAATGCTTCCATTTAATACCCAAGGTCATACCCAAGTTCGCGGGTTCAAACCCGATCGAAGCCGTGGATTTTTTTAAGGCTGAAAATATCCTTCGTACGTCTTCCTTCGAAGGGGAAGTAAAGCCGGCTGTCCCATGTTAGTAGATTTACTTGCATCTTAAAGATCCTCAAGCCTAAATGACGCCTCTGAGCTAAATTCAAATCGCCTGTTTCGTCGCCCGAGATAATACCTTCTTTCTCCGCTAGATGGTGAAAGGAGCGTAGTGAAATTTGCGTGGTCAGACGGAAGAGCGGGCCTGATGGCTCGAGACTCGCCACGTAAAATATGGCATTCACTAACTAACAGGCTCTGCAGTGACTTCAGTTGATGCCCTGAGCCACCTCAGCCGCTCTTCATCCCTTGATTATATGATTGATTAATTCGTGATTCCGGGCGCGTCAACTACATAGGTCGTTAGTCCCGTTAGCGTATTGCGTGTTTTTTCCTCGGGAGGTGGCGGTGATCTTTTCCCAGCTGGATGGTGCGATCCGGCGCCAACCTAACGTCGACTAGCGGGGTTTCCCCTCAACCAGGTGTCTCCCATCAGCGGGGGCACCGCCCCAGCCGGGACAAGCTCTTAGCTCCCGACAGTTCTCGCGATATGTGCGTTAGTGTAGTACATTTATATGGAAGCATGTATGTAAGGGGTGAGGATAGGACAAGGAAGATGAAGGAAAGATCGCGCGCGGTCCGTGGCCCGTTTGTTAGGGTACTGCTCCGGCATTCGCCTGGCGTTAGTCGGAGGAATCACGGAAAACTACCGATCAGAGCAGCCGACCGCTAGAATTCTCCTCCAGACAGCAACTGAATTCGACCTAGCTGACAAGCTAGAGTCGAAAATCCTATCGCCGTCGGGAGTTGAGCCTAGGACCTCCCGGTCAGAGGGACTGCAGTTGATGCACTGAGCCATCTCTCCCGGTCGTTGATTATACATTTCTTCAACTCTGCTCGTCTCCCGCATTTACTCCTTCCCTTTAACCGCCTTTCTTCCCCGTCGCAACCGTACTCCGTTCTCTTTCGTCGTCCCCCGTCGCCGCCGCCGTCGGGGGTAGCGTCGCCGTCGCCGCCCCAGCACGTCGCGCCGCCCGCGGCGCCGCCGCCTCCGCCGCCCCCCGCCGCCGCCCCCGCCCCGACGCATTATGGGTAACGACGCCCCACGGAGCAATTTGTTGCGGGGGCGGCGGGAGCGGAGGGTGGAAGGGGGGGTTGCAGCGGCGGGTGGCGCCCATTACGCGGGGGCGTGCTCGACGGGGCGCCCCGCCCCCCGCCCCGCCCCCCGCCTGGCCCCCGCCGCCGCCTCCTCACTGTGGCCCGGTTTGGGCGAAACGGACGAAAAATAGAGAAGCAAAGGTGGCTCAGGGCATTACTGATGTCACTGCAGTGTCTTTGACTGGAAGGTCCTAATTACGGTTCGAGTCTTGACGGTGGCAGGAATTTAGGCATTAGCTAGACGGGTAAGTCGAGTTCAGTCGCTGTCTGGAGGAGAATTCGAGCGGTCGGCTGCTCTGATCCGTGTTTCTGAAACTTTCCGTGTTTCTCCGATCAACTCCTGGCGAATTCCGGAACAGTATCCTAAGAAATAGGCCATGACCGCCTACATTCTTTCCTTCCCTTTACTCGACTTGCCCTCACTCCTCACACACACACACTCTTACACGCACTCTATCACACATGGCGGGAGATCGTTCGGCAGCTTAGAGCTTGACCCGGCTGGTACTGTTCCTTGCCAGAAGATAGATGGATGGGGGAAAACCTCGCGTGCCAGCCTGTTGATCGGTGTGGAATCTCGCAATCCAGCTGGGGAAGATCACTACCATCTCCCGTGATAAACCATGTTCTACACTTACAAGACTAATTACCGGGGGCGGGGCCCCAATAGTGAAAAGTACCTGGTTGGATAAAATATCCACAGGACGTAGGTCGAGGCCAGATCTCCCCAGCTCGTAGGTCGGTGCCGGAAGTTCAACACCACCTCCCACAAAAAAAATATGCACTATACGTATGGGATCAACGACATTTGCAATTGACGTGACCGACATCACCAATCAATCGATGAATCAAGTAAAAATACTACACTGCACGTTGGCAGGGTTAGTTCACAGCCTGCCATTCAATTGCCTCCGCGGCAATTCTGATCAGTGTTTGAGTCCCGACACACTACTGGATTTTCGCCAATATACAGCGAGGTTGAGTTCAGCCGATGTCTGGGGAAAATTATAATGTGTGGTTTTCTGCGGTTTCTCCGATCAATGACAGGTGAATGTGAAAGAAGAACTTTAACAAATGGGCCATGGACCGTGCGAGATCTTTCCTTTCTGATTCTTGTTCCCTCGACTCCCCTCACACACACACACACACACAACCTATTGAATTACCTGACTTGGCGGAAGAATAGTTGGGAGCTAAGTGCTTGACCAGGCTAAGGCCGCTCCTGCTGGGGAGATACTTGGAGAAGGAAATCCTCCGCAAAGTGACGTAGGTCGGCGTGTATCTTCCCTTCCAATGGAATAGGAACACCACCTCCAGACATAAAAGACATTCTCTAGGCTAACATGACGAATGCCCTCAGCATTTGACGTGCACGGAAACATCAATCAACACACGCTGGTCCTTACTACCTAGTTCCTGCAAAGAGACTCTCACACCATTCGCAAGTCCAGAAGAATAAGTACTTTATTCTGCCGAGTGGGGGGAATAGAAAGTGAGAGTTTTTATCAATAACTGTAAAAATATTATCTACACAATAAAGGAAAATATCGTGATGCTAATTAGCAAACTTCCTAACTCTATATTCCCTCCTCTATTTTCTGACAGAGGAGGGATTTCTTCATGATAAAATAAAATTATGGAAAAAGAGTAATAAATAAAAGTAAATAACAAATTGAGCGTCTTAAATAATTGAGTTTACCAATGTATATGAGTTCCTTGAGAAAGGAAACTAAAATTTTGCTTCCTGTCTATGTTTATTCTTTCAAATGCAAAATTGTCCAACCTGGAGTTACGAGGTATGCTAATTAGCATGACATTATGTTATTTAGAGATTCAAATTGGGATAAAGTGGAAAGATGAAATGATGAGTGATAAACATTTGTTCATTTTAACTCTTCATCTCAACTCGTATTTGCTTAGAGATATACGATCGCCCACAAGATAATTAAAATATCATAAATGTAATGTTTCATTCCACAGCTCAGTTGGTTAGAGAATCTGTGTACTTAAGAGAAGGTCCCGGGCTCGGATCTCGCTGGAATCAAATATTTGCATTTCGTGACTAACCATTTCAGTAATATTAATTTTCATCACCATAATATGTATCTTCCTCCATTGAATACTACCTGATTTTAGGAGAAATGTGAGAAGGAATTTGATGATATTTTCGAAAAAAACATGAACTCTTCCTCATCTCCTACTTCATTCTTATTTTTCTTCCTTGTGACCGGCAATTAAAGCGATGTGTGGATGAAGATTCACTTCAGTCCTATAACAATGTTTGTAGCATAGTCAAATGCACTCACATTGCTTTTTATTGAAGTACTGCATGTGCTCGTATTATCTCCAAATTCTTCGTAATCGCGAATTATTTAAAATCCTGTGAGGGATAACTGTACATAAGTACGTCGCTTCCCTGATAATTCGCGGATTCTGACCGTGTCCAAATACGCATTACAAGAAGAGCCTGGGTTCCAAAAACGCATAAGATTCGAATGCTTTCGGTTATGTTGTGACATGGGGTGCATTTCACGTACATTATGTATTTATTACTCGCGCATATTTTCTGGACCGCTGACTTCAATGAATTGTTGACTACAATTAACTGTTGAAAGTAAAAGCTCGCAGCGGACATCGATGACATTACAAACACAAAATCGTCGTTCACGCGAAACATAACCTATTTTCTGTTCACAACAAAAACTCCCTTTTCTCCAAGAAATATAAGGAAATGGCTGAGGTAGATCAGATCCTTCCTTGGAGATATCTCGAACTCCGAGACAGTTGAATTTAGCGACGTAAGCAAAATTATTGAAAAATTTACGAGGTTATGCGAGTAGGAAAAAGGGAAAAGGATGCTGATTAATACTTTAGATCCTGCTTCTGCTGACACTGTAACAAGAACTTAGACGATACAGATAATAAAGATTAAAAGAGTCAATAATCCTTTAAATGGCCCAGAAACGCCTGGTAAAAAGAAACATTTAAGGAGACCAATTTATCAAACAATGAAACAATATTGTTTTATATATTTCCACCTACTTTCCACAGATATTCTAGTGAGAGTATGACTTACAATAGTTTGTCTGTATACAAGTTTGTCTTCATAGTTTCTATTTAAACATACTAGTTGATACGAAGAAATTCATTACAATAAATCAACATATGAGACGTCAGGCAAACGAAATCTGAATACTTTCCAGATCAAAAAATTAAAGAGTCAGTATTATATTTAAATGTAAGTTTGACTTTAACTTTGTAGAGATTGGCATTGCTTCATAAACTCTGAGGGTCGATTTTGTAACTAATACCCCCACTATACCCGGAGTATACTCAATGTCTCCAAGACATTAGTCAAGAAAAGTTGTGCGGTTACTATCACCCATTAACCCAAATTCTTCAGTAATTCCTTCCACTTGCAAGGTAATTAGAGGTAGTGAAAAGTATACCACAAGTACGAAGGGGGCGACAAAAGTCTACGAACTACTGCAGTCAGCGTCATGTGCATGCCATCTACCACTCGTTCGAGCCAAGAATCAATAGGCTCACGATCGTCATTCAGCCGGAGAAAATAGATACCATGACCAACACAGACGTAGGAGCCACCCATAGCGAGATGGTTGGGGACACTGGGGACGTATCCAGTGGTTACACTTGTAGCTTCGCTATGGCTGGTAGTAGGACGTTCTATAGACACCGATGGGGTAGAAACGATACGCGCACCCACTAGCGCACACACGCGCGCGCGCATACACACGCACCCACACACGCGCGCACACATGCGCGCACACACACACGCGCGAGCGCACAACTTCGAGCGTTAAAGAGCAGTTAAAAGCTATGTGTTTACTTCCAGGCGCAAGATAGACCCTTTTCTATTTTGAATTTGTGTAGTTTATTACCCAATGGTCCGAGAGATATTGAATTACTCGTGAGAGAGGACGCATTTACTAGTATGAAAACTTTCGGCCAATGAGCCTCGATCTTCAACCTATTCACCCACATCGTAACTATCGCTGAAGATACATCAACTTTGGAGGTAATATCGTCTTGCTGGTTTAATAAGCATTTATATTCTGAAAAGTTACTTTTCCAAACTTTGTACTTAGAGCAGCAGCCTTACATGCATCTCTATGGGTAGTTTGTTGAGAGCCCAGAGTAGCGAGTCCCTATTCACGGTTCGGTAATCTTTGTATAGAGTGTTTAGAGTCTTAATCTGTGTGACTGGTAGGTAGTTTTTCTTGATCACTTCTAGTTGATAAGGTGCTTGAAATGTAAGGGATAATACTATTAAAATATGTTGGCTTTTTGAATTTATAAAATGATTTTGTACTTAAAATTATCTGAAAAGCTTTATTACTTTTATTTTTAAGTTTGAGATTTTTCGTTCCTTGCTCCTTCTGATATCATCTTAGAATACTGACAAAAATTTATTCGGCTAGGAATAGTGATTCCTATGTATTTTAAATTTTTCACTTGGCCTATCCGGAAACTAGATCCATGCATTTTTATTAGCGGCTTTGGAAAAGAACCCTTTCTTCAATACTAATTACGACATCAAAGGACATACTAACAGTTAATTTTTTTAAACAATACTTGAGTTCTTCAATTACCAAAATCCTTGAATTTCTAACTTGTATATCGGTTGAGGTAGCTCAGGGGATCAACTGATATGACTACAGAGCCTCAGACCGGAAGATTCTAGGATTCAAGTCCCGACGATGGCAGGATTTTTGACACTAACGAGATAGCTAGGTCGAATTCAGCCGACGTCTGGAGGAGAATTCTAGAGACCGACTGTTCTTATCAGTGGTTTTCCGTGGTTTCTCCGGTCAGTAACTAGTGAATGACGGAGCAGTACCCTAACAATCGGGCCACGAACCAAGCACAATTTTACCTCTTCCTTGCCCTTTCTTTTCTCTTTTCACACAAACACACACACTTACATGCTCTACACTACCAACATGTCGAGAGACCATTCGGGTACTTAAAGCTTGTCCCGGCTGGATCGGTATCCTGCCGGTGGGAGTCTCCGGAATGGGAAAAAACCCCTTACGCCAACGTATAGGCCGGCGCTAGATCTCGCCATTCATCGGGGGAAGAACACAGCCATTATCGTGATAAAACATGCAGTACACCATTGGACTAATGTCAGCATCAGTTGGCGTGCACAAAAACACGAAACAGTCCTTCAATTTACCTCGTATCTAGTCTTTCCAGAGATTAGAATGGCTGGATTGTTTTCGTACGCAGTGCTTGTTTCCGCGATTGCTTCCCACGCTAATAGCTAACGATTAACGGAACCGACCTATTTTAAAATATTGTAGAAACATGTTGCCCGCATTTTTGGTGTTTGGGACCACTGTGGGCCGTTGCCTCTACCCTCGGGGCGACGGGGGCGTCGCAGCGCAGGGCGGCCAACTTTCCGGGCGTCGCTTTTTCTGCCGCATATTGAGGAAGAGCCGCTGAAAAGCAAACGTCTTCTCGGATGCGACGCAATTTGCCTTCTTATTTTCTTCCCTCTTGAGCTTTCTCTGGATGTTCGCCTTGTTTTGTTTGTGTTTGCTTCAATCTCATTGTCCCAGTTTATACTATCAAGACTCCCTTTCTTTTGTGTCGTTAATGAGATAACTGAAAATATTGTGTGCAAATAAAGGAAATTAAAAAAGTGTGTATGTATGTGTGCGTTGTGCGCAATGTTGGTTATGGCTCAATGTTACTTTGAAGTTTCATTGAACTCCTTCCATGTCTCTCTCTCTCCCTCTCTATTCGCCTCGTTATTTTTTTTCTCTCTCTCTATCTCTTCCCCTTTCGAATGAATTTCATTTTCCACTATGGTGACGCGCCGAATTTGTAATAAAACTACTGTTTTTGTGCACCGTTAAACGATTTTAAAATAATATGATGATCAAATAAATAGCCTACAAAATGTGCGTTTTGTATTTGATCTATTTTCTCATATTTTATAATCCTTTTGAAATTTTCTATGTTTTTGTTTTTCTTAGTTTATGTTTTGAACGCTTTCATTTGGTACTCAAAAAGGTATCATTATAATTAATAACACTATTACGCTGATATAGAGCCAGTAACTGTCGTGATTGAAGATCTTACACCGAAACTTTAGTCGAGGTTTATAATTAGCCAAGGCAGTTACTGGAGATATTGACTGTGTGTCATTCAATACATTCCGCAATACCATCTTCTTTTAATTAAAAATTCATAACAACAACAAATACCAATTTTTTCGTAGTGCTTTATTCAGCCGGTTACCCCGTACGTCCCGACATGACGCACATTCGACCATACACTAGACACCAGACACCATCGCACTCTTGATCTGGGCTCAGCAGAACGCCAGGCCCTCGGCAACAACGCATACATGAGAGACAAGGGACAAACGACCATGTCCATGGCGGGATTGGAACCCGCGACCCTCGAAGCGCTGAGTCTTGTCCATGGGCTCTTGGTCCCCTCGGCCATGGAGGTCGGCAAATACCAATTTTTAAGGGCCTTTGCACACGATCGTTGCTTTGACGCGCGTTGCAGAATAACATTTTAAAGGCACTTGAGCGCTTTGGCCGTTCCACGTCAAAGCAACATCGAAGTAACGTATCTTTGTGATACTAGCCAAGTGTAATCATACGCCATCTTTAGCTACAATTTGTTTCTATTGTTCTTAACGGACGGTGGACTGGTAAATTCTTGCACGAACGCACATCGAAGTAACGTATCTTTGAGATACTAGCCAAATGTAATCATACGCCATCTTTAGCTACAATTTGTTTCTATTGTTCTTAACGGACGGTGGACTGGTAAATTCTTTCTAATAGTTACCTTCCGTTGCCCTATTTGGTTGCGTTAAGTTGATATAACGGAAAGGTATTACAATTATAATATATCAAGATATTTTAAAATTCTAAAAAATCATGAAAAATATGGTCTACAAAATATGTGAATGTTGGATATACTACTTCAATTTTTTATCTTTTTCTTTTCAGGATTTCTTTTTATTTTATTCCTTGTTTTCCTTACATTTCTTCACTTTCGTCAAAAGCGCATTGTGATAAAATGTGTGCAGTCAATCATGTGCACAGTACGTGTAGACAAGTCATTTTCATGATATCCGATGCGCACGTAGGTAGAGGATTTAGAAACAATGGAATGTATATGACCTACCCTGCCGTACAGAACAACTCGTGTTGTGGGACCCTGATATCGAAAAAGGAATAAATCACGATTCAATATGTAGTAAATTACTTCCTCTAACACGTTACGTAGTCAGACAAATTCACATTTTGCAGGTCTCTATCACTAGAACATTGGTTTAGCCTAAAAAAATGGTCTGTGTATCCCCGACAATAAATTATATTTTTAGTCTTAAAAGAGTTCAGAAGTTTGGAAGTTCGTTTTACAAAAAAACAAAGTAACTTGCTGAATAAAACTGTGTAAATTAATAGAAGGCTATTAAAAAAATGTTTATTATTTTAAAATTTGTGAAATAGATTGATTCTTCAACAACACAAATATTTCGCAAGCCAGCATAACCATGGCAACAAATTCTCGACGCGTCCACAAGACTATCGTATTGCGACCCAGCAGTACAAACAAAGGGTCAAACAAAGCAAAGAAAAATATCTGGCTCACCATCCCGGCTTGCAGCCAAGGCACTCTGACAGCAAATTACGTTCAATATTGAAGTTGGCATACATGCGCGGCAGGTTCTGAGAGTTTGAACCAACTAATTATCATAGTATCAAGCGCACGTTATCGAAAACTGTAATGGGATGATTGCAATGATGTTACGGTCTGATCGAGTTCCAAGCCATAAGTTTGAGTTCCGTGAGTACGTTTTTCTCGCACTATTCTTTTTGAATGCTATTGTCAATGCTGTGCTTAAGTATGGATACCCTTAATCCTCGACCCGTGATCCAAAATCTTATGAGCCAGAAAAATTAAGGCACTATGGTTTTTGTTTTGTTTATTTAAGGTCGCATTAACTACGAGGTCATTAGCTAACACTATTGATTAATGTTAGGGGTATTTGTATACTAAATGAAGTGATATGGCGATGATGAGGGGTGAAAGGACGAACACAAATTCAAACACCGTGCCTGAGGTGGGATTCGAACCCGCAGTCCTTCAGTCCGAGATCACCTCGGCACCACTGCTTTAGCGATCTCGGACACCTGGATCGGCATAAAGGCACTTTCCAGTGGTAAGCCTCTTTGAGTCCTTTAAACAATAGTGAGCCACTTAACATGAAAATTTCAGATATTTGCCTTTTACTTTCTCGTATTAGGACGTATACAACGACTAATGAACTTCAATCAGGATTTACGAGAAAACTATTCGGTTTTTCGAGAGAAAAAAATGGACATGATCTAGTTTAAAGAATTATTTTTTAAAAAATGATTTCATTATGGAATCGTTTTTTTTTGCAATTTTCAAAAATACAGAGAATTTTTTTAAGTGACTAATATTCTCCTTTCGACCTCTCTTCCCCTCACTCTCTTCACCTCTTCTCTCTCCTCTCCACCTCTTCACCTTCTTCCTCTCTCCACCTCTTCTCCCCCTCTCTCTCCACCTCTTCTCCCCCTCTCTCTCCACCTCTTCTCCCACTCTCTCCACCTCTTCACTCTCTCTCCCTCCACCCCTTTTCTCTTCCTTTACCTCTCCCTTTTTCATTTCCCCTCCTTCTCTTTGCCCTTCCTCATTATCAACAACACTCATTATTTCATATTACACATCTCGTTCTTCCTAACTCCATTTCCCCACCTCTCCCCCTTCTCCCGAACTTACAAAACGCGCGCGCTCTCCAAACGGTGCCTCCGGCTTCAAGCGCTTGATTCGGCCTCGCGCCCTCAAGCGCCGAACCAGCGCTGCAAAACCCAAGAGCAGAACTCTTCCATTCGTTCGGCTGCCAGCGAGCGACCCGCTCGCGCCGGAAGTGACGACCGCGTCGGCCGCTCGCCACGCCCGCCCGCCACCGGAAGTGGCACAGTAGCGCGGCGCTGCTCGGCGCTCCTCGCCACACCGCGCCGCGCCACGCCCGGCTTCGCAGTCCCCCGCGCCGCCGTTCAATTTCCGATAAAAACGCCGCCGCGTCGCAGCCTCGTTCGACTTGCTGTCGACGCGAACAGCGGATCGCCATAACGTGGAGAGCGAACCCGTCCACAAGCCCGGGTAGCGCGCTACAGCCGAAAGCTCTTCGCTCTTCTGTGTGCCAATGACCCAGAGTAGTGGTTCGAGCCGTGGATGAGGTGGGATATTTCTCGTGAGGAAACAATGAGAAACGAGTCAGTTTTTCACCTGACAAAAAACCAACGAACTAAGGCATTACATTTGAAATAAAACGTTTTAATGTTGTAGATTGAATGGTCTCACATATTTGTAGAGGTTTGCCATTTCCCATTACGTCTCTTTCATGATAGGTAACGTTTTATCCCTTTCTTTTCCGCAGATATCATGTCCTTCTGGTGAGCACTTCCACTCGTGGCTTCTTCCTATCTAATTTGAGCTTTTCTGTTCACTCATGACATTCCTCGTTCAATTCAAGTCTATAAAATAATGGATATTTTTCGAGCTATTTCGAAGCCCAATTAGATCAATGTTTTGTAATAATGAAATTATTAACCGTTCATTAATTTAAAAAAATTATTAACCGTTAAAATTGCATTAATTTAAAAAAATACATATGAACTTTGGATCTCAGAAGTTGTTTTCGATTGTGCCTCAAGTAGCACAGCAGAACTTCAATTATTTGTAATAAACTAAGATTGCGGTGGTTCAGATATAGTCAATATTGGATTGTTGGAAAAAGATAAGAAATTAAGTAAAAAGACGTCAGATGGTGATGAAAGATAACATAAATCCATGGAATTGAGATAATCATTACAAGGTACATCAATCTGCAAATGCTGTACAATTGATCCAAAAAGATTTTTTTTAAATTGTTTTGTCTCAAAGACGGTTTGAGTACTTTGAGGTTCAAATAACTGAAATTCGAGTAATTGAAGCCCTTGTATACGTGCCTCTCAATAAATGTTACAGAGTAGTTTCTCGCTACGGAGTATAGAGAAAGTTATGTAATGATGAGCGAAAATACGGCGAATTTGTGGAAGAAAAACTTTTATTACAGGGTTCTGATAATGAAAAAGTGGATAAATCCAGATGTTAAATTTAGGAAAAAATCTTCTATCGCATGATGTAGCCAGAATCCATATTTTGTGGGTCCTTCATACCGAAAAATCGAATGACGGCCGAACCTCTGCCGTCTGTGAACAACGCTTTCTAAACTGTTCATCCAATTTTCTCCGAAATGATATTCCCCAATCGCCCTAGCTCCTAGAATTAGAAACGGATATTTTAATTGTGGAGGGTACTTTACGTGAAGATCCTGGGACATTTTCCAAATTTTCAAAAAATGGGCTCCATCGTTTTTGATTAAATTTTGTAGTTGGATAGTGTAAAGAACATTTAAGAGAATCGTGCAGGTCTCATTTTGGTTGAAATTACTATTTTGACGACATTTGCAAAAGTCGAAAGTTTTTTCGAAGTCTTCCTACAACTAAAATACTCGAGTGAAAGATGTTGAATGCCTGTCACCTTATGGGCTGTAAGGAAATAAAAAAAATTGAATTTTGGGCAGTTTTGTTCCAGTGAAACAGAATAAAAGCAATCCAAGAGAGAATAACAAGTTTAATAATGACAATTGTGATATTTTAAATTGACTTTCGATGCGTTGATAGTAATTTTGAAGCAAAAGCAGTCTGAAATTTTATTAGGTTGGATTTTCCTTCCTTGCGAGACCATTTGAATTTTTTGTAATACAAAGTTGGGAACACAGAATGGCACATTAAGGACACAGCCCAATCATAAAATAAGAAGTTATTAAACTGAAAAACAAATAACATTCAAAGCACATTACAGAGAAGTCACTCATTAAATTACAAATTACCACACTAAAGTCAAATGACATGTTACAAAGTGGTAAATGAAACAGCCTGGAATTTGCCAGCTGCGTTGACACGATTCAGAATGTAGGGACCGTGCACACCAGCCAGACTTTGCAGGAGGGAAAACGGCTATATCCGCCGCAAAGCAACTAGATTTTTTCCACTTTCACTCGCACCCAATTGCGATGCTTGGCCAGTTTTGGATGTTGCTTGGGCAACTCCAACATTAATTTTGTTAAGACAAGTTCATCTTACGGCTGACAAAGAGTTGAAGTTTGCACTGGTTTGAAATCAATGCAGTTGTTGCACGTGGCCGTCTGCGCTCAAGAACAGTAAAATACATGACTTGTGTTAAATGTCATGTGTTAAATAACTAGTAACAAATGCACATGACTTGTGTTAGATAACTAGTAGCAAATGCAAATGACTTGTGTTAAGTAACTAGTAACAAATGCACATGACTTGTGTTAAGTAACTAGTAACAAATGCACATGACTTATGTTAAGTAACTAGTAGCAAATGCACATGACTTGTGTTAAATAACAAGTAACAAATACACATCACTATACAGATAGCTGTGCTTTGTTAGCACTCTCAAACGTTGATGAACACATTAAAAGATCACATGGATTGTGGCAGATTAAGAATGAAACGGGCCACATGCTCGTGCTGCCAATGTCTCGTGTAATCGCCACACTTCGTCCCTCCGGCGTGTCTCTCGCGCGCGGCCACTGTTGTAAGAACAAAGTTTTTGGAGGGGAAGAGATAACTCTTCGCTCGCGACAAAGCGCAGCGAGGAAAAGATAGGTGACTTTGCTTTATCCAACACAAAGATGGAGATTTTTTCCCTTAATGAAATCTGTTCCTTGACGATAGATTTTTAAATAAGGTCCTGTACAATTTTTCGAAAATCTGAGAACGTTTCAAGTGTATTTTCGTGAAAATACGGGAGAGAAAGTACGTGCTGTTTCAGCACCACTGAACATATACTGGGAAATTGCTTATTTATATGCATTCATACATGTGAAATTTGCCCCTGATTTTATTCAACGCCGAATGCACAGGTGTTTGGTACGTAGAAGAAATTTTCTTGACTGCGTCCTAGTAAGACCTGACAAAAATCTGTATTTAAGGAGTTGCTTAAAATTCAGAGAAAAATATCACGTGTAACTCCGTAACAGAAATTTTCCACTGGATATTTGATACTACACTGTCAAACTGTAATCATTTTCGATCTGTCTTTATGCCCTAGACGTTTGTAACACTTATTCTGAAGCACTAGGTGTATATAAAGGTTATGAACACAGAATTTAGGTCATTTTCTTATGTTCTATTTACCTTATTCAACATTTATATTGGAATTTGGTGAATGATTTTCTTAGTGAAATTATGCGGCCTCAAAGTTTAATATTTCACTCCGCGAGAGCCCGTGAAAGTAGACTGCAAGCATGATGAATATCACGCATCCCCCGCACCAAATACCACACATTCCTTGCAAAGCTGATCTTGGCGCATAAGACCTTTAATAATCCATTATATCCAAACTCCGACAAGTCTCACCCGCTGTAAGGAGCGAGCCTAGCGAATTCCAGCACGCACTTCGGGCACTCCGAGAAGCTAGACCGAAGAGAATGCGACGGAAAATATTTTGCCGTGCATTCCTTTTCTGCAAAGACGTGAAAGAAAGCTTTGATTTGTGAGATGGAAATGAAATTTGATGTCATTGCTCTGAGTTTGAATTAAGAAAGGAAGAGAACTTTGAGAGCCATCAATGCCTTTTATAATATAATTTAAGTACATAGAGAAGTAATTAAATTACAATGTTTGATTTTCAGGACTTTGTTTCATGACAACGTTTTAAGTTTTCTTCCTATACCATAGTATATGGAGGAAGCACAAGTTTATCCATCCACGGGCTAATGTGCCAATTAACCGCATAATTCTAACATTAGCCTATTTTGGACATTCACTTTTACCAGATTATACCTTCTTATTATACTGCTGATGGAACATTTCATACGCCCCTTATTTAAATGCAATCTGTTCATTGCGTGAAATGCAGAAAAAACTAGCGTGTGAGAAAGAAATAAGATCATTTCTACGATAAAATAGAATTGTTTGTGCAAAAAAGTATATAGTCCTTTTAAGATGATCAATAAAAGCTCTCTTTAATCTCTGGAATAATTAAACTATCCAAAACAGAGTACAGCATCCCATACATACAAATGCCAACTCCTGGCGATCGTTATTCAAATGTAATGTGTTTATAGCGGAAACCCCTGAAGACATTTTACAACAGTCGAGGCAGAGTAAATCATAAATACAGGAACCGGTTGCTTTTATAGACATTGCAAGGGCATGCGAAAGGCCGTAACGCAACTCCGAGCAGATAGCGAAACGCTCCACGACAGATCCTCTTTGGTCGTTGTATTAAAAGCGCTGCCACGGCGTCCATAGTTAAGGCGAGGTGAAGTGGACGTGGGGAGGTGCAGAGAAGCAAAAGAAGAGAAAGGTCGGGTGGCGAAAGGCGGGGTGTAGCAGGGCAGTGAGAAACAGGGCATGGTGGAGCAGGGTGGGGAGAAGAAGAGCACCGCGGAGCAAAGGCGGGGAGAGAAAGGGAGAAGGGCGGACCTGAGAGGCAAGGAGTGGAACGGGACGGAGCAGGGCGGGGTGAAACAGGGCGGGGTGAAACAAGGAGGGGTGAAGCAGGGCGGGGCGGAGCAGGGCGGGGCGGAGCAGGGCGGGGAGGGGCAGGGCGGAGTGGAGCAGGGCGGGGCGGAGCAGGGCGGGGCAGAGCAGGGCGGGGCGGAGCTGGGCGGGACAGGGCGGGCTGAAGCAGGGCGAGGCGGAGAAAGGCGGATCGGAACAGGGGGGGCGGGGCGGGGCGGAGCGGGGCGGGGCGGGGTGGGACGGAACGGGGGAATGCGGAGGGTGCGGAGAAGGGCGCGACAGAGTAGAGTGAAGCATGGCGGAACTGAACGGAACAGGGTGGGCGGAGCGTTGCAGTGCTAGCGGGGCGGAGCAGGGTTCTGTAAGCCGGGGGTGGGAGAGGAGGGACAAGGTGGGCCCGGAAGGAGCATTGCAGAACAGGCCGGAGGGAACAGCAGGGGGAAGAGCTAGGACGGGAGGGGCAGAGTAGGGAGAAACAGGGGAGCAGCAGAGGTCTGAGTTCGATGGGGACGGGCTGAGGCGTGACGGGACGGCGGCGGGTCGTCGAGCGAGCCAAGAGGCGTGTAAATCCTGAGGATGACGTTGCATTTCCTTTTTGCAAGGAACAGTGATGACCTTTGCTTCTCAGGCGTCTCTCCGTCAAGGCGTCAGGCTTGGAATGCCAAGAAGAGTAACAGGCCAAGACGCGTAATTTTTGTGTTGAGGTTGTCGGAGGCTTAAAAATGTGCCTGAGCAAGATGAAAAACAGGATGGGAGTCTAAAATGTAGCGTTGAATGCTGTAAAAACGTTGCCCAAAGTAGACATTGTTTCGTTTCCTTTGAAGTGGTTTTTGTTCAGAAATTGTCAATGATTATTTCTGATAGGACGTTAGAATTTAATTGAAAAATATACTGAAATGTATTCTTAATAGTTCATTGTAGATTCATCATCACTATTTTATGTTCAATTTTATTTTTTAACTATGCACGGAATTAATTCTTAAAATTTGGAGTAGAACATGCGCCTATTATTTTCGCAAACACTCTCACATCTCTGAAATTGTACAAAACAATATTAGGTACTCAGAAGTTCCGAACTTCTTTATCAAGAATGTGTGAACAGGAACAAATAAAAATGAAAACCTGATTTTTTTTCTCAGAAAATCGTCCTAAAGAAATATTTTTGTTTTAATTACCGTGATAACCATATTTATTTACTTATAATGACTATATAGCCAGGACATTTTCTTTCCTTCCGTAAATGCGCACAATGTTCATCTGAGAGCCTTCGATACAACACATGAAGGGAAAATTTATTTCATTAATTAATATTATTGATCCGTTTTGAATTTTAAAAAAAATCTTTAATAACCATACGACTATTAATTAATTTTAAATTATTTAAAACATTAAGCTTTTCGATTCCGAAAAATTGTGTATTCTAATTATAAGATGCGTGTACTTATGACACATAATTTTGGAGAATGTAATTAATGTGCTCCATTAATTGTGATTACATCTCTGATCCTCCAGCCGAATTTCTTTCCACAAAAAATCGTATTCAGTATTTCACCCGGACCTGTCACATATGGTACTTGTCCTACATGCGTGATCCGAGAGTCTGCGTTGATTACTGTAGGATAGGGCACAGCGAGGAAAATTCTTGAATGAAACACATAAGTTTCATTAATAAATTTTAATCACTAACTGCTACAATAACACGCACGCCACCTTTCCTCACAAACCCCACCATACACGTCACTGTCTCTCTTTTACACATAATCTAAAGAAGTGCATCAAGTATGACCAACCACGACCGCAACTCAACCACGTCTCCGCTCTAGCCTCGCGCCTCTGCCCGCACGACACTGCAGCCAACTGTGTCAGGGTGACAACTTCGGCGAACTTTTCTCAGTTCCTCATTACTGTCCCGACATTTCAGACTCATCGACAATGAAACTGTAACGTAAGCATAACGGAAATCACAAAAGTACACAGTCCAGTCACAATGTGATCACTCGCCAAATTCCTGCTTAAACCCCTTTTTGCAGCACTGGCCGCTACGAGACGTGTAGAAAGAAAGTCAGTTAGGTTCTGGATGGTACTGACAGGGATGCACAGTTATGCCAACTCCAGTGCCGTGGCCAGCTGAACCAGGTTCCTCGGTTGCGGATCCTTGGCGCAAACAGTCTGATCGGGATGGTCCCAAATATTCTCGATTGGGTTGAAATCGGGGGAGTTTTCTAGCGAGAGGAGTACTACTGAGTCATCCTGGTGCTCTTGGAACCTCCCGAGGAAAATAGCATGCACTACACTTAGGGAAATAATGACCTTAGCCGTTGACGCGCACGGAAATATTAATCGAATGGTGTCAAGGTCTTCTACGTGACACCGGAGCATGCCACGAGATTCTCTGCACAACTAGCGTCGGGAAAGGAAACTATTACGAGTAGTAGTAACCCCCCCGTTTTACAATAGGGATGGCGTTGTCTCTGGTGTCGGGGTGATGAACTGCGTGGAGGGGTGATTTCGTCGTAGCACTCATGCCACAGACTCCCGCTTATGGCATCGACCTTGACAACGCTGCACTAACCAATCACTCGAGCACAGAACGTTCAAGCTTAATGGCGCTCGAGCCTGGCCCGCTCGAGCGAAGACGAGCGAGCAAACGGGAACCCCCTTGCGGCACTCCACTATTCACGCCATGCGGGGCGCCCGGGGAGTCGTCTGGGAGCGTTGGGCTAAAGCTCGGGGCGAGTGTAAATTCGCGCCCGAGACGGCGCTCTAGCGTCGGCGCCTCGCAACGACGTGCTTCACAGCGGCGGGTTTTTTTACGGCCTCCTGTCCGCTGCTCCGTTACTCGGTGCTTGCGCGACGCCGTTCATACGCCACGCGTGGCTGCGGGCGTGAAAAACCGCGCCCACACACGCGCCGGGGTACGTTCATAATTGATCCGTACCGCTGATGGTTTTGTAAAGAGCTGTGAAGCGATTATTGGTGGTTTGAATAATTTCGAAACGAGTTACCGAAATACGTGACAATGTTTTCATTGTTTTCCTACTTCTTAACTGGATAAGAATGAGGTGAGGTGGAAACTATTTTTTTCTTCTTCCTCCCCTCGTTCTTTTTAATTTTTTGTTGATCGTTAAAACTATATGTAATCTATAAAACACTAAAAATTGTGTGTGACGTATGGGGGAGACGTTTCAGTAGACTCCAACCCCCCCCCCCTATTTTACGCTACATAATCCCAAATAAAATGTCAATAAGCGAGAATGGTTGACAACATTCGAAAGTTAAAGAATGTTCAGAGTAATATTGTTATACGTCCTCACTTCTCTTTATTTATATTATTAAACATTATTCATATTACTGTTATTTTTACCTCTTTATTTAAGACTTTATGTAATTTTAATTTTGGCTAGCTTAGATTTTCTTATGTAAAGAGAGATATTAAAATAAATTTGTAAAATACTGCCTTTTTAAAGTTAATAATTCTTATGAAAGTCCAATAATTTGTAGGCAGACTCAAAATAACATAAAAATATAAATAAATAATAATGTAAATAAAAATAAAAATATGTTATTTTGAGTCTGCCTACAAATTATTGGACTTTCATAAGAATTATTAGCTTAGATTTTAACATACGGCGTAGCAATACTTACATCTTTGACGGTCGGAATAAATTATATTTTTCTTGGCGAACCTGAAAAATAACCACTCAAACCATTACCACTCAAACGAGTACACAGTTGGTAACAATTTTTATAATGTGGCAAAACCTGGAGTTGATGGTTGTTTTCTTATCATGCAAATATTCTACAAAATAACAATTGATTAGTAATAAACTTACGGCAGCGTAAGAATGTAACTGGTGTTTTAATGACTGAAATTATTGCTGATTTTTGCTGTAGATTAGTGATTAACTTTATTATAATTTCTGTGAATCATCTGCTTGCATTTTTAATGTTCTCGTTTTGAATCCTTATTCGTTTATTTATGCTTTAAATCATTTAAATATCTTTAGATTATTGGACTACTTATCTTTAGATGATGAAATGTCTCTGTTTATAGAATTGCAACACCTATCTTCAGATGATGATCATCATTAATTTAAATATTATAAATTGAAAATTAATTATATTCTGATCTTAAACATTCTTGGTTTTTTACATATTTACTTATATCTTTGAAATTTCTTAATTATCTAGAATTTCACTTTTGGATGAAATCAGCTCTCTTGGCGCTGTACCCGAAACTCCATACCAGATGCCTTCACAGCTGCTGCCGAATTTCGGGCTTCCACACTTTCGACTTCCGAATACGTTTACAGCGATTACTGTAGGACTTGCAATCTAATCTGTCGCACATCTTTACTTTCATACTTTCCCGAAATAAATTTAACTTCGTCAAAAAATTATGAGAACTCGGACGAATAAACCCAAGAAGCACAACTAAATGGATGGATGTGTAAGGCCCCAAACACAAGGCACGGCGAGCGGGGATGCAACGGAAATGAAAGTACGAGGGTTGTACCAAAAGTAAGGTTCCCATATTTTTTACAAAATTATTATTTATTGTTATTAATTGATACATCGTTTAAAAGCTTACACAGTTGTCTATTTTGCAACATAGTGTCCGTTTTTTTCAACATACTTTTGAAGACGGTGCTTCAGCTTTTATGTTCCTAAGTCGAAGAAGTCTTCCGCCAATCCGTTGAGGATTGCGATAACCCTATGTTTCTGTTAAAGTTCTTCCAATTGTGCCGTGGGAAGCTTCAGGTATTCGTTTAACAAGTTCACGGACAGTGACCTTCCGATCTTTG
The DNA here is from genome assembly GCA_031308135.1 of Acheta domesticus. Taxonomy (NCBI): domain Eukaryota; kingdom Metazoa; phylum Arthropoda; class Insecta; order Orthoptera; family Gryllidae; genus Acheta; species Acheta domesticus. Next base: position 10,125,955 of record JAHLJT010002630.1, read on the forward strand.
AGCAGCTCACTATTGATCTTCTGGACAATCGCATCCGAAATCGGCGGTCTTCCACCCCGCTCTTCATCGTGAACGTCCGTGCGACCCTTAGCAAAAGCCCTGCACCATTTGCGGACGTGCTGAACGGACAGACATGTACTCTTCACCATAAACCTTAGTCAGTTGCCGATGAATCTCCACTGGTGGTAACTTCCATGCGTGGAGAAAGCGGATTTCTGTTCGAACCTCGTACTTGGCAGGAGCGGCGATCAACACTTCCATCTCTGACGGCTGCCACGCGAACACTGAACGACGTAGCGAATCACGGATGGGCGGGTTCGAGAGTGGGGAAACCACTGCGTACGACACTGTTGTCGGATTTCGCCTAGCACCTTCCCTTGAGGCTACAGCTCTTTGGGGACCTTACTTTTGGTACAACCTACGTATTATTGACCTTCACATGACTTTTTCACGTTCATTTCCAAAAATAATTTAAAAGCCTTACTCATTCATTTGCCCTCGAAATAAAGATCAGGATGGTTTGTATGTGAAGTTTGGGAACACCATCAAAACTGTTGTAACCTGTTGTAACTGTTTGGCTTATTTTCTATGTACGTTGCACATTTTATATTTCTTTTATAATGATCTAGCTCATTTTGAGTCTTATTTTAAGCCAGCTCCTGATTAAAGCGACACGTCATTTACCCTTCTCAATGACCTATCGGACAGGAAGAAACCTTCAAATAACCCTCAAAGATAAATGTAATAAAGAGTTATAAAACCACAAACATCTCAAATGTATAGTCAATTTTGTCCACCGAGAAATCTTTGAATTCGCAAGTAGTGGACTGGCGCCATCCTTGGATACGTCTCCGAATTTCGCCTTTCAGTCTGAATTGGAAGCACGAAAATTTTGGCGTCGAAAGAAACGAGGACTCTAAATAAAAGCGTATAGAAATGGGGGTTATTTCATTCCAGTTCCAACCGGAGATCCAACGGCCCAGATCGCAAGCGACGGCGACCGCTAGCGTTTTTGCAGCGGCAGAAGACGCGATTTACGCCCAGAGGGATGGGGGAGGGGGTAGCGCTGGGCGGCGCGGCCCCAGAGGCGACGCTGGAGTGCCGCCAACGGCCCGCCGAGGCGTTAGGTTCGACTCCCGGCGCCGACACCCGCCCACGCCCGCCTGTCCGAAGCAGACGGCCGCCCACCTACCCCCACCACGTTCTGGTTTGCCAGATTGAGGATTTTACTGCCAATAATAAAATATTTTTTGTTTGAGGAAAAATTCGGGAAGGCAAAATTATAGGATGAAGTTGTGAATTTTTTAAAAATAACTACATTTTAAAACTCGTGTTTTCTACACAAATTTGTTTCTATTAACGAGAGATTTTAAGTTTTATCCTAAACTAATAATATATAATATAATTTTTGAATGATAATAAACTATAGCATATTTAACTTGTAAGCATATGGTATAACATATCGTAATAGTTCACTATTACAGCTAAAATTCGTACTAAATGAGAAAAAACAGGAAAATCTATATTTTTGTGAAGATAATATTACTGGGTAAATCCTTAAATTAGGGGGGTGAAACCTTTATTCAGTATCTTGTAAGCCTATTTCAAATACCAATCAACAATCAAAGCATCCTGTACGACTGGAAATGAGCAATAGTTGTACCAATCTTTAGAGAGGGAGATAGATCCGCAGTGGAAAATTATCGCCCAGTTAGCTTAACATCTGTATCATGCAAAGTAATGAAACGCGTCATCACAAACTATTAGGAAGGAGTGGACTAGAACAGGACGTATATAAGACGAACAACATGATTTCCGAGAGAGGCATTCTTGCGAGAGCCAATTATTGGCATTAGTACAAGAAATCTCTGATTCAATGGATAGGGGTGAGAGAATAGACGCAATGGTTATAGATTTCGCAAAAGCCTTTGACCTTGTTCCGCACGATGTATTCTTAAACAAAGTAGCATCATCAGGTATAGATAAACAAGTAGTAAATTGGATTAAAGAATTTATTAAAGACCGCACACGGTTTGTTAGGGTAGGTCACACGTACTCAGGATTTACAATTATAACATCTGGCATAGCGCAGGGCAGTGTGATACGACCATTGATGTTCCTAGAAATGCCATGAACAACATTTCAGAAAATATTAAATCCCGAGGCAAACGCTTTGCAGATGACTGCATTCTCTTCAGAAAAGTATCTGAAGAGAGAGATAAACAGATTATTCAAGACGATATCGACGATATCACTCTTAAAATGGGCGCACGATAATCGTATGAAAATAAATGCTTCTAAAAGTAAATCTATAACATTTATTCTTAAACTACCTACACCAAAATGCTACTATTTTCTCGAGGATCAGGTAATTCCACGTGCAGATTGTTGTAGATACCTGGGAATCATATTAAATATTAAGTTAACTTGGAAAGAACAGTTGAATGCCAAATTAAGTAAAGCTTGGTGAAGTCTTCACGTTGAAAATATAAATTTAAAAGGAGGAAATAAGAATTCCAAAGATTTAGCATACACTTCATTGATCAGACCTTTTTCTCGAATATGCCGCGAGCTGTTGGGACCCGTCTAGAACTGGGGAAATACAGAGCATTGAACGCGTTCAGAAACGCGCGGTTAAGTTTGTTGTAGGCAAAAACATTAAAAATATGAACATTAAAACTATTCTTGGTGGGAAACTTTACAGAAAATGCGAAGGGGGATTTGGTTATTTCAACGTCGATACTACTAAATCAAATCTATGTCTTCATTTCTGATGCAAATAGTTTCTGCCACACCGGAGCAAAACTGTATTGTCATGAAAAGTTCCCAACAACGCTACAAGCCACCTTTTATATATTATGAAACTAATGTTGGTAAAATTAATAGAGGTAGAGATTTTAGAACCAAATAAAAAGTGCTTGTATAATATCAGGAATCTTCATTGTTGTATATTTATCAGAATATTCGATTTATACTAACATTGTTAATAAAGATAACTGACATTTTATTTTGGGATTTTTTTATTGAAACTCCCATATTTTAGAAAATACTTTACAGAAATATGCCACTTCGGGGAAAGGCTCTCAAGGAATTTGGCAACCCTGCACCGGCGCGTCCGAACCAGACGACAGACTTTGCGGCGAAAGCGGAAATGTCATGGAGGGCATTCGTTGAATGTTGCGGGCAATGAAATATTTTAGGCGTTTTTTTTTCTGCCTCTTCGTGTTGAAAGTTGCACGGGTTCTAGTTTGTTTTTTGCTTTTGTTTCTTGTCAAGGGTAGCAACGATGTTAAATCATATTCAGTGGCACTTCTATTAAATTGAATGAATATATTCGCCGCGACCCAGATTTCTACATTTCAAACAGTTGTGAGAACAGTTTTATTTAATAGCTCGTTTTAACTCGTTTAGTTTCTTTTTTTGTTATTCGTTTCCATAAATATGGAAATCAATGGACGTGATTAATAAATGTGCCAATTATTACAAATACGTTTCAGTAAAAAATATACCAAACGATAACATGAGTTACTTGTATTTCAATATATAATTTGTGTGTTTCTTACCTAACTCACTAACGTATTTATTATATTTTATTAGTTAAATTTTTTAGTTGAATATGAATTCCGTCACGTCAAGAATCTTTCAATGCACTTAGAAGTTTTCTTCACTTCATTTTTATCATAATGCTATTACAAATTTATATTTTGTGTTTAATTCAAATCGTAAAAACTGATACAATCACAGAAATTAAATACAATAAAATGCTGCTTATGTCGATTTCTATTTTTTTTAAATGAACAAAACAATCCGTAGTTCTGCAGACGTTTTTTCTACGTGAAACATTATTTACAAATGCTCATTATAAACAACTTCAGTGAACTTATGGAGTGTCATCCAACATGTGAATACATGTGTTTTCTTATGCCATATAAGGGTATTACAGTTCAAATATTATCGCAAGAAAAGTACATAGTTCACACATGATTTATATTAAATTATGAAGTAAAATGAAAGAATGAATAAATAGTCGGTTGAATAAAAATTTGTGATCTACTCGTACAACATACATCAGTACTTGATGCATTGCTAGGTTTAAATAACGTGTTCTACATGACAACGTGAATAAATTTGCAGATTAATTGACCAGTCTAAAAAATTTCTAGCGAAATAATTCGTACCATTTTTCTTAAATATTCTTGCAGTTACTGCCAAACGTTTAAGTCAGTATACATTTCACAAACGAAGTGAATTCTTAACGGGCGATTTATCGGAAAAGAGCGTGGTGTGGTGGTTCGTGGCGTGGTGGGTCGAGGCGTGGTGGGTCGTGGCGCGGTGGGTCGTGGCGCGGTGGGTTGTGGCGAGGTGGGTCGTGGCGAGGTGGGTTGTGGCGTGGTGGGTCGTGGCGTGGTGAGTCGTGGCGTGGTGGGTCGTGGCGTGGTGAGTCGTGGCGTGGTGGGTCGTGGTGTGGTGAGTCGTGGTGTGGTGGGTCGTGGCGTGGTGGGTCGTGGCGTGGCGGGTCGTGGCGTGGTGGGTCGTGGCGTGGTAGGTTGTGGCGAAGTGGGTCGTGGCGTGGCGTGGCGTGGGCGCGAGCGCGGGCGAGGGCGTGGGCGTGGGCGAGGGTGTGGGCGTAGGGGTGGGGTGGGGGTAGGCGTGGGCGCGGGCGTGGGCGCGGGCGTGGCCATGGGCGTGGGCATGGGCATGGACATGGACATGGGCGTGGTCGTGGGCACGGTCGTGGGCATGGGCTTGGGCATGGGCGTGGACGTGAGCGCGGGCCCGGGCGCGGGCGCAGGCGTGGTGTGCCGTGGCGTGGTGGGGCATTGCCTTGACCCGCCAGATGTAAACACTATCCTCTCTCTATAGGCACAATAAGGGTCGCCTACCGTTCTGAATTCTCCCAAGCGGCAAACGCAATTTTTCGCTGCACGGCACACGAGCCTGCTGCTGGCAGCGTAACGAGCGGCGGTGGCCGGTGCGGAGAAGAGGCGAAGAGGGCAACACGCCTGCTCATAATCCATTTAAGGCGCGCGATTTATTGGAAGTGGGCGTGGCGTAGCGTTGCCTTGCCTCGCCGCAGCGCAGCCTGGACCGTCGCCAGTCGCCGAGGGCGCCGGGGTCTCTACTGCAGTGCGGGGTTCGACTCCCGGCGGAAAACTCCGCGTACGTCACGACGAAGCGAAGAATTCTGGCAAAAAAATTCTCTGCTTCTTTTCCCAACAGAATATGTCTTTTGGAACGACGCGACGTGAGGGATCGATTCCAGGAATAATTCTACTCTAGGTATAATATGGTAATGTAAAATGAATGCCATGGAGTTCATTTTCTTCTCTTTGAACTGTTTTTTTTTCGTATAATTCGTCATCTGCCACTTCAAATATAATGTATTTTCGTCCTTCTCTTCTTTCTCCTCTCCCCCAGACTTTTTCCCTCCTTGTCTTCGTCCTCTCATTTTCCATCCCATTCCATTTTTGCTCTCTTATTCTTCACAGAATTGTGTTGTTTGAACCATATATTAGTTTTGGCATATTTAAACAAAATATTTTTAAAACTGTTTTCACATATTCTACCAGTTGAATGCACGGGAATTAAAAATAATTTTGAGACTTCAGGACTGTTGCGTTTCAGTTCATGATTCTAAGCAATAAATATAATATCTAATTTTAACAATTGTGCAAACAGACTATCTCTATATTGGTTAAAGCAGATGAAATCGATTGAAGCAATAAAAACAACATAAAAAGTACATTTTTTGAAGAGGTGTTTCACGATTTCATGAAAAATATCATATCATATAGAAAATTGAAATAAAAAATGTCAAACAAAGGGGAAAATGAATTTAAACTAGTGGTGCTAAAGAATGACACAGAATTACTCGTACTAGTTATTTTTCTAATTCCTTTGGTGTGAGCTAGCTTTTTGGTTTTGTCCCATGCTCTTCCCAACCTCCCTGAGGATCTATCGTTACCCAAATTGCATTTTTTTAAATTTTCTCTTTTTTTCGAATTCCTAACAGTAGAATGAAAATATTACTTTATGAATATAACATGAGTAAAATGTCGTCATAAATGCAAATTTCCGTTGAAATATTTGGCTGGGTTTTCAAGAACATGTCGTTCAAGCGTTACTGAAAATTAAAAATTTGAAGCAATTTTTCCCAGAAAATTGAGTTTTCGAAAAACTTCATTGGAAGTCATATGAAGCAATTTCACTTATAAGTGCAACAATGTATACAAATCGCAATGTGCATATTAACGGCGAGAGAGGTACATTTAAAAGAACACATTGTATAATTTTAAAAAACAAACAATACAGTAAAATGACTTTTACATAATCTTTTACAGTGCATTTAGCACTATCCGTACAAATGCTTGAAGAAAACGTTTGCAAATTTTCAAAAATTCAGAGCTCACAGTGAAAATCGAACCAATGTTAGTTTTATAAATGAATTTCACTTTATTCTTATAAGAAATTTCAAGAAAAACTTTGGGCCATTTTTTGGGAAAATTTTGAAAATGCTCCGGGGTATGATGTAAAGTACCACCAAAAATAAATGAATGTTTTTCAAAACACCAGAGCTTTGACTGATGCCAGATCGATAGGCAAATATCCATTTTGTAAAAAATCCTACAAATAGTTTAGGCGCTAGTATTGTTCACAGATGGTCGTACAGACGTACAGTCGTACAGACATATTGAAAAAACTCCTGTTTTTGTATCAGGGGACCCCAAAACGTGTATTTCCGTTGAAACCTCGAAATCAATTTTCTGCAGCATTTCATAACTTTCAACAAAGTAATGAAACGACAAAGTAAAAATCTGTCTACACTGCGCCGGCGAGCGCGTGACTGGCACGAGTGAGCACGTGGCGAGGGTGAGTGCGTGGCGGCAAACACGCGTGCGGGAGGGCGTGGCCCACTCAACGGCACGGACAAGTGGGCATGGGCGGGGGCGTACGAAGTGAAGCGCATAATGGCGAGCGACGAGTGGACAGGGCCACGCGGGGAGACAGGCAGGGGGAGGGGGTGGGCGGTGGAGCATGTGGCAATGGGGGGAGGGTGATGGTAATGGTCAGGGGATGGGCGATCTAGAGTGCGCAGCGTATGGGAGTGAGCAGGTGGAGGAAGAGATGGTCAATTTATTCATTTGAACTCAATTTATGCCTTTTTTCGTGGCGAAGCTCTGGCCATCGGCGCTGCTCTTCCTGGCCTGACACGCAACTTCAGCTACGATCCTTTCACCGTCTGGTAGAGAAGGGAGGTATCACTCAGCGATTTTAATTTGGTCCAGGGGATTCTTTAAGGCTTGAGGAGCTTTTAAATCCTGTAAATCTACAACATGGGACAGCCGGCTTTACTTCATCTTTGAAGAACGCGAACAAAGGATTTTTTGCAAGTGATGGGGGCAGGTGGCGGAGGCAAGTGACGGGGCAAGCGACGGGGCAAGTGACGGGGGCAAGTGACGGGGGCAAGTGACGGGGCAAGCGGCGGTGCAAACGACGGTGCAAGTGACGGTGCAAGTGACGGGGCAAATGACGGGGCAAATGACGGGGCAAATGACGGGGCAAGTGACGGGGCAAATGACGGGGCAAGTGACGGGGCAAGTGACGGGGCAAGTGACTGGGAAAGTGACTGGGAAAGTGACGGGGCAAGTGACGGGTGCAAATGACGGGTGCAAATGACGGGGCAAATGACGGGGCAAGAGGCCTGTTTGCGTAGAGCACGTGGACACTAAAGCAGGAAGAGAGCGGGCAGGAGCGGACTTCGGTGGGCGGCGGCGCGTGGCGAGGCGGCGCAGGGCGGGGCCTGAGTGCGGTGGGTGAGGCGCCTTTGATGTGGGCGTGCCACGAACGCGATTGCGGCGCGACCACTGAACGAAAGCGCGGAGGGCGCTCCCCGCATTGGCCCCCCGCGCAGCGCAAAACACCGCTCAAAAGCGGACACCCACTGTGAAGAGCAGGGGACACCCTTGGGCAGACTTCTCACTTTCCACCATTGGGACAGGGGTTCAAATCCCGTTCGAATCAAGTGAAATTGTATTGGAACAGATTCCCGGCAGGATTTCAGAGGATTCCAATATTGCTCTATCATTTTCAACTCATTTAAAACCCTATACATAAAATCGTTTATACATTCCTGGTATGGTAAGACTTAGGTTTGGCCTCACTCTGAATACTAGGTGGAACCGTGCCAACATTCCGTAGCAAATCATTTTTCTTTTCAGTAAGAAAATAGTTTTATACTGAAACCAACCTTCAATTGTTTCTGACCTGTGATAAAATGCAGTATCTCCTTCAAAAGTATAGAAAACTATCCAGATGTTTTATTGTGTCGATTACGTGCTTAAGAACGTAACTTGTTACCCTTCAGGTACATAAAAACATGATTCTGAGAGCCTAAAGCACATTTCAGACTAATGCACGGTAGTAGCATATGTCACAGTTTACATTCTTGTCGTTTTTCCCTCATAGCACAGACAGCGAACTTCAATTTTTTGATTGATTCAAGACTGGAAGACCTCTTAGCATAGCCAACTAGGCTTGCGTCGATATTTTCTTATAAATAGTACAAAAGCGTCATTTTTCGTGTGGGAATAAATATAGAGAGGATACATTCCTAATAATAAGTACACATGTGAATGCAAGCCCTAAACACCAAATTTTCACCCGGCCCTTGGAGCCCATTCGCGTAGTTGGACCGTGACAATTGCGAACGGAGCGATCTAGACTTCATAGGGAATCTCTGCACTGCACTCACGTCATGGGGAAGGGAGGTTACTGACTTAAAATCCACATCCTAACTTTTGGAAAAACAGACTCGAGACAAACAAATCATTTACAATTCGTGTAAGAAATCACACAAGAAACCCAATGAATAGTACATTATGAAACGATAATGTATCACATCGAGTTTCATATCCATCACGTCGAGTTTCATACGCTACTTTTTCTATGACTTATAGTAACTTTCATAACTTGAACTTTTACGTTGAATCGTTTCGTGGCAGTTGTTCTGCAGGATTCAGTCAAGGAGTGAGAGTAGAAAAACAAATTACTAACTCAGGCACAAGAAATTTCTGGTTGTTCATTTTACCGATAAACACCTCTGGGTAGTATTAGACAAGGTATTTTATGATCAGTTATTGTTCGTGTATTGTACTGGGCATGCGAAGTGGGTCTCTTATCATGTGTCTCGCTCGCCCTTTAACGGTAGTCGTGGGCACATACTATATCTCGTGCCAACTCCAACAAGGCTTTTCATCAGAGAGTATGCACAGCGCGTACTGGCTTAGATGGCTCAGGGCATCAATTGGTAACACTGAAGAGCTTCTGACCAAGAGACCCCAGGGTTCGAACCCGACGGGGGCAGGATTTTTCACACTTGCTAGATAGAAGTCAGCCGCTGTCTAGAGAATTCCAGCGGCCGGCTGCTCTGATCGCTAGTTTTCCGTGGTTTCTACGATCAACTCCAGGCGAATTCCAGAGCAGTACTCCAACAAATGGGCCATGGACCGCGCGCGATCTTTCCTTCCCCATAGTCGTTACTCTTACTTACACACACGCGCGCGCGCACACACACACACACACACACACACACACACACACACACACACACACACTAGCACTAGCACTACACACGTGTCTGGAAACCAGTGGAGGACTTTGAGTTTCCCTCGGCTGGAGCGGTACCTCGCTGAGGAGGTACATATCTGGATAGGTAGAATCCACTAGCCGACTTGAAGGTCAGGGCCAGATCTCGCGATCCCGGAGGTGACTGAGGAACACTGCTACCTCCCATGATACAAATTTCCACTACATTTTCTTTAGGGTCTTAATACTATAAACTGCAAATGTAAATTTAAAAAAACAAACAAATATTTTTACATTAAGATCAAATTTCATATGAGTACCATCCATATCACTTCGTAATTTTAGTAAGGTTCACTCTGGTAAGGCTCCATCAACTAAGCGTCATGCTAGCTCGTATTGTGTGGACACACGTCCACACAATAATGATATAGTGCATGCGGAGCAACCTTTAAAAATGCTGTTTACTAATGCAAACTGCGGATTCGGTCATCCACTTCGTATCTGTAGAGTACCACAATGTCTCCCTAGAGAGCGATCACGCTTCCGCTTAAACTGTTCCCTGGATTCGGCGTTGTCCGAGAGATACGTACGTAGCGCCGGAAAATGGCCCGTCATTCCGCGATGTTTCATAATTCCTAAACGGAATCTGAAAGATAAATCGAAAAAATGTCGTTGGTCTATCGGTCTTGCATGGCCACTATGGAACCATAAACCTTGCGAAGTAGATTATAATGTCTATACATGACTTTGTATCATCGCAATTTGTTCAATAACAGAGAAGATGGCTTAGATGGCTCAGCATTAAAAAGACATCTACTTCGCAAGTTTTGGGGTCCCCTAGAGCTTCAATTTGTCACAGCGATAACGGCAATGCGGTCCCGTGGATACCGGATACTTGCACCGCGATACCAATGGCCTACAGATTCCGTATACGAATTATGAAACGTAGAAGAAATGACCTCCACCTCCTGTGGCACTTTTTCTCTGAATATTAGGTTTCACCATTGATTTAAACGCGCGAAGACCTTCATAACATTTTCTCAAATACTGTTGCTCGCAATAATTTTCAGACCATGCACACGATATAAAATACGTTTCTTCATTCTTGACGAGCAATATTCATATTATCTACTGTGGTATTTAGTCATAAACAAGTAAGTAAATGGTAAATTGGACGTAATAAATACGTAAATCCATTTTTTATGGTCTTAAGCAAAATACGTCAACGATGATGGAATTAAAACACTAATTTTATAGGCAATGTGCATTTTCTTGATTGGTTGTTTGAAAACAATAATATTGTTGAGAAATATACTATTAAAACGTCTGTGTTTTACTTTCACGAGAACAAACTGAAATTGAAGCTTACAGTAGTTAGTTTCGTTGTTTTACTCAGAAAGTCTTCACAGAAAAAAATCCGTCTAGAATCTTCATCGAAATAGATTAACAAAACGTTTTATTGTACGTTAAGAGATGGCAAGTATTCTTGATCTTAAAATCTAAGAGGGATACACAATTCACAATATGCAACTACAATGCTAGGTAAAGGAAATATTGAATCATTCATAGCTTAGCACGTCCGACCTTGATACTCGAACATATATCTAATAATTCAATAACAATAATTTACAATACGATAGATCTTCTTCTGTCTCCACCACTTAGCCGCATCGTGATCAACTGAATCGTTTACCTCTCCCAAGATTGTACAGTTACTATTTTTTTCAGCATCTTCAAATTCATGCTTTATGCATGTTATAGCATTTTAATATTAAAAATTTACATATATTAATTAACGTGTTTTCGTTTCAATTGATATTCCTATGATTGTCTCCAATTTGAAAATACTGAAAAATCATAAAATTTTTCAACAGACAATTTACAAGATTAATAAGTGATATAACTACACACTTACCTCGCCACTCTTTAACAGTGTTCTGCTTCTACTCCTGGAAAGGTCGTGTCTTGTTCACACCGGTACAATTCACCAACTGAAATTCCAAAGAGCAGAAGAGACGAACTACAAAGCAGGTTACGCTGGGGAATTTACTACGAGCAACTAGATGTTTTGGCAGTTTCCAAGGAAGTTGTAGCTTAGTGTTCCACAAATGTCACGTGTTAACAGTTTCATTTCTCTGTAAAATAAAGAGCCTTCAGTTACTACAAAATGCACGATATTTAATAATGCGATCAACTCAAGTTGTTGGCAAAACTTTAAAAAGTGTAGAAACAATAAACAGGTTATAATTACCACAATGCCGTTCTTGTATATGTTTGCATTGTCAAGTAATAAAACTTGGAATTTCTTTGCATTATTTGAATCATTCTCAGAAGACAAAGTGTATTGTAGAAACTATTGCGAAATGTTTAAGTTAAAGTTTACTGCTTTTTATTGCACGTAATGAGAGACATGTTAGTATTCTATAATATTTTCATAATAATACGAACATTATGAAGATGACGAAAAGTAAATTAAGTGGTGAGCGGGTGGGTGTCACAGGAATGGTTTGTCAATGGTGTCACTTTGTTGTCGGGCGTCAAATGCTACGGGCAATAGTTACGTAAGTTTAGTAGATATATCCTGAGAGGTTCCCCGATATGTGCGGTAGTAGTACATGTTAGGGTATGCGTATGTGTGCGTGTGTGTGTGTGTGTGAATAAGGGTAGGTTAAGAAACAGTGATGACGAAGAAAAGATCGCGCGCGGTTCGTGACCAATTGTTTAATGCACTACTCCGGCATTCACCTGGTATTGATCGAAGCAAGCACTGTAAACCACCATACAGAAAAACTGGCCACTAGAATTCTCCTCCACGCAGTATCTGAATTCAAGCTCGCTTTCTAGCTAGTATCGGAAATCTGCTACTGTTGGGACTCAAACCCTATGAACTGCTGATCAGCGGCAATACAATGACATCAGTTGTTGACCTGAGACATCTCAGCTGGTTGTCACGAGGATGGCAAGAATGTAAATACGAGTATACTTTGTTTTTTCTTTCTTGGCATACGGGGGGGTGTCAATAAAATGGAATATCTCACGGCACTTCGCGTTGTTCTCAGTCGTGCCGCTAGGAGTCGCATGATCTCGACTGTATCGAGCAGTGTTAGCGACCATGCGACTCTTGGCAGCACAACGGAGAACGACGCGAAATACCGTGAGATATTCCATTTTGATGACATACCCGCGTGCACCAAGAAAGAAAAACCGAAGTTTAAAATGACTTCTAATTCACTCAATATAAATAATTCACGAGAACCCTGGTCAATAGAGAATTGTGATGAATAAATTATCGGGCAATGGCATATAGACTTCAGCTATAGAAAAAGAAAATAACAGAAATGAAAATCGGACCCTTTTACTACAAATGTTTCGTTTAGCTCCGTATTTTACCACGTGTCTACGTTTCCCACCGCAGTCTCTGTGCAGCGGCGCGACATAATACACAACACACATCAACGAAGCGGTGGCAGGAGAAGGGGGCGGGGAGCAGTGATCTACGCAGACGGTTGCGCAATCCGTGGCACCTGACGTCACCGTGACGTCGGAGGGCGCCGCTCCGCCAACCCTCCCCCCTCCCCCCAACCCCCTCCCCGCACGGACGACCTCTCTCACCTCGCGCGCGACCGAACGCTGCGACCTACAGCTGCCGCCGTTGCGTCACACGGCGTCATGTCACCGCCAAGCGCTCGAGTTGCTGCGCCCTACGACCGCTAGAGGCCAGCACCTGCCGGCTGTTGTATTTATGGCGAAGATAAAGATACAATCAAACATTTATTTTGGAACCGCGAATTGCATGATTCTGAAAGAAAGATTTTTGTTAAGTAAAATTAATAAAAGTTGCCTGTGGACCTCATTCCAATGCACCTCTATTGTCTTTTAAGGATAATAATAATGTACGTACATTTCAAAGTGTTGTTACTTTTATTTTAAGAATAAACCGCAAAATTTAATTACAATAGTAATGTAAATATATTTATGTACATTACATGGTAAAGTAAACTAAATGTTTAAGCCAATAACATTTACATTCATTGATTCATTTGTTTTGTCTAAATTGTCTAATCTTGAGTCTTGAAAACGTGGCTCATTTTGGAGACTGAAATAATAATTTTCTAACTCTGAATACGCGCTTTTTATTTTGTAAAAATAGCAACCATCATTAAATTATATTAGGCCCTCATATTCAGAATAGACAATTAGTTATTATTGGAGACAAATAATTTAAGTAATTGTGCATTTATCATAGCATGAATTTCAAGGATATTATTTTCCTCATCGTCAGGCTACAATAAAAATTATTGAAAATAATTCATATTATCATTCAATGAAAAATAATTTGTTATGAGTAAAGACCGGATTTTCGTGCAGTAAAACTCTCTAAAACTTGCAGTCAAAACATCAAAACGAGCAAAAACATGCAATAAAAAGATCAAAACTTTGAAAACTGTGTTATGTAGCCTAAAAACTCCAGTTAATACATTTATGAACATAGTTTATATTTGGGATGTGATATTTAGCGTCTTTGAAATATTATGATTTTAGTGTTTTTATTATAATTTTGTACATAATGTTGAATCAACTCATATTTGACATTTTAAATATTATGCGCACAAAAAATTAATTTAGCCTAAAATTCAAGAAAGTAAATACAAAAATCCGAACAAACCTTCACAAATCAAAAATAATTAAGTTACAGAATTATAGTTTTCATTATAGTTTGTACTTGTTTCCTACTACTACATAATATCCTTGTTTCAATAATGTTTGTACTTGGCGAGACAGCACGCGTACGGGCCATGGCCTTTCAGCAGTGTCCTGGCCTCGCGGCCAAGGAGTAAGGGGGTACATGTGGTTAGTACGAAAACATCCCTAGGCCGTGTTCTGGTCTTCTCAACCAGAGAAGTGGGTTTTCTCACCGTCACACAGCAGCGTATACTGGAGCTTTTCAAGGAAAACGCACACTATACTGCGATTTTTCTAAGAGGCCACTCAAATCCCATCTTCGCGATGGAATATGTCACGGCATTTCGCGTCTTTTCTCGGTCTTGCCGGTAGAAGTCGCATGATCGCAAGCACTGCTTCATACGGTCGCGATCGTGCGAAATCTAGCGGAACGACTGAGAAAGACGCGAAATGCTGTGACATATTCCATCGCGAAGATGGAATTTGAGTGGCCTTGAGGGTCGCTCTTAGAAAATTCGCAGTATACAGGTGTCCCACCAACTATGGACCACCCCCATAACTTCTAAACGGTTCAGTATATCGAAATGCAATTTTCGATTAACAATGCGGAATCAGGGGGCAAGTAACAGGCCGTAGAGAAATTGTCTATAATATTTTTAGTTTTCGAGAAATTTAATCATTTTTGATTTTTTAAGTGGAACTATATATTTTTATCACCAGCAATGTATAGATCATGAAAAGAGGAATAAAATAATGTATCATATGTTAGTGTTTTGATAGTAATTTGAGTATAAAATTAGATTTTCTGATAAGTGATTTTGAATTAAACGGACAATTTTTCGTGAAGCAGCCCTTGCAACTCTGGCCTTCCTGAAAAGTGGCCTTCGCGGCGTCAAGACTTGCGTGGAGAGAGAGGAGACTGAGAGGGGTGGCAATGGGGGATAAGAGGCCTAACTAAAGCAATCCAGGGTCTTGTCACAAAGGTCAGATTCGGAAACACTAATTTCAACGATCAGAATAAGAGATTTTTTTCCATTGATTTAACTGCATTTAACTTGTCTTCTTTAATAATAAATATCATTTTCCAACTTGACAAGAATTCTTCGTTGGTAAATTTAATTTTTAATTCAGATGATTATTCGTCCACTGCGCCACCGTACCTCTACAGCTGTTCATAAATGGAAAAGAAAACAGTACTCTTCCGTCTTCTGCTGTGGATTTTCACGTTTGTGGCAGCAGGTGGCATTATGGAGTGAGAAACTCTCCAATCAATATTAGCAGTTGTGACTGCAGATGTGCATTTGTGTTGAAGTTTATTAAGTTTACACTGATAGACTGTCAAGAGTATTTCAAAACTTTTATTGCTTTGTTCTTTTTGTACGCGACTGAATAAGAAGTTTATTAACAGTAAATAATAATAGAAAATGTCTACCTACCTATTATTTATTGTATTAATCGAGATATTACAATAAAAATCTTTAATCTTTCATTCCCTTTCCATGTTTTAAAATGAAAGCTTGTTTCTGCCAAAACACACTGAGCTCGATTCTTGTAAGTTTGAAAAGGACCTTTATTATCATCGTCCTTCCACTACGAATTATTTTTATTTTGTTCTTTTTGATTATCGTTGCTTTGGAATTTCAGTAGAAGAAAAGTTCAATTCAGATGAACAAATGGCAAAAATCTCTCATTCTGATCATTAATATTGATGTTTGTTCATATGATCTTCATGTCAAGACCATGAATTGCTGTAGTTACGCCTCCATCCCTCACGGCCGCCCCTCTAACACACCCTGTCTCCACGAAACAGTCTCGACGCCGCGAAGGCCATCTTTACCAACGGCGACTACTGCAAGGGTTGTTACAAGAAAATACCGTTTACTTAAAAATCACATGTCAGAAAGTCGAATTTTATACTCAAATTACCATCAAAATACTAACATATGATACATCATTTTATTCCTCTTTTTATGATCTATCCATTGCTGGGAAGAAAAATATATAGTTCCATTTAAAAAATCAAAGATGATTAATTTTCTCGAAAAGTATAAATATTATAGACAATTTCTCTTCGGCATGTTACTTGCCCCATGATTCCGCATTGTTAATCGAAAACTGCATTTCAATATCCTGAATCGTTTAGAAGTTATGGGGGTGGTCCATAGTTGGTGGGACCACCTGTATAAACTTGCCCGACCGGGAATCGAAACCGGGGTCGCGTCAGGGAAAGCGAGCACGCTGACCAATGGGCTAAGCCGCCTGGCACAACTATGTATATTTCCAAATTATTTTCTGAGAAATTATTATATCTTTTATCAATCTAGGTTTCAGACAGGGAAGTTTCGTTTAAAATTTACATTTGTGTGTGTGCCGAGCCTTACACTGGCGTACGTGTGCACGCAGCTAAAAGCCGTCAAAAGTGCGTTTATTCTCTTTTGATTTCCCAGGGCATAATCTGTTCCGAGAATTTCGATGAATTTGAAACGCAGTGCGCTTGCCACCTCGCTTCGCGCCCGACCTTAAGGTCCAATGTGATTCGCGCATGCAGTCTCGTGTTGGTAAGTTCAGCGAAGACTGACAAAACGGATATACAAATATGATCCGATTGGGAAGATAAGACCCCGAACATAGCGTTGGTTGAGCGACCACAACCAAGAGCCGCGGACCTAGTTCGTGGTTAACATCGCATATCCGTGCTGGAGTAGCTTACTGTCAGAAATTTTAGACAATAGGCATTATAAAATGTATAGACGATCAGTTCAAATGGCAACAAAATGCGGAATTTATACGTATTAAACGGTTTCACAGACCACCAAAATGCATTATTGGGTTATGTTGTTAAAACTTTTTCTTAAATAAAACATTAAGAAAATGTACATTAAAACAAGTTGATAATATAAAAATTATATTTTAAGCAATAAATTTTGAATTTTGCAAATTCGTCCAGTCAAATCCCAAAATATGCAATTTTCTGGTAGCATAACCTAAAACGTGCAGTATCGTGCAGTAACTCCCAAAACGTGCAATTTCGTGCAAAATGAAACTAGTACTAAAATAATGTCAGTTTCATGATTCAAATTTCTGTCAAGGTTTCATCCAATTTTAAGTTAGCAAACAAAAGATGCAATTGCACGGGAATCCGGTCTTTAGTTATGAGGTAAGCTTCGCATTAATTATTTTGAGTAATCATTAATTTTCTCATTGAACACATCAAAATTGTCATGAATTATTGCCATGCGTTAAGAATAATCCAAACAAATGCGTCATAGCTAAAGATGGCGTACGAGCGTACTTATTCCAAGAAATTATATTTTATGATATTGCGATATACAAAACATGGCGTAGTGATACAGTTGACGGGAAATGCTGGGAGAAGCTTGAAATGTGAGGTGTACGCGGTTACTAGGGGGGTTGTTATGGTCTCATACAAGCAGGAAGGACGATACAGGGCCGAATATTTGTTACCGGTTGAGAGTACGCGGTTGATAGGGGATTTGCTATGGTGCAGGGCGGGTCATTATACTATTTGGTACCATGTGAAGAAAGGCAACCAGTGGTCCACGCGTGATATGAACTCATTTGAGGGGACGGGTCGCAAAACGGAAGAGTTAGGAATCACAGGAAAGTAAAACATTTGGCAAGTAACTTCCACCTACGAAGTGAACATCACTCTCTTTCATCTGCCAGACAGCGAAGGATATGGATCGCTCATGAGTAGCGGGGAAAGTCATTGTGAATTATAGGTATTCCACAGTGTCCTAGTGGACTCGGGTGCAGTGGTTAAATAGACTTGTTTCGTATTTCGAAGAAATTTAAATATTATTCGGGCAGAATTTAAGTCGACCGATGGAACATTTATTACATTCGTAAACGGCGACGTGGAATTCAAAGGACAGTTTGCAGTGTAGCGGCGAAGCTAAATTCACATGCCGTTTGTTAATACGAATAAGAACTTTCGATACTTACGGTAACGCGAATACCAGAACATTTTGTTAATTCGGAGAAGGGAAGACCACGGAAAGTAGAAGAAGCTGTATTAAAAACGAGCGAACGATATAATAACATATAGCAACATAATCACAAAAATAATGAAATTTCAGAATTTTTAGTCTTAATTGATTTATATTTCAAAAAAAGAAATTTACAATGACGCATGCACTGAATTTCAATCTTGATATCATTTGGCATCTTTTAGAATGCGACCATGCTCACGCATGGAATGTTGCGGCGTCAGTCTGCATGGGACGATGCTCACACTTGGAAAGTTGCGGCGTCAGTCCGCGTAGGACGATGCTCACGCTTGGGAAGTTGCGGCGTCAGTCCGCGTGGGACGATGCTCACGCTTGGGAAGTTGCGGCGTCAGTCCGCGTGGGACGATGCTCACGCTTGGGAAGTTGCGGCGTCAGTCCGCGTACGACGATGCTCACGCTTGGGAAGTTGCGGCGTCAGTCCGCGTGGGACGATGCTCACGCTTGGGAAGTTGCGGCGTCAGTCCGCGTAGGACGATGCTCACGCTTGGGAAGTTGCGGCGTCAGTCCGCGTAGGACGATGCTCACGCTTGGGAAGTTGCGGCGTCAGTCCGCGTAGGACGATGCTCACGCTTGGGAAGTTGCGGCGTCAGTCCGCGTAGGACGATGCTCACGCTTGGGAAGTTGCGGCGTCAGTCCGCGTAGGACGATGCTCACGCTTGGGAAGTTGCGGCGTCAGTCCCCGTAGGACGATGCTCACGCTTGGGAAGTTGCAGCGTCAGTCCGCGTGGGACGATGCTCACGCTTGGGAAGTTGCGGCGTCAGTCCGCGTAGGACGATGCTCACGCTTGGGAAGTTGCGGCGTCAGTCCGCGTAGGACGATGCTCACGCTTGGGAAGTTGCGGCGTCAGTCCGCGTAGGACGATGCTCACGCTTGGGAAGTTGCGGCGTCAGTCCGCGTAGGACGATGCTCACGCTTGGGAAGTTGCGGCGTCAGTCCGCAAGGGGCGATGCTCACGCTTGGGAAGTTGCGGCGTCAGTCCGCGTAGGACGATGCTCACGCTTGGGAAGTTGCGGCGTCAGTCCGCGTGGGACGATGCTCACGCTTGGGAAGTTGCGGCGTCAGTCCGCGTAGGACGATGCTCACGCTTGGGAAGTTGCGGCGTCAGTCCGCAAGGGGCGATGCTCACGCTTGGGAAGTTGCGGCGTCAGTCCGCGTAGGGACGATGCTCACGCTTGGGAAGTTGCGGCGTCAGTCCGCGTAGGACGATGCTCACGCTTGGGAAGTTGCGGCGTCAGTCCGCGTAGGACGATGCTCACGCTTGGGAAGTTGCGGCGTCAGTCCGCGTAGGACGATGCTCACGCTTGGGAAGTTGCGGCGTCAGTCCGCGTAGGACGATGCTCACGCTTGGGAAGTTGCGGCGTCAGTCCGCGTAGGACGATGCTCACGCTTGGGAAGTTGCGGCGTCAGTCCGCGTAGGACGATGCTCACGCTTGGGAAGTTGCGGCGTCAGTCCGCGTAGGACGATGCTCACGCTTGGGAAGTTGCGGCGTCAGTCCGCGTAGGACGATGCTCACGCTTGGGAAGTTGCGGCGTCAGTCCGCGTAGGACGATGCTCACGCTTGGGAAGTTGCGGCGTCAGTCCGCGTGGGACGATGCTCACGCTTGGGAAGTTGCGGCGTCAGTCCGCGTGGGACGATGCTCACGCTTGGGAAGTTGCGGCGTCAGTCCGCGTGGGACGATGCTCACGCTTGGGAAGTTGCGGCGTCAGTCCGCGTGGGACGATGCTCACGCTTGGGAAGTTGCGGCGTCAGTCCGCGTGGGACGATGCTCACGCTTGGGAAGATGCGGCGTCAGTCCGCGTGGGACGATGCTCACGCTTGGGAAGTTGCGGCGTCAGTCCGCGTAGGACGATGCTCACGCTTGGGAAGTTGCGGCGTCAGTCCGCGTGGGACGATGCTCACGCTTGGGAAGTTGCGGCGTCAGTCCGCGTGGGACGATGCTCACGCTTGGGAAGTTGCGGCGTCAGTCCGCGTAGGACGATGCTCACGCTTGGGAAGTTGCGGCGTCAGTCCGCGTAGGACGATGCTCACGCTTGGGAAGTTGCGGCGTCAGTCCGCGTAGGACGATGCTCACGCTTGGGAAGTTGCGGCGTCAGTCCGCGTAGGACGATGCTCACGCTTGGGAAGTTGCGGCGTCAGTCCGCGTAGGACGATGCTCACGCTTGGGAAGTTGCGGCGTCAGTCCGCGTAGGACGATGCTCACGCTTGGGAAGTTGCGGCGTCAGTCCGCGTAGGACGATGCTCACGCTTGGGAAGTTGCGGCGTCAGTCCGCGTAGGACGATGCTCACGCTTGGGAAGTTGCGGCGTCAGTCCGCGTAGGACGATGCTCACGCTTGGGAAGTTGCGGCGTCAGTCCGCGTAGGACGATGCTCACGCTTGGGAAGTTGCGGCGTCAGTCCGCGTAGGACGATGCTCACGCTTGGGAAGTTGCGGCGTCAGTCCGCGTAGGACGATGCTCACGCTTGGGAAGTTGCGGCGTCAGTCCGCGTGGGACGATGCTCACGCTTGGGAAGTTGCGGCGTCAGTCCGCGTGGGACGATGCTCACGCTTGGGAAGTTGCGGCGTCAGTCCGCGTGGGACGATGCTCACGCTTGGGAAGTTGCGGCGTCAGTCCGCGTAGGACTATGCTCACGCTTGGGAAGTTGCGGCGTCAGTCCGCGTAGGACGATGCTCACGCTTGGGAAGTTGCGGCGTCAGTCCGCGTAGGACGATGCTCACGCTTGGGAAGTTGCGGCGTCAGTCCGCGTAGGACGATGCTCACGCTTGGGAAGTTGCGGCGTCAGTCCGCGTAGGACGATGCTCACGCTTGGGAAGTTGCGGCGTCAGTCCGCGTAGGACGGTGCTCACGCTTGGGAAGTTGCGGCGTCAGTCCGCGTAGGACGATGCTCACGCTTGGGAAGTTGCGGCGTCAGTCCGCGTAGGACGATGCTCACGCTTGGGAAGTGGCGGCGTCAGTCCGCGTAGGACGATGCTCACGCTTGGGAAGTTGCGGCGTCAGTCCGCGTAGGACGATGCTCACGCTTGGGAAGTTGCGGCGTCAGTCCGCGTAGGACGATGCTCACGCTTGGGAAGTTGCGGCGTCAGTCCGCGTAGGACGATGCTCACGCTTGGAAAGTTGCGGCGTCAGTCCGCGTGGGACGATGCTCACGCTTGGGAAGTTGCGGCGTCAGTCCGCAAGGGACGATGCTCACGCATGGAAAGTTGCGGCGTCAGTCCGCGTGGAACGATTCTCGCATTAGAATAGTTTTATCAGTCCGTAATTTATAGTCGCAGAAGGGGTCGTAAGTGTCAATCCGGTCGTTTCCTTTGGTGGGGTGGCGGGAGCGGCGGTGCCTACTCGTCCTCCACGCCCACGCAGCACACGCCCAGCAGCAGGCGCTGCCAGAGGGGCGCGCGGGGGCGGGCGGGGGCGGGGCGGCGGCGGCGGTGGCGCAGGCGACGGAAGGCGCGCAGGAGGCAGCACCCACTCACCTGCGGTTGGGCTGCTTGCTCCTCCTCCGCCTCCTCCTCCTCTTCCTCCAGGATCGTCCTGAGGCTAAGAGGAATATCTCGAAGAGGAAGGATGGCCGGAGCGGTGCGGTATTGTTCCGGGGAACACAGGCGTCTCATACTTCGTTTGCGGAAACGTAATTTCCATTGCTTTCTATATAACAATTTGTCGGCTTCATACTTGTAAAGAATGTTATGCATAGACCAATCAATCTTTTGGTCTTCCGGTTCTTCGTCTAGTGTTAAATCATCACATCTAAAGGCTCTTCGAAGTGTATAGTTTTGAATCTCCTTGATGCCATCATCACTGTCATTTCCTTGATCTGTCTCCTCCAAATATTCTGCACGTAAATCATCGTGATTAAACTCTGTGATCTTCTCATATTTTGATGAGTCCTGTTTTTCATTTTGCAATGGAAAATATTTTGCATAGCATTCTTCTTCCACCATTTGAGAACTTTTTAATGCTGGGAGACATAATGCTTTCTCTTCCTGCAGATGGATATATCCTATTCTCAAGGGTAGGCTATTTCCTAGTTTGCATGATGTAATAAATAGAGAATTAATAAAGTAATTGTAAAGTTGTTGAACATGTAAAAAGGAGTAATCAGTAATATATTCAGGTTGCAGCCAAATTCTTATAGACATCACCACTTTTTTCAGATTGTAAATTCTTTCAAAAGAACTACGTTCGTCTTCTTCAAGTTCCACACTTTCGTTCTGTGTTAGTGCAAGAAAGGACAACTTATTGGAAAGAAGATTCTTTGCACTTCCGATCAAATATTTGGCAAAGAATGCATATCCGTTCCTAGGGATCTTCATGAGTTCGCCTGGCACTAGCCAGTTCATGCAATTCAATTTGTTCATTGCCATTATCCGCCTATGTATAGACCGGGCTGTGGAAACTTGCTTCGTACCAGTTGCTTCCTCTGGTTTCTACGGATACGCCTGTGATATACTCCTGTCGGCCTACAATTCATATACGTGTCCAGGCAACCGCTGCGTTATTATTGCGTCATTTAGTTTTGTTTGTGAGATAGGAGGAGATGGGATCTCGGAGAAAGCTCTGTAGGTGATAAGTGGAATAAATACTTTGAAATTGATAATAGATAATTTACAATTTTCATGATTTGAATTACAAAATTAAATCACCTTTGTGATCCTCTCCTTAGTATCAGAACCAATATTTTGTTTTTGTGACGTTAGGCTGTAAATGCATTAATTCCGCCGTAAGTTTGTTTTTAGAGATTCTCACAAACGTTGGATCAGAAAGAAAATCAAGGAAAAGAATAAGAGTTGTATCCGGCACACGACAACCTACAGTCGATGATTTTGATATATCTAAGAAATATTGAGCAGTGTTTTCCGAAGACAATCCGTTGATATTCACTATTCCGTTTTCAGTCTAATTTTACGCAGTGTTCTGGTATTCAAGCCTGTCCTATCAAAAGAAATATCCTTTAATAAACTCTTCTTGTTAACTCTTCAAAATGTCTATTTATCTTAGTATTCACAAATACCACACTAGTGTTCACTGTAATTGATATCTTTTTGTAGTACAATGAAACCCGATGAATATCATTCGTCTCGATTGAGTGATCGCATCAATAAATGAACACTTTTTTCGTGGAAATGATTGAGTTTCTCGTACACGTTGCCTATTCCGAGCAGACACCTGGCGTGGATTTTAAACGGTTGGTTTTCATAGATTATCCTGTGTTTTACGGTCATGACATCCGATGCATTTGAGATTTTGGTTTGTTACTTTAAAAGAAGTGGACACTTATGGTTAATATTGATTATAAAATCTTTCTGCATTGGAACACAGTGCCGATTACTTAGAAAGGTTGAGTTGTTTATCATGCAGGACGGATTAATTACAGTCACAAATAAGAAAAAAAATATTATGCGTGCTCTGAAGTTACTTTAAAGTGTGTATTGTAACTTCAAGTCTAGAAGGTAGTCAAGTAAACGAATGGGAAGACACCAACAGTGAAGTAAAAGAGAAGGACACAATGAACTGAGAATTGAATGTTTATAAATTTTTATAAGAACAGGTGGTAAAAAGCTTCTTGTATTTTTAAATGCGCTAAGAAATAATGCTTATTGTTCAAAGAAGCATTTATTGTGATCGGGTATCAAACCCGAGACTTATTGAATGACGCAAACTTGCTTTGCGAATTGAATCACAAAAGCGCCGATGCTTTATATGCTATTCAAAGCATTCTTATGGTTCAAGCACCGTAACAGGAGAACTAACAGATTAAAATGTTTAAATTCTCGACCAGATGTACTTATTATAGAAAGCTCTATGATTTTAAAGCAGATGTATTTGTAATACTTATAAGTTATTCATGTAAAAAGACAATGTTATAAAATTAGTGTGCTCCAATAGCACACACTTTCTGTCATTGCTTCTAAATTTGCTAAAACTAGGGTTCCACAAAAATGAGACCTGCCGGACCCTTTTTTAAGCGTCCGTGTCATTTGTTTTATTCGGACGGTGTTGTCTATCAACCAGCTAAGCGCCATTTTAAAAAAATGAGGTACGGACGTCATCTATTGCATTGGACCATGCACTAAGTGTACGCAAAATTTTATCGCCAAATCCAAAAATAGCCTTATAATTATTGAAAAATGTAAACGCCATCAGTCACATCAGGTATTTTGTTTTTCAACAACCGGCTATAAACCTAGATCTTCGAAACTGCTGTTCTTAATTTCGCATTATGCAGGTAAGCGCCAGATATTTCACTCATGTTGGTGTAGTTTGGCACTTCAATGAACAGGAAAGGGCATAAGCAGCATGAACGGAAACGAACTTTTATAGCGTTACAAACGTTATCAAGGTCATTGGAGATCTTTGAAACATGCGACTTGGGCGCGCGATATCGCCTGCTCGACGTGTTATTTTCAACTTCCTTCCAAAGCAGTCATCTGTTCTATACAATACTCGCTCTCAAATCTAACATACAGGAACTAATGGATTGCATACACCCCTTGCCCTTTTGTTTTTCTCCCGTATTTATCGGCAGACGCATTTAACATGAAGCAATAGCGCCGATTTAGAGATGAAGCTGTAGGAAAACTGTTTTTGAGAATGCTGAATTGTTTATCTCTGCGATTCCTTACCAAAAAACATAAGATGCAAAACAATGCAGAATAATAATTATGCAAAACAATGCAGAAAAATGTAAATGTTAAGAAACAAGTAAAAATGTGTACTTATGAGTGAAAAATGTAAATATTTGGACTTTAGGATAAAATATGTAAATGTATGTACTAAAAAAACCAAGGTTTTTAGACACTAACCGATATGAAAAGTTAATACATCGTTGACTTGACTGAGTTAAGTTAGAAAAATATGTAGTTACGTAATTATCCGGGCCCTCACTATTAATGACAAAGTCAGAATTCAAGATAGGAAAAATAAATTTGAAATATTTTGGAATTTAGTCATGTGAAGCAAAAGCTTTGTTCATTTCCAGCGAAATAAAAGTCAGCGAAGTAAAGAGAAAGAGAGAAAAGGGAGAGAGTAGACGACAATCAAATACGCTTGGGTTAGAATTAGAATTTAGTGTACAAGCCCATGAAAAATTATCAACGGTTTTCTGTAATGAAAATTTCTAGATTGAATAAAATTTCAATCTAGGGCTTTAGGCAACTAAGGCCTTTAGCCTTTTGACTGATTATTGTGAAATGTCACATATAAAACTACTACTTGCGGCACTTGACAGATTATTGCAAAATTCTAATGACAGCATTCTCGTTCCGTCTAAGTGCAATATGAAAATTTTGACCGTTAATTTTAATACAGAGTATTTT
Source organism: Acheta domesticus (assembly GCA_031308135.1). Classification (NCBI taxonomy): domain Eukaryota; kingdom Metazoa; phylum Arthropoda; class Insecta; order Orthoptera; family Gryllidae; genus Acheta; species Acheta domesticus. The sequence goes on from JAHLJT010002630.1 coordinate 10,151,569, forward strand.
GACTTATACATTGCGAATCAGCTCAAACAACACAGTCATGTGATTATCAAGTAAGAATTAATTAAATTACAGTTTTTAGAACTGAAAATGTAATAAAAGTTTTCAACACGATTATCTCAAATCTTGCATGATGTCGCATAGCTTGATGTATAACGCCGTTCTCGTAGAAGAAATTTGAAGCAAACATTTTTTCGTGTTTTGGATGTACGATCTGTGTGACTATGACGGGTATTAAACCAACGCCACCTAAATAGATCTGTACAGGTGGCGTTGATTAAACCCCATTATTCCGTGGTTATTTTCAATCCACGACACCATAATTTTGTTCCATGAGGATGGCAACACTGATTTTAGATAAACGAGAAGAAACTAATTGAATATCGCCCAGCAGAATGTGTCTTTTAGTTATAGTGAAGTGTGAAATATTTCATGTGTGTTTCGTATAAAGAATTTGCATCATGCCTTGGAACATTAAATTTGAAAAACGTGTAGTGAAGGAAACAAGAACTGTAAATACTAAACAAATACATTTCTTAAGCGTAAAAAGTCGATTTTCAATTTAATGTGACGTACAACTTATACACATAAACATACAAAACAGTAACCTTTTAATGCTTATAAATATTCGCCTTCAGAACAAAAATCAGACCGAGTTTGTGGACTTTTAAAGTCCTAAATTAGGGGACAAGAATTTGGAAGTGTTAAGCAACTCAGGGGAATCAAATGAAGTTGTAGAAGATTTTATGTCAGAATTTTCCAAACTAATGGAGAATGATATTATATTAGCATTAGAGAATAACGCAGAACAACAGCTTACAGGAGATCATTTATGTTCATATTAGGAAACAAAATGCAAAAAATATAGCTGTGCTGTCGCATCATTCATACATCTGTAAGTATTTTTTACAGCGATTATAATTTTGAAATTGCAATATGACCAATTCATTTCCCGTTTGGAGTTAATATACAATATTGAATGTTGGGAGTTTTTGAACGGAAGTACAACATTAACAGATACTACGATTGATTGGTAACTCCAATGCCAGATGCTCTAAGAGCATATTTGAACGAAGATATTCAGGAAAGAAATGAAGACCGAAATAAATTTTCAACACATGAATATACTTTTAAAACGGTTTACAGCGTCGGCGACGCCACACTCAACTATTTAATTTGTATTAAAATTACTTTTCGCGTAATTTTGCCTGAAAATACGAGCAAGAAAGTACGTGCTGTTTTAGCACCACTAGTTCCGTTTTTTCTTTGATCTAGGGCAAACACTTCATCTCAAACTTATTAAGACTTTTGGATACAATACTTCACTATTATTTGCTACATCGGAGTGCCATACTTAGTGTCAAGATAGTCTCAGTGATAGTGAAATTATTGATTTTGATTTTGGGGGAATATGTGCATACGTACGTGCACACATTCGTGCAAGATAAGTAACCATTATATTAAATCAATTAAATACACGTTCAAATTATAACAAAAAATTCGCCGTTTTCCGTCGCACGATTACATAATTTTCTCTTCTTACGAAGTATTCGTAGGGCGAGAAAGTAAAAATTATGGAACGGTTTGAACTTCAATGATTCTCTTAATTTCTATGTGCCCGCCTTGAGGTGCGTGGGTCTCGGAGCAATGTTCTGACTGCACCTCGTCCATTCGAGCCTGCAACGAGGTAATGGCAGATGGGATCGCCGTGTTCTGTTCGGGCGACTGATCACACAGCGCGCCTCCTGAGTACCTAATTCGGCGGCGGGGCTGAGCGGGAGTCAAACTACTCTAGGGATCCCTTCCAATTAGCCCACATTCAGCTGAGCCGAAATTTGGGGTTAGAGGTCGAGCTCCCCTACGGTCCTCGGGGATTTTGAAACCATTGGACGACGAAAACAGGCCCCTTTGAGGCAGGGCGGATCCAACCGATCATTGGGGGGATCATAGATTTTTGTAAAATAATAATAAAGATTTTTATATAATAATATTTGTTATTATTTTACAAGATATATAATTTTTGTAGTATGTATACGAATTGCATCATCCCGACATGAACATTTAAAGTAATTTTACTAAATGCTGGGACAAACGCAAAACTCTAGGCCCTTTGGGGAGGAGGGCATGGCCTCCATGGCTTTTTCCTGGATCCGCTACTGCTTTGAGGGTCTTATGTGGGAACTGGAACGGCGTAACACAGGGAGAGACGCGCACCGTTTCTTGGCCCGTTGGGGAGGAAATACTCTGTCATCCACCGAAAACAACCGAAACAACTATCACGGTAGTGATACAGAACGATCCAAATTTAATTTTCATAAATGGTGCTTGAAAATAGAGACAAATCTTTATCATAGTCTGGTCAGGATTTTCTGTTACGCGGAGACATAACACTTTAATTTCCTGTGGTGTAACACTTCATATTTATTACCAAACTGCTGACAAAATGTGTATGTTTTGAATATTTGAATAAATGTTTAACTGAATATTTCATATTAATGAGATATATTAAAGTAGAAAGACGTGATGTGTTGAAATATTTTCATCATTAGGTAGATCATGTGTTTCTAGGATAATGTAAGAATGTCATTAAAAACGTGTACTTTGAATACATACAGAATGTCACTGCAAGTAATACAAACTCTCTCCTCGTAAATTAAAGTATTTAATTCTTTTGGTTTGGAATCAGTTCCTTAAAAGCGTCTTTAAGATATGTGTACCGTTTAAATATTTTAGCACGTTACATCTTTCCCAATTAAAAACAATGACACTTGAAGTGTACTAATTTGATTTGAAATTGCAGAAAAAACTCTTGGCACCACTCCATGGGAATAGTTTGCATCAAAAGATCACTTACGAGCATAATTCTGAAATAACTTCCCTTGACACCAATGGAAACATGAGAAGCAAAGCCAGAACATGCCAAATACATCAATGTGTTGTCTAAATGCACTCAATATCCCTATCAAAATGCTACATTAAAATATTATTCATTACGTTGTACTTTGAAATTTTCTTGGCAAAAGTCGTTAAATTTCTTCAAATCATACATGGTAGTCACATCTTTTACAAAATGATTCACTGTTCATATACCATATATTTCAGAATAAAATCAGTTCTCATCACGGTGTAGATACAGAAATTCTGACGTCGTAACAACTCCTTAGCTGAGATTTGTTCGGTTCAGTGCCGCTCCTTGTCAAACGTCCCCTGCATTATTTCTAGGCGCATCAGTATTCGTCGATCTTGACTAAATATTCAGTCTTTCTAGTTATATATACTTGATTGTTCTTGGAAGTAGATGACTTTTTTTTAAAGAAAAAGTTCAGTCATCAAGCAGATGCCATGTGATTCAGGGTGCTTTAGACCTAATGCAAGTTAGGATGAATCCATTTTTTAAAAATTCTTATCCAAACTTCTAAAAATTCCCGAAAGAGTGAATCATTATTATTATTATAATTATAATAATAATTATTATTATTATTATCATTATTATTATTATTATTATTATAAAAATGATCATAGATACTTCATCACCAGGAAACCTAATAATTTTGATTACGTACTATTGTATAATCTGAATAAATCAGAAAGTATCGAGATAGTCGGCTTTTATTTTGACTTCATAAGAGTGTACGAGTAATACTTCACAATTATCAAGTAAATATGTTAAGTGTGAGATAATTCCCTATTTTAACTACGTAATATAAACCGACCTCAAAACTATAAGACATATATACTAAAAATGCTCCATGTTCTCAAAATTAACAACATAAGGAACGACGTTATTTAAGCCTTCTACTTCGTATCAAATATGTCGAGTTTAAATTTGAGAAATTTAAAAAGTTTACCAAAAACTGCATAGTAACATTCTCTACTCACAGTTGATTTTAGTAGTAGTGATGAATACTTTAATTCTTGCATTATAGCGTATCGTAATGAAGTAATGCTATTATTAGACAAATTCCTTACCTTAACGTTTCTGCAGTTTCATTACATTCCACTGTTTAAATGCAAGGAAATCTTCCTCCAATTCACAGGAAGTAACAGAGAACACGTTCATCTTCATCAACGCTTACCTAAGAACTGAGCGCAATCTGTCAGAAACACTACGAAGCTCGAATTGGCGGCGCAACTTTCGTCCTCGCTGGTTGCCGCGAAGGTCGAGACGACTTTTATTCAGGCCTGGATTGTAACATTAGGTAGCATTTTGTTATTAATTTTTCTACTCCCATTGTATAATGCTGTCATTTGATGGCTGCAACCAATTGCATAATGATAGTCATTTCGATATATTTTTTCATTATGATACAGGTTCTTGAGTAATCACAGAGAAGTTTGCAAACCAAGTATTTACACTTGATTAATCATTGAGAATCGGTTTAGCAAATGCTTTGTTCGATTGTGTACATTAAAATTGATTTGATTGATTAAAATGATATTATATTATGCTCAATAATTTTAATTGTTTATTATTAGTATTTTTTGTGGTAGATTATTTAAAATAAAGTGGATCATTATTTCACTTCGATCCTATTTGACTAGCACAGTACTTCCTAGCAGGCGGACAGGTAACTACAGCTAATTGCGGCAGCATGGGAGGGTAGATTTAGGTAGCTGTCCGCTAGGTGGCCTTGGCTGAATAAACTGCCACGAAACTATTCATCGTAAACGTTTAACTTAGAGCCGTAGAAAAAGTACCGTATGAAACTCGCTGTAGTGGGTATTACATCATCGTTTCATAATGTACTATTATATAAAGACACAAAAATTATATTTCAAGCCTTTTATAATTGTATCTTTTCGGCGCACTCTTAGTATACTGCGATTTATTCAATTCTGCCCCTGGCAGGTATCAGCTCTTGACGGTTTCATCCGATCGGGAGCTTGGACGTTACCATAGTCACGTCACTGTAGCAACATAAAATCTTCCGATTGGGTGAAACCGTCAACAGCTGAAACCTGCCAGGGGGAGAGTTAAATAAATCGTTTTCTAGTATTTAAAATCATAAATCATTACTTAATATCAAATGTATGTTGTGTCGGTTTTATAAACCAATGAGAGTATTTTTTTTAAATGATCCAATCATTAGAGTGTCTTTACTAGTAAATGAATTTACTAATATACAGGAGTATTTGTACTTTGAAAAATCTATGCCAAGCGATTTTCAATAAACTCTGAAAGGAGGAGATTTATATTCGTCGTGTTTTGTATCGTATTCCAACATCTATGAACCACTTCCTAATTTCTAAATTACTCACATTATCGAAATGTAGATTTTGCCCCACAAAATTGGATTATGAAGCCCGTAACATGACGTAGAGATATTGTCCGTAATATTTTTGGAAGAAACTCTTTATCATCTTCGATTTTATGCAAGAACTATATTGTTTGTTTTATCTGCAATGGATAGACCACAAAAAGATTAATACATCGATGATGATACTTTGTCTACTTAATATTGAGAAATAAAATATAGTTATGAAGTTGATTTGAAACTATACACAGCAGTTGGTACGGACAATTTCCCTTTAGCAGCCCTTGCACCGCTCGCCTAGCAGGCAGGTGTCCTTCGCGACGCCGACACCGTTTGATTGAGAAGAAAACATTCACGTGTATAAAATTAAAAAGAAAAAAGGGCAAGAGAATTGAATTATTTTGATATAAGTAAGTAAATTTGTAAAATTTGACAAGACTCTTGAGACCACGATCATAAGATACATCTTTTAAAAAATGCCAATTCCAATAGCTCCCCTCAATAACTCTCGAACTATATAGGGTTTGGCGCCAGCTTGAGTGTCCTTGAACACGGGGTTCTGTCCTTAGGCTGCAGAGATGATAGAAACCCTTCTTTGTCAATAGTGCCTCTCATTTTACTTTTTCGGCATGTATGAGGGTTGTCAGAGACTCGCAAGAAACAGGTCGCTATTGTGGTGACAAAGTTATAAAATCAAGATATGATTGTTTTAGAAATTACTTGTTGTATAATTTACTTAGCATTAGGCATTATTTATGCAAAGCAAAGGATAAACGAAACATTCCCTTTTATTTTTTTCGATATATTCATAATATATAAAATTATAAAGTTGTAAAAATTTTATTGGAGTATTTACTGATGCTTTAATATGAAACATTCGTTTGGTTGTAAGTATAGTATTAGCAAACACACTGAAAGAAATTAAATGCTAGTTATTATTGAAATTATTTTATTATTGTTCAAAATTAATTGTGCACTAATCATTAAAATGTAAGTGATATTAAAGATCACAATGGAAAAAATACTTTCTTCAATTAATACCACTAAACTGAATGTTTCTTCTATTGATTGAAATTTCAAAGTATCAATCATCAAAACTAACAATAAAAAACTGGTCCATAGGAAAGAAAATGAAGGTTATTTTCAAACTTAACAGCGATCGAGCTCGATTTGTAGTGGCGTTCGTATTTAATGCACATATTCAATATTTTTCTTATGGTAAGAGTGTAATGCACGTCTACATTGTAAGTAGGGTTCACGGATTTGCTTTAAAAAAACAAAACCAGAGCAAAGGAGGAAGATACTGCAAATAGAATAATTCAATTATTATTAATTCTATTAACACTACAATCAATATCTTTGAATACATAATTTTTTAACTAATTCCAAAACTCTTGAAAGCGAAGGTTTTCTTGCATTGATTTAATAGGTAGGGAACTAACTAGGTAAGCAAACTTCTGTTACGTTACGGAATACTAACCATAATAAACTGATTTAATTAACTCATAAAACTCCCACGTTAACTATTTTTATTTTTAAAATAGTGAACCAGTAATTTACATCTTACTAACTAACTGTAAGAATGACATTAAGGAAAACTTACCTTGTTCCGTACAATTGAAGATGACTCCATTAAGGCCTGCTTCTTTGCAAAATTCCCATTCATCTATCCACTAGCGTACATCAGCATTCAATTGTACGAATGAAGTTACTGCTTCAAGCTGTTACCCTTTCTGTATTGTTGAGGAAATACAACGTTACATAAACTCGTCCAAATTTATTTTAACAAATAATATATTGAGTATGAAACCACGCGAACTCATAATTGACAATATACGAAGCAGACTACCTATGTAATGTATTCAAATATTGCTAATTGATATTGAGTAATCCATGCTTTTTGGCTTGCGGATTTCGTAAATATCATTGTACCACTTTGTACTGTTGACTTGTAGACATGTGTTGCATTGTTACTCTTCGGTTGTAGTACAGTTGGTAACAGTCTTGTTTGTACAGTCCATTTAGTCGCTCGGGAACTAGCCTCTAGGAAGGTTCCCGAGCAAATAAACATGCAGGTGAATTTCAAATTCAAGGCTATTTCGCCTAGGTGTACAAAGTTACGTTATATTTAACTGGAATTATTCAATTATCTTGTAATATAATTTGCATTAGTCTCAATTTTCCACTTAAAATTAATGATTTTCGAGCAAATTTCAAGGGAGGCTTTACAAAAGCTTTTCGAGGCTGTACAAACAAGACTGTTACCAACTGTACGTTTCCTTGCACAGATGCCAAGATATTTCGGAAATAATACAATTTTATTCATTGTGATAAGTGAGTGAAAAGTAAATTCAATAATATAAGATATTCTTGCCTGAGAAGTCCTTTAAAAAAATAGTATGTACTACCGCGCTAATTTTGAACCAAGCAAGTGTGCGGACTGAAAATGCGCTATGACATTGGTAAGACAAACGCACACAGCTTAACGATTAATGCATTTTAAAAAACCTTTCCAAACAAAAGTAAATGATATAGACAATTTACTTTGCTGAATATGTTTTTTGCTCATTTTATCACAATGAACCGAAGTAGTTTCAATCAAATCTCAAGTTTATTGAAAAGTGCAGTAATAAAAACTCCCCGCTAATGGAAAGTTTCTATGGAGTATTGTCGAATCATCGAGCATTGTCTTTGCTTTTTGTTTGACACTGTCGCATTGTTCGTGCTGAATACTTTACTGCTTTTGGTACCGAGTATACCTAAGTTCTTAAGGAGATCTTAGTTCAATACTACTTTGAATTTTTGTGCTCAGTTACGAGTTTATAACACAGCATATTTGTTTCCTTTCAACACTACATTCGAATATTTTTATATAACTGAAAAGTTTTAAATAATACAAGATATCACATGATAAATGGTGATATAACAATAATACCGTTTACTAAACTGTAGGTCATCTCTTAATATGACATTTTATGAATAACAGTTTCATTGCATTTCATTTTACATTATTTTCTTTAATTAGAGAGGTTTCCTAAAACTTAGCAGTTTTGTAAATCAATTTCTCCACACATTGAACGAGAAAAAAATTGTTAATTTTTTAATCTTATCGAATACATTCCAAGAGATCTTAAATGTAATATTAGGAAAGTCTACATTTTCAAGGAAGAGAGGGGAAGGAATTAAATAAAGATTAATAAAGTGCATAAAACCTTTAACAATTTGTACGTTTATTTATCTGATTTTCATTTTACAGGTGAATCGATTTCGAACATTTTCACAATTTCACGTTATCGAAAATTGTTCTTAGTCTTGAAATAAAGCACTTCGAATCAGTCATCTTGTACTACTGCTTTATACCTATTTTCACACAGATTATAATTTAGTATACAGCTCATAAAATCACTCAAGTTTGGTTTTTAATGAACGCGACAGTTTCTTTTTTCTCTAGCACATTCACTTTTTCCACTATAAAAATGTCACTGAGGCTTTGCAATATCCTTCACCACGTTTTCCGTTGACAGGATGTGTCCAGGGTTATGTGTCTTTGCTGTTGATGAGTAGACGAATGATACTTTAGAAATTTTCTGCTGCTGTCCTTCCACACATTGCTAAAGGATCCAAGTCGGGTGAAGCAGTACTCTGAAAACAAACATAGAAAAAAATCAATATATAATATGAATTGCTTAGAAAGTTAAGACAAAGTTTGTAATTATAATTACGTTCTGTTCGCGGAATACATTGGAAGAAGTCAAATTGATGATTTACATGATGCTTAAGACAAGTCTAAAATTCAAATCTTAACGCTTAAGTAAAAGCAGTTTCATATATAATTTTAATATTGTATTGAGGCCTGAAATACAAGAATCTGATATACGTCAAGTCTTATGAAAGGTTAAACCACAGTTTGTGAGCTGCAAGTGAAATAGTGGCAAACTCAAAAATCATGTGTTGAGATAAAGGAGTGAAGTTTCACCTTGTATTGAAATGAATCTTTCTTGCATTGACACTTCTATAATTTTTGGTGGAATACTGTTCAGAAAGATCTGCTGCTGTGGCCGCTGCTAGAAGGTAGACCAATAACTCAAAATTCGTATTTTTGAGTTGTGCTACTATTGCAGTGCACGAGTAATATCGTTTAGTGGCACTTTGCTGGCGCAAAAAGATCTAACCATCTTAGTTGCACACACATGCCATTCCAATACACGGAAAATACTAACTGAGTCAGTGCCAGATCCTACGATAAATTTCAATATTATTGACAGAAAATTCTATATATTTAAGAATAATTAATAATAAAGTATAATAAACAGATGAACGTTTTCTGACAATTTGTGTGAAATATTTTTGGTTTGTGTGGTACAGCATACACTTTTGAATATATTCTGATCCTTTCCACAGGGACACTGATGGCCACGACTCTTGTTTTTTGAAAAACTTAATCAAAATTACTATACTGCTCTGATTGCAGAACTTTTCTACATCGACTGATATTGAAATACGTTTTCAACGCGTTTATGGGCAAGCCTGGCTGTAAGGCAACGCCCGAATTTTCAGGAAGCCACTATCACCGAGAGTTTTTTTTTCGGCTTAGCCGAAGGTTAGTGTGCTTATGTGTGTTTGCAGTTCGCACGCAGTTCGCGTTTTACTGCAATGCGTAAGTGGCTAGTGTGGGTTCGTGTCTGTGTCAGTAGCCAAATCGGCTTTTGTGTTTAGTCATGTTAGTCACTGAGTTTGCGTTACGGTGTGTGTTGCATTATGCCTTCAAAATATCCGAGGGGAGTGCTTGTCTTTGTTCTAAAGTAAGGACATGTCAAGCTAGTTGTTTAAGTGTCGCCGGTGCTTCGCCGGTTTGAAAGGCTTGAAACGATTCGTTAAAAGATAGCCTTCTCAAGCATTGAGTGAAAGACTCGATATAGAGTTCCTTCCTGAGAACTTTCAACAGTTTCCGAAACGGAAGGAGCACTGAGTCTCAGAACTGTCCTGAACTAGCTCAAGTGTATCCTTGTACTTCTGTGCTATAGACCACCACGTCGCAGCACAGAGTTAAGAAAGATCCTAATATTAAAAGTCTTAAATAAAGCAACTACCTCTTTGCGTGAATAGGGTTGCCAGATATGTCTTCAGAAAATAGTAAACAGAGACGAGGGGAGGAATGAACAGTAAGATAAGACGTTTTTAAACAATTACATTTTTATATATTAATAACCATCATATTAATGCTTCAATATTATGATTTTGAATAATGATGTAATAGTCAATTTATATTTAAACACGTTATCTCAATTGTCTACTACTCTACAGTTATCTTTGGATAATATTCTTTGGATTTGACTTTTTTAACTAAATCTGTTAACTATTTTCGGCAATACTTTTTGCTTAATTGAGTAGCTTTTACAAAGTTATAAATCTTCTTGAAAAATTCTTTAACTTCCGTACACTTATATGGAATGTTAAAAAAATGTACAACCGACTCAATCTCCATAATGTTGCGTTCATCGATCCAAACATGTTTCATAATATTAAAAATTCTTTCAGTGCTAGCATTGGAGTCCGGAACTGATGCACAATATCGAAAAAATTTCATTAGATTTGGAGCCGAAACTATGATAACAACTGCGCGGACCTGGGCGATAGTTAGGATTCCCAACAGGGCAAAGTCAGCTCCAATCGAGTTAAAAGAAAAGATTTTTACATGTTCATTATTCTCATTTTCTAATTAGTTAATCAATAATTGAAATAGTGAACAGTTAAATAAAATAGTGAACATATTCCGAACCCCATTGGCACGAGACTTCAGTGCAATTAGTATTTACAGTACTTTTTCATACCAGTAAATTTTAAGTAGCATCCCATGGGTGACGAAGTCCCAAGTTTAGATGAAATCTTCGAACCACTGGGGGAGACGTCCCTTTCAGGTGCTGTAATATACAGAAATACGAACAAATTATTCCAACACATAACTGACATTATTGAAATTATAAAGAATTCTCTTCTGAAGTCTTTGCCGTTATGAAAAAAAAACTTTTGAAAAACTATTTCCGTTTTAAAAATAAAATAAGAAATATTTTGTTCGAAAGAACAGAACTTTCAAAATTAATACTTTTAAAGTGCTAGTAAAATCTAGACATACTGAGACTCACCTCATAAAAAGGAAATCGTAAACCTTTTCCATCATAATTACTGAATATATTTCACTTTGTTATAGTGCTCTTGTGTGTTTTTAAACTGATAAAACCTAATTCGCTACGTCGTTACACCATCGGGAAAATCTAATTTTGAAAAATAGTACTGACTGATAGATTTGTTTCCACCACAATGAAACATTTAACATTTGTTTCCGAAGTGTGGTGCATATATTTTAATCGACACCATTTCCATATGGAACAGCGTTCTCTCAAGAATAGAATGATCTCAAGTGTCGAACAGCCCCATAAAATCACTCCATTCTCGAGAAAACACCATTCAAAGAGCAATCGATTTAATACATGCTGAAGAATTTTCACATAACACACAAGAAAACGATGTGCGCAATGCAGTGCAGAATCTGGATCAGGAGCGATCTGCACACCATGCTGTAGCTATGTTGAGTGAGAGTTCAAGATCCGGACGCACTTGCCTACTAAACAAACCCTGCCAGAGCGAAGCAGCGAGTCTCAATTTTCATTTGTGAAATCCAGACGCATATCTCGACTGCAGCGCTATCTCTCTGTTAAGGCAACACTAACGAAGAAATGGCGCAGAATTTAAATTTTTTCATGTTTTGTAGACCAATTGTTTCCATGACATGACGTACTAGAGAATGATTTAAGAGTATGTCAAGAATAATTAACATTGCCAATGTTAATTATTAACATTAAGCAGTGTGAATATTTATTTCAATTTTTTTGTTACATTTTAAAATAAAATTTAAAATTCTTGTTAAAAAAAGCTTTCAGCCCTACGTAACTATGTTTTCGTATTTACTCACTATAATTCGTAAAAACTATAACATATATGTTTGTGTTGCCCTTTTACATAATCAGCGTAAAACACACTCGTATCACTTGATATTTTTTGTCAGTGTTTCAAGAAGGGTTTTCTCTGCGTTGAAACGTTCTCATAGCGGTTGTAGCTGAGTATGTGGGGATAACAGTGATAGTGGTGACCCTATCATGTTGTTATGACTTGATGGGTTCATCTCTATCACTGAAATCTCACATAATGAATAATGAAAACAGCAATTTGTGAAGAACATTATCATAGTTTCATAATTATTATTACAAGACACGAGAGTTCAAGTCAATTTTTAAAATGTAAGAAAATACAATACTGTTTTGTCGATAATGTTATAATATTATCACCCCACCTCCTCGCGATAAAACATGCACTATACTTACGAGACTATTGATGTTAGCAGTTGAAGTGCAGAAATCACTAATCAATTGATCAATATATCAACTAATACTTGAAAGCCATTGCTCGGTCCAAAAGCCGAAATCACATCAGTGAAAGAGGCATTCTTCACTTCCCATTCTTCCTTTTCAATTTAAGGTAAATATTGTCTACTGTAATTGTGAGAGATGATACTTCCTTACCACGGACTTATGAACTCTATTTTCATTTTTATTTTAATTAAATCTAGTTCGTTAATACTTTATACGAAATACTGTCATGAAGATAATCTACGCCTACAAGTCAATACAGCAAGCATTCAGCGTCTTTCATTTACAGCTTAATGGTTGTTGCATTGATTTTGTAAACGCAGGTATTTCTCTAAAATTGGGAGTTTTCCTACGAGAGCTTACCCAAGAAAGTACTGTAGTAATAATGATTCATCTCTGAAACAGGGAATATTTTCACGTTGTGGGCGTGATTTATGAAAATATCCTTCGCAGTTGCGATTCATTCTTGACCTCATAGTGTGTTCAAGCGGTTGAGATTCACGAAACTGTGAAACGAATTAATAAACAGAACCACTACCACGTCAAAAGATGATGCCGGTTTTTGCATTGTAAACCAAAATTCTTAATCGTATTCAGATAAAATCGGTATACAGTCTAGTTCAAAAAAATATACGCAGTACATAAACTGATATTATTATAAAAATTAGAAAGAAAATGATGGTCATAATTGCTCTGAAGTCATGAATTCTATGGTGCTAAAGTGTATTTATCATATTAAATGGTTTTATCAAAATATCAGTAATTTACGGCAGCTCAATGCTGAATTGTTTATTTAAAAACATGGTAATGAGTAAAACCCCCTTTTTGAATATCACGATTCATTCCAATGTCACCAGTTTTTATGTAGGATTAAAAAAAATGTGGCTCAGAGGTTGCAATGCTTGGCTATTAGATATCATCAGGAACCGGATACTGATGACCTAAAAATCTTTGAAAATGACTTATAAATTGACTTAAAAATCAAAGGAAAATGGTCTATAAAATGACTTTCAAAAAAGGGGAAAATTACCTAATTTTTTAAAATACTAAAATATTTGTAAAATATGTTTATTTATTGGGTAAATTTGACCATTTTAAATAAAATGTATTTACATAATATTATATTTGATATGAAGTCTTTATTTTAGGAGGAAATGTAATCCTTAGCTCCGATCTTCCAACCGTCAGGTTTGGAAGGTCGAGGAAGTTCCTGTAATTTTGAGAATTCGACCACAGCAGTAGTGCAGTCATGAACTGATGGCACAATAAAAGCTGTGTTTTAGTGTGTCATTGTAAATTCATGAAATATTCACTAACAAAAAATACTAAAAGGAAACAAAATGTGTAAAAATGACACACATGACGCGAAGATCCAGAAAAATGACTTACAAATTTTAAAAATGACAAAAATTACCCAATATATATTTCTGTCACCTTTATATCATGATAAACATTTATTTACAAGTTAGATACTTCTAGAATGTACGAATGAAAAGATGACATGTCATCAGAATCCAAGCCCTGAATATCATTTATGTGCATTTCGTTTAAAGAATACTTTCCAGAAAATTGTAGTCGTGTTTCCTAATTTCGACTGTCACGCTGCTTATAAACGGGCAGATAAGGTAAATTTAGGTTAACTATTGTAATTTTTATTAATAACTAGATGGTACCAGGCGCTTTGCTGCCGCAGAAGAAACAATTAAGGAAATATTCCTCTCCCCCTCTCTTTCTTACACCGCTCTCTTTTCTCCCCTCTCTCTCTTTCCCCCTTTCTTTACTCTGTTCTCCAGTTTCTATTTACTCCTCTGTCCCTCTCTTTTTCCATCTGTCTTTTTCCCTCTAGTTTTCTCTCCATTTTCTATCTTTCCCCCCCTATTTTTCCTCTTGCTATTTTCTCTTTCCCTCTCTCTTTCCCCCCCATTCTCTCTTTCCCTCTCTCTTCTCACCAACTTGCGCCGCCCGCTCCTCCTGTCCTCCTCGATCTCACCCCACGTCATTCGGCAACGCCCAGCAACAATGAAGCTTAGGTGGATTGGAAATTGCATTTAACCAAAGCGCCATCTTGTGGTGAATCGCTATTTAGTGGAGTTACAATAATTCTACAACGTTCTTCCCACATAGGGTTCTTCCCGCAAGGGCAAGCAATAAGTTGACAAAGTTTTATCGCAATCGGACGAACGATACGGCAGCGCATTAAGCACGAACCAACAAACATTAATTTTTGTATATTACATATAACTATTTGAAAAACTGCTTTTAGGAAGTAAAGGTAGATCTATTTTCGTTAATCTGCATTTTGCAGAGAGTGCTTGGGCTTAAAATAGACGAGTGAATATGTATTATGGACCAAAGTGTACAGAAACACGCGGATAAAATTTCTGTGAATGAAGTAATAATTGGTTCACTTTCTATGTCCAACAGTGATTTTTGTAGGCTTCTTTACAGCCGTAGCCACTGTCGCGATGGAAGTTCCACCAGCCAAGATGTATTCTTCAGACTCAGCAGATCATTATGTACTGCTGAGTCTTCAGAATACAACCATGCCGGTAGCTTCTTGTAGAGCATTTATAAGTTCCCCTCTTCAATCCATCAAAGATTGTCAAGTTGATCTTGACTTCGTAGTGTAGTGAAATAGTAGATCGTGAGAGTGGATCAATAAAATATCTTTCTTTTGTTTCAGTGCCAAAGTTTCGGCCACTTATTTGACTTGCAATATTGTTACGTCACATTCAAAATTGCTAGATGTGCGTTTACAAGTAAACATACTAAACAGTTTTATTTTGTTTGTTTTGTTCGTTTGTTCCGTTTTTCAAAACTACTCCCATGTAATATCATGTGTCTTACAACCCTGATGCAAGCCAAATAAACTGTCAGAACTTTGGCACTGTAACAAAAAATATTTTATTGATCTACTCTTATGATAAACTATTCCCTCAAAGATGGTTTAGGAAATTTCTCAATAGCGCCGATTTTTGTCGTCCTCTGATTTGGTTTCTTCGTACAATTTCCGTAAATTGGTCATTTCTGTGAAAAACAACAAAATTCACATTCTATTATTTTAAACTTATTTTGTGAAGCAGTCTATTTACTTAATAATATCAATTAGAAGATGAACATTAACTTTGAGATTAAACTCACAAAATCCAAGTTTATATTTCTATTGTAATAATAATTGTACTCTCATTTTCTTACCTTTCAAGAGACTAGTATCAGTGTTGAGAAAATAATATTTTTTTAACAACTTTTAAAAAATATTATAATCTAATAACTCTTCTTTATTTTTAAGCGAGTCCAAGTGTAGTTCCAATTCTCCATTTAGTTAATGTATTTTATTAAATGTTAACTGCAATTCATATTATTTTGCTAATTAGATTTTCCATTTGTCATTTGAAACAAAGCTGCAAAATGAAAAAGTTATGAAAGTTAAGTTCCTCATATTTTTAAACATAAAAGTTAAGAGCTCCATGTTAGTGCTTTGAGATACTTCTAGAGGTATTACATAAAACATGAATATTATTATTCAGTGATAATTACATGATTGGATAATAATTGATATTGTAAATAATACACCCTAAACTTGCCGGTGTATCTCTGATATGATGATGTTGACCGCCGATGAGTTGCAGATTGCAAGTAATTAGTCACGATTACAGTGCAGGGAATTCTCATGGCACTATGCAGACTATAACAAGTACCATGGGAGCTCACTACATCGTAAGGGTGCTACTTCATCTTCTTCTTGCCGTCCTGAATAGAATACATGTCCCTATAAAATTAGATTTAATGCCCAATGCAATTTGTGTCAGTTATCAAGAAATTCGGGATAGAATCAGTTGGTAGTTTACAGAAAACGTTGTGTGTCGTAGAAATTGTTCAAAATGTCCTCCATTGCACTCTATACATTTTTAACAGTGCTCAAACAATAAATTTTGTACTATTATCTCCCCCAAACCCTCGTATTATCAAATATTTTGTTCAATGAAGATCTTGAAATATTGAAGATTACTGACTTGCTCCCTTGCTCCTAAAACATTTTCGTTATTTAATTCGCATTCAAAAAAAATAGCTGATCTTGATAGTCTGTCAATTTTACCACGACACCTTATCTAATTTTGAATAAACAAATTAGCCCTGATGTTTGGCCCTGTCACGGAACTCAACGTGACAAATTAGCCTTGATGTTTGTCAAGTAAACGAATTCTGATTGACAAAATATGCAGCAAAGACGTCGATTACAAAAAATTGTTCATCAAAAAGCTTATTGACCATCACCTTGACTTCTACAAATCTGATTAAATGATGCTTTGACTATATGAATCAAGTGCTACACAACACATGTTTTGACATGACTTTCGCCTGAATACTTAAAGTGAAAACCACTCATTCAAAATATTGAAATATGCCTTTCTCAACGTCTCATCAAAAGCGTGGCTATAATCATGTCCTGTTCCAAATTTATTAAGATTTGGGCGCCAGAAACAGTTTACATGAATTACTATCAAAGTTTTTCTATCTGATTTAACAAAAATTATCTAAACATCCAGCTAGCTTGGGTCGATGGGTCCGGATACAAATACTCGCTATCGCCTCGATAGCCGATTACCTGATCTGCCAACTATACAGTATGGCGTGGAATCTGAAATGTAATAATTATGCTTTCAACTAATTAAAAATTATGATTGACAAATGAAAAAACTCTTTTCTTTTCCAAAGAACAAAATTCAACAATTTTGTTTAACTTTTAAATTAAAACAATTAATTAGATGGTCATGACTCCTTTTGAATAAATTGTCTCTTTTATACTGCAGTATTTTTTTACCGTTTTTGCATGCCAACGCTCCGTAGTCGCTTCTCACTTGGCCGTTGTTAATTCCAAGTTCCGCTTCTCTCTTCCGGTCTTGCGCCGCCGCTGACACGTCCAGTCCACACTGCCTAAACTATCTGTTAGTCTTGTCCGACGCTCCCGGTTCCTAATCTCTCCCACCGGTTATGTAGACTATTGAAGTCCAACTGCAATGTCCGAAAATCTGAACAAGTCCTCCGAAAATCACTTCTGGTAAATTATTTCAAAGTCCGAAAACAAACTATCACTTCTCTCACAAGACAAAGTCCGAAAACAAGCTATACAAGTCTCACTTTCCCACTATATTGCCTACAAACGATCTTTACGCTACGGCACCCAGAGTCAGAATGTTCGATCTACACTCCACGACACCCAGAGACGGAATGTACGATCTTCACTCTACGACACCCCGAGTCAGAATCTACGATCTTCACTCTACGACACCCCGAGTCAGAATGTACGATCTTCACTCTACGACACCCCGAGTCAGAATGTTCTGTTTAATGCATTTTTAAACCCTTCATGGCTCGGTCGGCGTCCATCCTTCTATTATTTCAAAACACGGCGGCAACATTAGACTATCTGATCTTTTATAGCCAACCCGTGCGTCTCTTACAAATCCGAGTAGCCGTGACTTCCGTCAGTCATTCGTTTTTGCACCTATTATATCTTAGGTTCTTCAGCCATCTAGCCGGCGTCCTGACGTCATCAAGGCCCGTAAATAGTTTGTTGACCTTGCCAACCTCTGCGCCGCCGTTGCTAAGGCCGCATACCGCCATATTGAATCCCCATTTATCTACCCCATGTATAACTAACATCATTAAATAAAACCTATCATATTCTGGTATATCACAATATGTTATACCTAATTCACCTGAAAATTAACAATTAAATATTTTTTTCACAATGCAGAACTCTGACTTCACACCTTTAATAAAAGTATTTTTCTCTAATTTTCAGGTAAGTACCATTGGCAAATTCAAACAGTATAGCGGTGAGTACCCGGATCCATTCCTTTTTTACCTATTAACAGAGATTGCCAAAAATACCATCTCCGAAATTCAGAAGATGGGAAAATGGATACACATTAAGAGTCGCAAGCCAATGGAGTGCTTGTCACCGGGAGGTCCTAGGTGCGAGTCCCGACTGTGACACGATTTTCTTCACTAGCGAGATAGCTAGTTCGAATTCAGTCGCTGTCTGGAAAATTCTAGCGGCTAGCTGCCCTGTTCGGTAGTTTTACTTAGTTTCTCCGATAAATACTATGTAAATGTTGGAGCGATACCCTAACAAACGGGCCACGGACCCCGCGCGTTCTTTCCGTCCTCTTTCTTGTCCTACCCTCTCCCCTTACTTACACTTACTAGCACTACACTACCATACGTGCCAGGAGACTGATCGCTTAGAGCTTGTCACGGCTGGGGCGGTGCCCGGCGGGAGAATGTACAATAAATGTATTGTTGTAGCCACACATTTAAATACAATATTGCAATGGCCATAATATTATAAAAAACAAAGAAACATCTTTGATTGATTTGCGACAAAAACTATTTTTTTATTTCTTGCTAAGAGAAATTTGAAAACGTTTACTCCCTTTATTTTTATAGACCTTGATCACGAAGTAGCAGGTGAAAATATACTTTCGGGATCTTCACAATTATATTTTTTGGAGATTCTATTTTGCATGTAGAACGAAAACTGATCACCAGATAGTTTAGCTGTAGCTAAACTCTGCCACCAGACTGACCTTGTAGACTCGAAGCCCTATTGAACACATTGCTACGAGTCTGCAGGATCAATCCAAGTAACAGAGCAAAATTACCGTAATTAGAAGTTTCCCATGATAATACTTTGCACCGAGTTCAATATATTTCTAATCTCACTTAGATCTTAATTACAAATTTCCTTTCATTCTCTATGAACTGTTCGTTCTCTTCAATAATGAAAATGTGATGGCACTTCAGTTTTTAGAAGACCTAGAAGATTTACAAGCTCCACAATTCTGTCAGTTATTATAACAGATTTGCAGCGTGTGTGCTAACTCATCTTTTGTGCAATTTGTTGCGTTCTTGTTATACACATTTATTTGCAAATCACTTTTTTGTGACGAAGAACTGGTTAAAATGGTGGGAAGAGTGACTTAACGTTTTTTAAACACACCTTGATCAGAGGAGGCATCCAGCAATTATTTAGATCTCACATCTGCATTTTACTGTATGACCAAGCCTTTCGGCTATGGGATAAGGGGTTAGGGTGGTTAGCACGAAGACATCCCTCCACAGTATACACTGGTCTTCTTAACCTTAGGGCGGGCTTTCTCATCGTCACAAGCAATAGATACTGGAACATTTGTAAAGAAAGTACACAGTTATAATTCATCCGGCCGGGAATCGAACCCGGGGTTGCGCTGTGGAAAGCGAGCACGCTATCCAACGAGCCATCTAGTTTGGCAGAAAAACTTTCACCATTGTTTAATTTTGTGAAGACATAATCTCACATTTTCAAACACGTTGTGTCACAACTTAATATGAAATTCTGTACGCAATACATAATTTAGAATTTAATGCTGATTGACACATAGAAAGAGAATATTGCAAGCCTAACAACAAAAAGCCCAAAGGATACATATTTTTGCAATTTTAAAGAAGAAAGTAAAGCTCTTATTTGACAATGTGGTATTTTTGAAGAATAATGAAGATTTGAATAATGAAAAGTTGTTGACTCTGCGCTTCTTGAAGCAGATACGAACAGCCACAAGCCTGAGAAACATTTTCTATACCACATGTTTAATTTTTAAAAACATATTTTCTGTAGAAAAATGCAAATAGAAACGCTTTGAAGCAAAGTTTGACACTGACAAAATAATAAATCGTATTTAGTAACAAATTGATAGTTCATTTTGTTGTATAAGTGTATGTTGAGGTCATTGTCACACTAATGTTTAGCTACCTGTGTTTCAAAAGTGCAAAATTCTCTAGATTCTTTATTGGGTAGCTAAACTAAACGAATAAATACGGAATGTCAAACATGGTATTAATTAACTGTAATTAACCGAATGCATAATAAAAATAGTCCATAAATTCAAATTTCGCTAAAGAAAGACTTTTACTCAACTTTCAGATCAATGTTTGCACAAGACACATTTTTACTTGTGATTACTACAGACGATCACAATCCAGCCAAATAATTATCTCCTCAGTCCTTCACAGAAGATATGCATACCTTGACCGTAGAAACTGCAGCAACAAACTGAGGATTACGAACGCTCCAAATGTGATTGCAAGCGAGTTTTCCGGTTCTGTCAGGAGGTTGGTTTTCCAGCGCATCATCCAGCTATTCCACTATAACAAAAAATGTGAACACAATTACTGCAGGAAACTCTCGGTATTTCAACAATGCATCGACAAGTCAATTTAAAATCCTAAATTTTGTATTATCTGCGCACATTTTCTTGAGTTCCGGAACATTCATTACCTTTCCCTCACAACATGTAATTGATTTATGAATAAAAGTTAGAAATATGTTTGTTGGTAATATTTGATAACATTTGTAGCTAGTTTCCGTAAAACAGAAAACGTTTAATCGGCAAACAAGCTACAGATTTTATTTAATAGTGCTATTTATGAAATAACTAAATCTCACACACCTTTAGCCAAATAAGAGCTCAAGAAAGCGTGAACACATAGTACTTTACTGAACTTATAACAAATTATTTGCAACAAAATTTATCCATTAGGCTATCAAAAAAATTAAGATCAATATGTATCGGTACTTATATAATTGTAGCATATTTACCGTGTCACCACACAATCCATCTCAAAAGATTAATGGTGCCGCCTCGGTTAGATTGGCCATTACATGAAGTGACGAGCACAAGCCCATCAGGAATGCACAGAAAGAAAATACAAAGCAGTATTTGGAGGAAACTCAATACGTATAAAGTTGGAGTGTTGTGGGAACCCAACACGGCCGTTAGCTGATTTGTTGCTACTTTCCGCCACACCGTGGTGAAGCCAGGCTGTGATGAAAGGGAGAGTACTAACGCTGCGCAACTAAAAAAAAGTGCGCAGTCGCTAAGTCTCTCACTTCCCTCAAAGCATATTGAAGCACGCTTCCTCGTTCGTATTCATTCGTTTTGTAGTTGTTAATTGAGGGTCTTCTCGGCAGACACGTAAATTCTGCCACGTTGCGCTAATAATATTTGCTGTGCACTGGGGGAGGCAAATAAACACACAAATATTATTAAATTGAGGCGCTCAGATACTCGTAATAACCACCTATCGCAACCGAAGTTCATTTCTTATTCATTTTATAATTTGTCCCAAATCTGAAAACTGAACACTTTCTACAAACCCTACCTATCATTCGTTATATTCAACTATTATATACCACTTGTCGTAAGATTACATCTCACCTCTTGCGCGTAAAATATTAAAGGCATTCCTCCCAGGAAATTCACACATTTCTAATTACATAGCATTTCAATATGCTACGTAGAATCAAAAATTGACGAAAACGAAATAAAACGAAAAACGAAATGAACGTTCTGTGTGGGTGTCTCCATTGGCTGCAATCAGGAGAGAGCAAGTTGCTGTTGACATCTCACGTGTCTTCAGTGGGAAACAACTTTATAACCAAGGTTACCAACTGATAACACGCGAATGTCAACAGATACTTCTAGCCTTCAAAGCATACTTCCAAACCTTCCCGCGAAAGTAGAAGTTCTTCTTCGAAGCTTACTGCTGGTCAGTTGCTTTTTTCATATCCCTATTGCGAAGATAGTGCTCCTATGAAACTGAGAGATCTAACGCTTTGCATCTAAAAAAGAAGTGCGAAGCGATTAAATGTCTCAATCCCGTCGAAGCATGTTGGAGCTTTTTCTCTTATTAAGGTTGATCACAGTTATAATAAAATACCTTTTTGCTGCAAGAGAAAAGGTTTGATTGCTGTGAAGAAAAAAGTGACTTTTTTTCAATAATTATCTGCCACATTTCATATTTTATTTCTTGTGGCCTCGCTTTGATGAAAGTGAGAAATCTAACGCTTTCCATCTGATATAGAAGTGGAAAGCTATTAGGTCTCTCTCTTCCCTCAAAACATATTGAAGTGGTCTCCTTTGTTACTACTGTTGGAAGTTTAGTAAAATGACCGTTTTATTACCATACATGATTGTTATTAAGTTTTTAGATTTAGATTTATCATTAATTCTGTAATTAAGTATCATTACTTGGAGGTAGAATATCTTAACTTTACATGCATTAAGCTTACATTAACTAACAATAAATTACAAGAGAGTAGTTAATTTAGACAACAATAATTAAGAATAATATAACAATTATAAAGTTTAATAACTATAAAACCTAATCAACATCTAATTACGCTACTTTATATTCCCTCATCAATGACACTATTCAATATTTGTAGTTTGTTCGTCTTGAAAACATTCTAAGAGGAGTACAGGCAATGTACACAGACATTAAGTATACAATAGGCCTAACATAAATTATCCTTATTACTTTAATCTGTAAGAACTAGGTCACGATCTTGAAGGTTTGCATTAACTAAAATTAAGCCTGTTGAAAATGTCGAGAAATAGGAAATTACAGTTGCATTACTAGGAATGGGCGAAATCACATATCTCATAAGTTCTTTCAGCTTCTGAGGCAAGTAGTTGAGATAAATGTTGTTTCACCATCTTTGGTTCAGTTTCTTTCTTTGTTCCGTTTTTTTACCACATTTAAAAATACACATTGCAGAGAGTACATGAGGTCTACATGAGGTCATGAATCTTTAAAATGTCTGCAGATGAGAATAAGTGGCTAGATGAATTGAGATTATTCTTATTTTTCATTACTTTAATACTTACTTTGTGAATTACTATAACTAATTTTTGGCCGCATTCACGTAGGGTGACTGTACCTTCTATGACTTCTGCCAGAACATTTTTTATAACTTCTGCGACAGCAAACTGTTGGAAAGAGAATCGTATACAGAAGTTCAGTACGGTACTGTGACGATTTTTATGAAACATTTTCTTGCGAGTTGACGCTTGTCTTGTTGAGAGGAAGTTGCAAGGGAACATCCAATGAACTGGGAGATCCTACGCTTACATTTCATTAAATCGTAAGCATAAGATTTCTCAGTCCAGTAGACTCTTATAGCTGCTTCTACACGTGGAGACTTCGTCGGTATTTTTTTCTTTTGAAATTTATATTTACTTTCAGAATCGAATAGCAATACTTCGCCATCATAGTCAACCATGTCTCTGAAACAATGAACAGAGCAAATCCAATGGTCGGATGTATTTTAAAACACTGAAAATGAATGTAAACATGTTACAATACTACAATACTAGATATTGTCACAACCTAAGTTTAATCGACAGAGTAGAAATTCTATTGTATATAGATTTAGTTTGTTTAGTACGTACTGTTTGTTTAGTACGTACCGTACGTACTGTACGGTCTTGTCACTTTGTACTCTCTTTGGCAGAAGAATTCCTCTCCAAATTTTAATCACATAATTATATTTATATATCCATAACATATAGCAAATATTAAACAGTGCAACCTGGATGACACAAATCCAGTTATGTTTGATTATAGTTTCAAAGGTTAATGAGTGTAGGTACTTATACTATTTACTCTCTAGTATACATCGCAGAGAGAAAGCTATGTAACGCTACAATTGTCGAGATTTTGTAGGAAATACATATTACGTAAATCCCTTGTACCAAAAAATTAGAATTTTCAAAAACGTCTAGCAGTGAACGTGTGAACAAATCTAACGAGTAATTTTTCATAAAAATGATTCCTATCCAATTGATCTGACTCATCATGCGGCCCTTCGAATTAGAAACGAACTAAACACTTTCCTGGGTTACTTACAATAAGAGAATTTAGAATTAAGAATACTTATAAGAGAATTTAAAAATATTCTAAAAACAACTCCATGTCTTATCTTCGATTTTTTTGTTCCTCAAGTAGAGAAAAGTTCCCTTATAAAAATGTCGCAAGTCAGATATTTCTCAAAGCTTACGAGGTTTTGAAAATTGAAAATTGCAAAAATTGCAATCAAACTCTTATTCGACTCCTACAATTTCATTCTTTGACATTAACTTCTTCGTGAGATACATTTTTCTATATTAGAACTTGAATTCTCACATGCGATTTTTCAAAATGTAGATATACTTTGCCGACCTTTTAGAGAACTCGTGACAATTTTCAGCAAATATTTAAACATAATTTTCTCAAAACCCTCTATTTTTTCTTTAAGCTTTTTGTAAGAGAAGAGCCCAAATCATTAAATTTTGAGGAACATATCTCTTTTCATGAAATTTTGAGACTATTTAGGAAGTAACTGCAATTTTGTTATCGAATCTCGCACTTTTTGTTTCTTGAATAATATTTTCGAGAGATTACTGAAGTGTAAGTGGATTCAGATTGCATGCTGTTATTCCATAACGTTAGGTACCATGACCAAACCGGGCTCACAAGCCACGTAGGCGCCATAGATACCAGAATGCGATGGTACAAGGAAAGTTCAACCTTGAGGAATGTCTCAAGCGTAGGGGCTACTAGAAGGGCCCCTACGTTCGGGCTACTAGAAGCACCGAAAGACGTAAGGATGTAATTTAGTACATAAATAATACGCCAATCTTAGACTGGTTCACTCACCGGATCGCTGGCATCCGAAACTGTTCCATTTATATGAAGGGTCCATTTTAGTCACAGAATTGATGACAGAGTGGGCAGCATACAATTTGTCCCCCTTGTAAGGACACGGAATATTTCCAGTATGGTGCAAGACGAATGGTGAAACAGCGTAAAT
The DNA here is from genome assembly GCA_031308135.1 of Acheta domesticus. NCBI lineage: Eukaryota > Metazoa > Arthropoda > Insecta > Orthoptera > Gryllidae > Acheta > Acheta domesticus. The sequence goes on from JAHLJT010002630.1 coordinate 10,176,921, forward strand.
CTATCAACAGAGCCGTCAAGAAACAACAACCATACATGTCGGATCCTGAACAAAAGAAAATTTGAAAGAGATCAGTGTATTTGATTATATTTTATCTGTAATATTGAGATTCTCATTTCAGGACAGTATTTTATAATTATTATTATATATAAAATATAATATAAATTATTATATGAAATATAATAATTAATATTATAATTTATCAAATTCATTCTATGTTTCATAAACTTTTTCACATACCTGTTCCTCAAACAGTTACGTTCGTTGGAAGCAGTCATGCCAGTTATGCGATAACAAGAAGTAACAGATTCTTGAAATTTGCCCTAAAGAAGGTCTCAGTGCGACAGCTGGAACGTCAAGTGCTGTCGACGATTGCGAGCTGAGTCATGCAAATGCTCTCGGCTGCCCGTGCGACTCCATGTCGAAGGCTGTGATGCTCAACTGTCGGCACCACAGCCTGGGACACGGCGTCTCTCGGACATCCAAGACTCCACTGCGTGAGAACTGCCCGCCGTTGAGTGGGAAAATCGCTCACCTTGCGCCGCCCGCTGGGAACAGGATTCAAATATTGATCCGTCCTTGTACAACGGGATTGATTGATAAGTGATTCCGGGTGTGTCAACTAACAAAGTCATTGGTCCCATAAGTGTAGTGCATGTTTTATCCTCGGGAGGCAGCGGCACCCCCGTCCCCCTCTGGATGGCCCGACTTACCGTCGGCTAGCGGGATTTCCTCCAACCAGGCACCTCTCACCAGCGGGGCACCGCCCCAGTCGGGACAAGCTCTACGCTCCCGATCGGTCTTCCGGCTTGTGTGGTAGTGTAGTGCATCTTTGTGTAAGAATGTGTAAGTAGGGGGTAAGGCTAGGACAAGGAAGAAGGAAAGCTCGCGCATGGTCCGTGGTCCGTTTGTTAGGGTACTGCTCCGGCAATCTCCTAGTATTGATCTGAGAGACCACGAAAAACTACCGATCAGAGCAGCCAGCCGCTAGAGTTCTCCTCCACACAGCGTCTGAACTCAATCAAGCTCTCTAGCTAGTGTCGAAAATCCTACCATTGTCGGGACTAGAACCTAAAACCTCCCGGAGAGGCACTGCAGCGACATAAGTCGATGCCTTGAGCCACATCTCCTGGTCTCAGTTCTCCTGTTCCCTTTCCATCATCTGACAGCCACCAAACCTCTTTATCTGTTTCGAGGTCCAATTTTAACCACGAACTTAAGAACCACAAGCGGCAGGAGGTACGTTCTTCTCGGCCACAAAGTTCTTGCGTATCACGGTGGAGTTAAGAAGTGGAGGGAAGGGTCTGGATTCCTTAATGTATAAAGAATCGGTGAAATAATTTTACTGAAGGCAGGGAACGTCATCTACGAATCGTCAGTTTAAGCAGATGTTAAAAATGTCCAATTATGATGTTGTCAATGACGACTTATGCCGGGGAAGACTACAAGTCTTCAGGTCGCTGATGCTGTTCTGCTTCTGGGTCACCAAGCGAAAATCCGATCATATTCGAATCTGCCTGCGCAGGAAGCCGAACTTCTTAACCGAGGTCCGTGAAGTAACAGAAGTAGTTCGAGTCACTGTAAGTTACCGGACGGGTGACCGTCTGGGAACCACGAATACTAACTGTGCTGAGCCCTAGGGATAGAGGGCAATGACTGACTGACTTGATGAATAAGACTGACTCAGTATGTTCAAGAAGAAACACCCCGCGTCCAAGAAACAAGTAGTAGTGCTTAACAGTACATACTTTTTCGCTTTTTTCTAAATTTATAATTTTCGAAAATTCAGGGAGTTCACCGATAATGAGACTGGTGCCATTTTTAAACATTCCTTCTTCTATCCATGAAAAAATTAAAGAAAAACCTTTGAGAGATTTTTGAAGGAAAAAATATTAAACACACACAGACGGGTATCTTTTGCCGTCAATCAATTTTTCGGTACGAAGGACCCACAAAACATGGATTCTGGCTACACCACGTGTTAGAGATTTTTTCTCCATTTAGCAACAGAATTTATCCACTTTCTCTACAATAGGAGTTTTTCTGCCGAACATTCGCCGTTTTCCGGCACACGATTGTATAACTTTCTCTTCTTACGAAGAACCTTCGTTATGGCGAGGTATAAAAACCCACTCCAGCAGCCTTCATGTCGTTCGAGAAGGAGTCTCCATTAGCAGAGGTTGCGTCGCAGGGGCTGGGACGCATGGCACTCCGCACTTCCATCCCGCGGATCTGCCGTGCTTCCTAGCCCCTGCGACGCGATGCGGCGTGACCCCGGACTTCTCGGGCTGAGTCGCTTGCACTGCTTCCTCCCTGGCACAGAAGGAAGAATTATGTTGTGGTAGCATTATTAGCCCAGTCAAATTAGGCCAAAAATTGGTGATCGAAGGAAAAAATCTTCCTACCGCACTTTTCGGTATCGGAATTGGCTTTTCGGTGTCAAGGACCCACAAAACAGGGATTCTGGCTACGCCACGGGTTAAGATTTTTTTTCTTAATTTAGCAACTGTTTTTACCCACTTTTTCGTTATCAGGTCGCGGAAATGAATTTTTTATGCCGAAAATTTGCCATTTTTTCGCGCAGCACTACATAACTCTCCCTATACTACGTATATTACTTATATATTGTACTAAAAATTCTGAAGTGTGGGGGGTGAGCTGGGGGTCGGCGGTCGTTTAAAATTATTTTTTCTTGTATTTTCTTGCGTGTATTTCCATGAATGTAAATCCTACCGAAAGTTTTGTTCTTTACAACTTTAAACTAGACAAAATTTGAAACAAAAAATTTCACATACAATTTTGTTGTAACCCTGTTTGAGTTAGAGGCTTGAAAAGTTCTTGTTTTTAATACATTGCAAGGCTATTTCTTAAATATATCCCTTATAAAAATGATGTTATGATACGTTCAGTGCACAGAAGTAATTTTATTTTTGTTCAACATTAATGAAACATGTATTTTTTTATATTTTTCGCAAAAAATGCTGAACATTTTACCACTTATCAAATGTTATTTTGTATATACTGGCGAGAATTCGAGATTATTGTAACTGATATTACCTAGGAAACTGAGATTATTATACCTGAAATTGTAGCAAACTGACAATTCAAAGTTTATTTGATAAGGATCGATTAATAATATTTGGTAAAGGTTTGTGCACATTGTCAACATATAAATTACATAAAACAATATTCGAACACAAATATCTTAATCGGAATATTCCCTTTTACCGCGTAGAGGGACAACTAAAATTGAGAACGAAAATGACAAAGATCACACTCAATGGTTGATGAAGGGATCCAGTTGTGCGTAATTGGAGAAATGCTTGTTTGCAGATACTTTAGACATATCGTCTAGCACAAAAATCCCATTTTTAATATATGTGGAAGGTAATAACAAATATGTCTAGTTTCAAAACTCCGGAATTGTTTTCACTCGATTTGTCTAATTTGGCTGGGCTGTATAGTATACTGGTCCAAAACATATCCCTAGACACCAATTTAAGTTTGTTTTACTGCAAATTCGAAAATAAAATCCATTCTAATTAAAATGGTATCTTAATTGAATTGCAACTAATTTAACCAACACATGCATTTTTGTTAAAATTATACTAGCATTTGTCAAAAATCTTACCTTTGTAAACAGGAGATATAATTTTTCAAAGTTCAGATTTTCCATTAGGAATGATGTCGGTGAAGCGTTTCCACGGGTGTACGATGCACAAAGGATGCACAGACTGACAAAGGCACATACTGGGAAGAGCTTATTTCTTTTAGCTTCGTTGACACGCTGAGAACAATTGATGACATTTTAAATAAATAATAGTTTTCAAGAACCAATTATTATGAAAGTTTAAAAGTTGTAATACTAAGATTTTTCGACTCATACCTTGCTTTGAGACATCATTCCTATTGGAATGACTGTAAATGAATTTAATTTTTTTCAATTTGAAACGAATCAATATTCAAACCATGTATTTTTCAATTTTGCTCACACCAATTAGCGACAAGTGAAAATCTAATTCACCTTGCAGATTTCACTTTGAAACTTCCGAGACAACCAAAGCGCCTACCAGCAAATGTCTGTGATACGTGACCAGCAGATTTAAAAAGCTGTTGTTGGCCAGCGTTCACAGACATTCTCCAGTAGCAAAGTTCGTTCACGATGTGTTGGTGCAATTCCAGATGTTCCTAGATGTCTGTAAAGCGGCATCCTCCTCAGAAAAATCCATTTTCGAAAAAAGTCGTAGGACGTATTAATTTTAAACAATTTTAAGCATTTCTTTAAACAGCAAAAAACTCATTTAACTCTGTAAGACAGTTGCAGATAGATGTTCAACGCAGCCAACTTAACGAAAAACGGTCGTCAAGAGTTTCATCACTTCAAAACAGTTTGCAGTTATGCATCCAGTTTTAATGTTGAGATCACTGGCGCGAGCAAACCGTGCGGGGCAAACAATTGGCAAAACGGGTGACGGAGGCTGGGCAAGTCGGGGCGGCAGGGTTGCCAGATTGGGGAATTTTGTCCCCAAAACGGGGATTTTTTTTCGTTGTGGGGAAAATGGGGAACATTAATGGATGGACAAATGTTTGGGAATTTTTTAGAAAAAATCATTTCATTCGGAGTCGAGGTTGATACATTATTCTATCAATTATGATGATTAAAAAAGAATCAATAGAAGTTGTTCTCTCTCATTTTTATGTATAAAAAACAAACCACAGTCATAGAGAAAGAAAAACATGAGAAAAACGACAATGTAGAACTTCCAGCAGGTCAAAGGACGATGATTGATTTGAATTATTTGAATTTAAAGGGAAACCCACATAGAATCGCCAGGAGCAGCTCATGTAGCTTGCCCATAATTTGGAGAATATTTTTGTCGTTTCAAAGTTGCGGAATTTTGTTTCATTGGAGATTAGGTAAATTCCGTAGTAGTGGTGGGGAAAGAGCTAGCAACACACTTGGCAACCCTGCGGGATGGATAGGGAAACTATATCTTGCCACCCTCCTGTTCGTTTCACGTCATCCTTTTGAAGATAGTGAGATTCTGACAACATGAGTCGGTGAATCGTGACTTACAGTTTCATATACAACAGTTAGTCAACGATCACAGACTCCTGTCATCAGACAAAAATATTTTTGGAGAGCTGAAAAGTTCATTAAACAAATAAATTTAAAGGCGAATAGTTCCATTGGAATTTCATAGTCAAAATGACGTCAACGCTGTAATATTTTATCTCATATATACTATTACCTGTAGTGTGATGTTTTCTCTTCTGCAGGGAGATTTTTTGCCCACAAGTATGCATATGATGGCACGCAACACATTTGCCATTGTGTTGCGGGTCAAAATACGCATTCTCGGAGACAAAAATTTCATTGCCTTATTTGCGTTCTGGAAGAACGTGAATTGACATCAACACAGATATTGTTAGATAATTCGTGTTGATTCATAACCAACGTATATTATTGTGCCCATGTTCACTTTCTCACCTTACTACGTACTTACGTAGTAAAAAGGGAGAATTGTAACGCTCCGAAAAAAATACTGCTGCTTTCCGCCAGAAAAACTTGAATTCTGGAGCCCCTGATATCGAGAAAGTGGATAAATCTTGTACCAAATGTATAGTAGATTACTTCCTCTGACACACTGTGTTGAAAAAACACGCTTCGAGGGTCCTGATACCGAAAAATTGGATGAAGTCTAAACCTCCGTCTGCCTGTGACCAACACTTGCGCCTAAATTGTTCCGACGATTTTCTCCAAAATTGGTATTCAGTGATTAATCTACACCAGGAATGTCCAAATGGTGACCCGCGGGCCACGGTGCCACTACTTGTGGCCCGACGAAGGTTATTAGTCAAACGTGAAAGTCGCTTGCATCAATGTCGTGCGAGAACATTGCGCAAGCGCGCATGCCTGAGTCAACACTTCGTTAATGTAAAATAGGTTAAGTTTAAATTTAAAGATTTTTTACCGTACATTAAGAAATTCAAAGTCATCCCAATGTTGTTTCCCTGCGTTATACATGGGTTGACTGCACAACTTTTTGAAGGAAGATATTTACTATGTACAGGAACAAAAATAATCTCTATTTTTGATGAAGGAGATCCGCAAAGCTATTTTTCAGTCATAAACTCGATACTTTGTGGTGAAGGGTTACAATATTTTCTGTATATTACGTATTAGTTTACGATAAAGCAAAAGTAGCGTCTCTTATTGCCGACAATGATTAAATTCTGCTTGACCCACGTAGACGAGTGTGCCATCGACTCTTTCTAAGCCAATTGATCAATGTCGTCTATTTCAAGCATTATCTCAAACGGGACCATATCGTTAACACACAATTCTGTGAATGTGAATTACACTAGTTCTTAATCATTATGCATTATTAGCAGTAGGGACATTCAGAATTGGATTCAATCCATGAGACGATGTTTTTAATTCTTCTCGAGTATTCTTCGTAGTATATTTGTTTCAAAACTTTCTTGAATAGCGTCAATATAGAGCACAACACATGTGGTTTATTAATTGAATTCTTATTGTTCCTTTGATTTCGAGACACATCAAATTTAATTTATTGATAAGTCGTAATAGCATTTTCTGATGGTGTTGCACATTTTCGTTCTTCACATTAGCGTCCATGGGAAGTTTTCTGAAGGATGATAGAGAGAAGTAGGCACGGATCATCTTCAATTCACTGATACATGTCTATTTCCCTCTTCCTTCCCTCAGAAAAAACTAAATTTCTTTTTTTCTTCTCCAATTTTCCTCAGCTACACATTCAAGTATTTTCTTTCCAAACATTACAGATACTTCAGACAAGCAACTGTATACAGCCTTTCGTCAAATATTTCATTTCTCACTTTGGAGGGTCTGTTTTGGGAAGTGAGCCTGTTTGATACTCTTTTGATAACATTGAAGAAATTGAGACAAAAAGTCTTGAATATTTCATTAGAATACTATCATTTAATATAAAATCAAAATTTACAGTTTATTACATAAACTATTTAGGTTAGTTATCTTGTCGATTGACAGATAAAATGATTTCACAATCAGGGGTGAGTCAGTAATTCGGCTTTTAGTCGTCATTTGGACACAGGAAGCATTTCAAGGAAGACACATTTTATGACAAGTCAGGTTTCATCGCCATCCGATGCACTAAGATCGAGAAATTGGCGACAGAAGATCATCATTCTTGTCAGAGAGGAAGGTGAATTTTAGGAAAGGTTCACTTATGTGGTCTGTCTGAAAAGTATCCGATCTTGAATATTTATGCGCCAAGTATTACCGCTTAGGTGCTGTCAAATTACATATCGAGATTAATACTTACATGTGCATAAAATACATTTTTGGTCTTGCTGATCGCAGTGATTTGACATACCCATTGTGGAATCTGAGCTATGACTTTTTCATTGTATTTTCCTATCATTATATTTATTGCGCCAAAGACATAGCATTTAAATTACTTTCTGGACCACTTCTCGTCTCAGACACGACTCCTACTGACTTGTGTCTTTTTCCGTAAGAATATACGCGCGTTTACATTGTAGATACTATAGTAGATTGTATGAAGATCTAGAGAACAGAAGATGCATTCTATTAAGTGTTTACAACAATGGAACGTCATATTGATTTATTGTGGGCACAAAGGTGGTACTGTGAAGGGGAGTAGGATGCTGATCTTGTCAGAGACATTTTGTTTCTGGCTAGAGATCGGAGACTTTTTAAACAGTCCAGAAATTCATACTGGTTAAAAAATGAGTTATAGAATTGCTATGAAAGATAGGATGACTAGACTAATAGATCATTTCTGTTAGTGATAGTGAGTGGTGGGTAGTCGTTACGGGAGTTCATCTTGTATTTTAGAATGTTATTAATCTTAAAACCTTTTCAAACATACCGATTCTGCCTTCCTGGAAATGGTGAAGGGAGAGTGCTAGTTGACAATAATCCACAAACCATGGACCGTTGTTTTCCAGCCAAGATGTGCGTCTGTAATTCATCTACAACACGCAAGAGTTGCAATTCATAAGGCAACTTTTGTGTGTTGCAGTTGAACGACAGTCAATAATTACAGACCTCCAGAACGCATGAAGCTGTCGACAGATAATTCGTGATTTCATCTTCATCACTGTCTTTCAGGACCTTATCTCTTCTTCTCGTGCGTGCAGTGAGGTTGGTTAGCGTTTGTGAAAAACCCACATTTCTTAGATCCTTGCCGCCCATTTCGACTTCATCAAATGGGCCTCAAGGATCCGAAGAACTGCAAGCCCTTCGCAAGTCTTGGGTACTCTTGCGTTCAAACGATGAAGCAACACTCAAACAGAAATAATTTACATACGCAAAAACAATAACACAGTGCACATGAATTGGAAATTTTATTAACTATAAGTCTGGATGGTAATGGACATAAAAGCGTCCTCAACTCAACATATGAATTTAACTTTTCTCGAGGTCATCCGTTGTCCCATTACGTTTGTTCTGAGAAATAACATATATGCTGCCATTTCATTTCTTTCTCTTTTCATGGTAACGTTTTCATCGTCCAGTATTATTTGTTAATCCAGCTTTTCAATACTTCAAATGTAATAATAAATACGGTATGTGTGTTAGAAAGATTATATTCGTTTTGTCGAAAATGCGGCATACGGCCCTTTCTATGTAGAGCAGAGCCCATTAACTGATAATGCATATTTAGACGAATATTTTATTGAAATTTACAAACAATTAAGTCGTTATATCAGGACATCTAATCAACGACATAAAACAGTCAGCTTTACTTCTTGTTTGAATGAAGATGTATCTCCAAATGTCCTAATACAGAGAAATGACCTGACTTTGACTTGAAGAGAGCACACAATCTTGTGTATAGCCCACTTTACATATTCTTTCATTCACTTTTTGTCGGCGCAGAAAAGTGACCGACCAGACAGGACGCAATCAGTGCGGAAAATTGAAGCATGTGCCATTTTTCAGTACACGCAGTTGATTGCCGCGCTCCAGGCGACATTTCCCGGAACTGATCTCAGTTGCAATTTGCGTGGTGCGATTAATTTTGAGCAGTTTCGAGAGCTCTCGAGTATGTTGGGTTCTCTTCTGGAGTGATTTGTGCGGAAAGAAATAAAACGGTTGTCACACACTGTTTTTTAATGACTCGTTCCGTGCTTAGTCGTAACTTCACTTGTAGGTTAGATGTAATGGTAATAGCTATGCTGTTCAACTACTTGAGCTTCAGCGTTTTTGGGTATGCGAAGATTACTTTTAAAAACCGAGTTCGAATAGTTATAAAAACAAACAAAATCTCCTGTAAAACTCTTGGATTCATTCATCCCTTTTCAATTTCAAAGAAATAGCGCGCAGAAATAATTATCCTTTTTGATTCACTTTCTGTAGAGAAGAAGGACGACAAAATGACCGTGCAAAATGTAATTACCGATTAGTATGTACTACAAAAATCGGCGGTGGAAGAAGCAATTTCTTCAGACAATAACGAGCGCCTTTTAAGCTTATTTGCGATACAGCCTGCTGATTTGAATTAATTTCTGTGCCATAACTCTCGATTATCGCTGTTTCAATACGCAAGGTCTTAAATTCGGTGAATTATTTACTTGATGTTTGCTTCGTGCCCTTGAGTACATTTCATTATGCGATGGTAGGTTTTTTATGAATAGAGTTGATTCAGTTTTCTCCTTATCGCCTCCGCGACTTCACTGGTATAACGAGGGTTAGAGAATTGTCTAGTTTTCCAAGTTTTCTTCTATTAAATTCAACAAATAATCGAATCAATACCATCAAACTACCTGTTCGTGCCTAAGTTCGGTTGTTTTCGAAGCCGGAATCAGTTATAATGTTTACGCAGTGACTGTGTAACATGCATCAATAACAGAAAACATTGAACGCCATTAAACAATCCCCCCCCCCATTTTACGTTAGCATTCAGCTCCACCTGGATTTCAGATTTATGAACATTCTTATCTCAACTTGTGTGATCTATGAGTAGCCATTTCTCCTACTATTTCAGAGTTTGCCCGCCAAGACAAAATGTGGTTTCTTTCTGTCTGAACTTTTCTGTGATTTTATCTCGAGGATGCCGTTACGAAAGTTTCCTATTTGTTCTCTAGTCGTTTGTCTTAGAACTTGTGGCTTGAAATAGAGTTGAGCTTCTCGGAGAACAGTCCAACCCTTGCCCTCTCTCCACCCATCTCTCCCTCATTTACCTCAACAACGAAAATTACAACTTGACTTTTGGCTTCTCTGGGCTTAGTCGTTTTCATCAGAGAAGATTTATCTTTTCCTACGACTTCTTTGCCGAGTTTCGTCCTGCTAACAACCCGTAGATAATTTTACGTTAAGAATGTTCTACGTTCTTCTGAATTTGAAGAACTCCGTTCTGAAGAGACATTACCCATTAGAAAGCAGATGATGCAAACTAGGAACAATTGCAATTCTATGAATTACAAATTATTGATTGAGCTTTTGTCTGTAAATTCTTTTCTGTATTTAAGAAATAAAATATTCTATTACTCTTTCTGCTACTCCTCAAGAATTCCTGTAAGTTTCTTTTCGAAATTGCCACTCAAATGTTTGTCTTGATTCTTTGCAATTTATCCTGTTTTCCATTGATAAACTTTTTACTTTCTCCATACAAAATAGAAAGTTATGTAATGCTACAAGAAAAAACGGAAAATTCCGGCAGAAAAACTCTTATTTCAGAGCCCTGGTAATGGAAAAGTGGAACTTCAGCTGCTAAATTAGAAGAAAATTCTCTGACACTTGCTATAGCCAGAATCTATGTTTTATGTGGCCTTGATACCGAAAAATCGAATGAAGGCAAAACGTCTGTCAGTCCATCTGTCCATCTGTGAACAACGCTAAGGGCTAAACCGTTCAGCTGATTTCTCCAAAATCGATATTCCCAAATTGTTCTGGATTATATCGCGGTCCTTTGAATTTGAAACCGATAATTTAATTTTCTGGGGGGGGGGGCATTTTACGCGAAGCCCCAGGGACGTTTTCAAAATTTACAAATAAAGTCTCCATCGTTTTTTATTAAATTTTATGTTGGACGTTGAAGAGAGTGGTATATTAGGTCTCATGTTTGTTAAAAACCCTGATTTTTCGAAAATTGGAAAAGTTCAAAATTGTTTCGGAGTCACCCTACAACAAAAATATTAAAGATAGAAATCTGTTCCTTAAAGATAGATTTTGAAATAAGGTCATGTAAATTTTTCGCAAATTCGAGTACTTTTTGCGTAATTTTTTGTGAAAATGCGAGGGAGAAAGTATATGCTGTTTTAGCACTACTAGTTTCTCCCGAAAGATCTTACGAAAGATCTTAATGTAATACTTTTGAAGGCTTCATTCCAAAGCATTTGTCAGTTTTATTCTGAAATTTTTTGAAATAAATATAATTAGGTGTGTGGGGTTGTGCTTTAAATAAATACTATTGTGTATGACCAAAAGCCTATCAATGAAGAATATGGAATTAAAAAAAAGAATGCAAGAAATTTTCATAAGAGAATATTTTGAAGATATAACATTTTGTAATATAATGATGGAAGTATTTATAAGTGGCTCAAAAGATTTTTTCAACTGCTTCTTTGAGTGTACAAAAGACTAAATATAAACTACTTAAAAATATTCAAACATGTTTGGAGAAAATCTAATCATCCAAACTACGCCTCATGATAATGAAATACAAAGAAACATAAGGAAACAGAAATGAATAAAGGGAATGAAGAAAACCGACATCAAAGTAATGAAAGAATGGAGCGAAGAGGAGCAGAAATCAGAGCTCGGAAATTTCCCGCTGGAGCCGTGCCCACGTGTGCTTTGTAGACGAGGTTCCGAGTGCCTCCTTAGCAGTGAATCAAAATTTGCAAAGAAGGCCTTCGGAGCGGACGTCTGCAGAGAATCGTCGCCCGAGGATCGCCCTACTGGAAGCTCCCTCAAGACGTGATTTCCTGAATAAATTTCAAATTATAAAAAATAATCAACATTTTCTTCCGGGCTAGGGGGCCATGGTCTATAGGAATATTTACTTCCAAACGTTTCGTCCGAAACTGCGACGGACGTTCTTAGTGGCGATGTCTCGGACGAAGAGTCCACTTCGATGGTTCCCCGATGACTGATGGAGCCGCCCGGTCCGCGGGGATATTCGTACCAGCGGGACTGTGGTGGGGGCCGGCTGTTGATAGGCTCGGATCGGGCGATGTGGCGGAGACACTTTCTGCGTGTTCGTGACCGTTATGTTTTTCGCGCGCCTACGCAACTACTGTCACGGGCCCGCTAGCCCGGAAGAAAATGTTGATAACAACTCCGGCCGTGAAAGCCTACATTGTTATATAAAAAATAAGTTCCTATGTCAAATAATAAATGCTTGAATTTTTGGAATCATTAAATTAAAAAAAAGAACTGTCTTTAGTCCCAGTAAAACAATGGTGATGTTCAATACCAAACAAATGGATTGGCCGACTCACTAATTTCTACACATACCCTCCATTTTGTCGTGCAATTCAAAAGTGTAACTTGGGTACCACTTCATACCCCTATTCTACATATAAATGCGTTATCGAAGACTTACTACGACCTCAATAATGTGAGTAAGGGAAAACAGTAAATAAAGTTATTTAAATCAAAAAATATTTTGACATTTATGCCTGAAGATGGAAATAATTATTTTCCGAAAGATTGCTGTTACTGTTTTGTCCCACATGTAATATATTGATATAAAACAGTTATTCTAAAACGATTTTTTAATTAAGCCAAAATACATTCTGATGAACTGAATAACAGTAAAAGTGATATTTATAACGTTAAAAACTGTGCAACGTATTATGATAAGAAGTGTATTCTGTTCACGTTTTCTTAAATTCTAGGACAGCATATAACAAACAATTTGATACAAATTCTAGTAGTTTAGGATTCTCCCTTTAACCTTCTCTGTAATTAGTTAATAATCAGTTGTAAGTTAAAAAGTGTTAAAGTTGCCACGTGTTATTAACACCATATAGAAAATTTACATATATATATATTAAAGAATAATTCAAAACATGGAAGGCTTAACAGACCAAACAAAGATCAATAAATTCAAAAAGACGTTATTTCTATTTTCTGTTCCTCGCGTACGTCAGCTCGTTAGCTAGGTTTGTTATAAATATCACCAATTTAAGTTCGCCAGCACAAGATGGTCGAGCACATTTGGCTACAAATAGCGGTGTTATGGAAATAAATGATTTATTATTCCTTACAAAGACGATATTAAAAGACATAGAACGAACAACACGCAAAATTAGACAAAAGTTAAAATCATAAAATTCCATTGTTTCAAGTGAAATAAAAATGTTTAAATATTTTACAAGATTATAATTATCAATATAAAGCACACATCACTACACAGTCAAGTGGCTTTTCGTAGAAGTTCATCGTGTATTGACGAAAAGTACATACATAAGAAGTAGAACATACTTATCACACAGTTGTTTTTTCTGGAAGGCGTTTTCCGCAATCTTGCATGTTGCAAATAGAAGGTTCCCATGATGGTCCTTTAGCACCCACTATTCATTATAAATATGGGCCTTTTCGACACTGTGGCCGTACTTCACTAACTATATGTTTTCGGGAAGTGTGAATGGTGAAAATGCCAGCAGCGTCAAAATTCATAAATAACAAGACACATCTGAAAAGATAAAGTACACAAGTTAGATTTTTAATAAAATAATTAATAATATGACTTTGTTATCCTTAAATATAAATGATAACCTTAGTGCAAGAACACTAGAGTCTACAGGATGAAGAATAAATGTTATAAACTTCTAGAACTTGTTGAGGGGTTTGGAGATAATAACATTTTGTCAATGAATACGTGTTCACATGTTTCATATAAAAAATTTACAGAAACTTTTCACTGAATGGCAGGAAACTTATTATGCATTGGTGTTTGACTGGAACACTAAATAGTGGTTCTGAACTGACTCGCCAAACACACACAGTGCCTGAAAAGTTTTTAGAGACTAGAGATTGATTATTTTGTATTTCCAGGAGCCTCAACTGTTAAGTCTATTTGTCACGTAAGCCCAGTGTGTGGCTTTGCTCGGGAGGTGGCGATGATCTCCCCGTAGCGTGGGGAGATCTGGCGCCGACCAACAGGCCGGCTCCCGGAGCAGGTGCCTTCCACCGGGGTAATTACGTATCTCCCTACTTGTGGGCCACCGCCCCAGGGACAAACATTTAAGTTCCCAACTGGTCACCCTGCATGTGTAGTAGCGTAGGGCATGCAAGTGTGTGTGGCAGAAAGGGCTGAGAATAGGACAAGCAAGAGGAAGGTGAAATCGCGTGTGGTTTGTGGGTCGCTCGTTGGATACTTCTCTGGAATTCGCTCGGTATTAACCGGATAAACTATGGAAAACTACCGATCAGAGCAGCCGGCCGCTAGAATTCTCCAGACAGCGCTTGAATTAGATCTAGTTGCACAGTAAGTGTCGAAATTCCTGCGACCGTCGGGTCTCGATCCCAGTGCCGCCTGTTCCCCTGTTCAGAGGCACTGCAGTGAAACCAGTCAATGCCCTGAGCCACCTAAACCGTAACCAATCAGAGACTAGAAACTCACATGGTACTTTGTTTAATGAAATTTTAGCCCACAAAGTCATCATCAACCTCCTAACTTTCCTGAAGTTTTTATAATTTATTTTGAGACACCTATACACTTATAAGTATAACTCTGACGAACACAAATTCTGAGAAAAAATTAAGTTGTTCAAAGCTGTTCAAACAAGTGATGCACAGTTATTTCTTTATAACTATTTCCTTTTACTGAATTAAGAGTATGACCTGGAGAGGTGGCTCAGAGCATCAACTGATGTCAATGCAGTGCGTCAGACCAGGAGGTTCTAGGTACGAGCCCCGACGGCGGCAGGATATTCGAAACTAGATACATAGCTAGATCGAATTCAGTCGGTGTCTGGAGGAAAATTCTAATGGTAGGCTCTCTGATCGGTCGTTTTCAGTGTTTCTTCCAATCAATACCCGGCGAATACTGAAGCAGTACCCGAACAAACGGGCCATGGACCGCGCGCGATTTTTCCTTTCTCTTCCTTGTCCTGTCCTTCACCCCTTACTCACTCTTACACTAGCAAGCACTACACTTCCACACACGCCGGGAAAACGGCCGGTAACTTAGAGATTGTCCAGGCAAGGGCGGTGCCACGTTGGTGGGAGATATCTCTTGGGAAAATCTCGCTAGAGGACGGGTAGGTCGGCACCGGATCTCACCGTTCAGCGAGGGTATATTACTTACACACCTGATGAAAAACATGCACTACACTTACAGGACTAATGACCCTAGAAGTTGACCGACCGGAATCACGAATCAATCAATTAATTAAGATTATTTGTTTGATATTCAAGATTTGCAAGATACCTGATAATCTGTTGATTGCTGTGAATGGCAGGAAATGGCATTTATTTTGCCCGCCCCTGAGGCGACGCGACGTAATCTGAAACATACGAAGTAATAATAAAACCTCAATCAAAATTTGCTTGCTATCACAATTCAAATGAGAATAATACTTCTCGTTTAAATAGTTTGCTCGATGCCCTCCAGGGTGATAACACGAGAAAACAAATGGCGTTGATTTGAAATTCCCTTTTCATTGTTACTATTATTGAAATGGAATTATCCAATTCTTCGCGTTGCACAGTGTTATTTTCATTTGTAGTCACGTGAAAACATGGGAAACTGAAAATAAATATTTGATTAGTTTTGGAGTTTGTTTTAAATAACAATTTTCACCAATGAAATTCGAACAAATACGTATCCTTTTCCTATACGTACTCCTATTCTAAGAAATGTTCCCGGAGTATTATAAAAACAAAGAAGGCTCTTATCTGAAAGATAGGAAAATAATTAATTAGTAAATTTACTGTAATACCCGAATGTATGCACCATTACTTTTTGAACATAATGCGCACTAACCAACCCCCGCTTTTCAAGGCCCTGCTGTGCCTGTATCTTCGTAATAATGGTACTCGTACACAATGAAATAAGGGCGCTGGTCATCTTCAGTTAAAATATATTTGTTTTGAAGATTCTTAGAGAACGGGGATGATAAGCTGTCAACGAATTTCGTTCGAAAAGAGCGAATTTTCTTTCCGATAGTTACGTTAACTACGTTACGTTTACGTTAATGTATTATAACTACAGTATTACGAAAAAATAATTTAATCCTGAATTCCGCTCTTCATGGCCATTACTTATCATGGCGTTCAACAGAAGAATTCTGATTTCAGGTGATATACATTGGTGACATCACGAATCCGTTGCTAGGTCTCCCCACCGTAACTACACGGAACGGACAGTCGAGATTCTTCAACAACTGTCTGAGCCGTGAAGCTACGCTGAAAGAGATAATCATTGTAGAAATCACTGTTGATAGTAGTAATCTCTAATCAGAAGAATGAAGAATAAAGAGATGAAAATATTACTCTTACAAATGATTCGTTACTTGCTTTTATTAACACGTATGCATCAATGGAGTGTACGTTATTCCTGCCGTCAGACAAATGTTTTCAAGAAATAAAAGATAAAGATTTCAATAGATAAAGGGAATATCAATTCAAAAGTTACATGAAAATTATTAATTGTAATTTAATTCTGCAAAATTGGATTGAACAATTATTTTAAATAACCAGTTTTACCAACAGACAGATTTACGTTATAAAATTGTTTTTATAATGTAAAATTTGTCCCTCAATTCATAATTGATTATCTTGTTTTAATATATAAAATAAGTTGTACACTACGCCTCCATTCGTGCTCCACTACGATAATAGTTATCAAACTGATGCTTTTTAACAATTGGTTAATTAATTACTGATGTACGTAATTCACGTTCAATAATTAAATAAATCAACTCAAGGTCAATTTGAAATAATTCTGATTTTCAAGTGAACAACATTTTCAACGATTTAATTGGTTAGGAGTGAACTATTACAAAGCACAATGGGGAACCTAGTCGAGGTTAAACATGATTCTTGGTAGACCGGGAAGCGCTAGGCTCGATTCCCAACAATTGCGAATTTTGAAGCTAATGAGACGGTTCAAGTGATGACACAATCGTAAGAACTCGCTTAGGCCGAACTGATCGTTTCCGTTGTTTTCTCTAATCAATTTATAGGAGAATGGCATAGCAGCACCGTTAATGAGTTATGGACGGCGCGCGATCCTTCCTTCCCCATCCTGAATGAACTCCAATTTTAGCTTCGAGAGGAACTTGATTCTCATCGAGTTGATCCCATCTAGACCACGGGTTGTTCGCCTTCACGTCACCGAATATAACTTATAATGTGAAGATATTTTTCCACGTCATACTAGTAAGCGTCCTGTCATACCAGTAACTCAAGGATCTTTTCAAATAAAACAGATAAATAGTGAGCATACTTGTAGCGTATAGTCCGATTTAAATGTAGTGTCGCCTCTAGGTCAGGAGCTGGACGGAGAAAACACTGTGATCCATTCGGCAGGTTTGTTACGATTTAAATTTTTGGTATTGAGCCGTACAAAAAGTTTTGTCAATGGAGGATACAGTGTTGAACATAAATGAGTATCGTACTTGAATAAACCCATCTGCAATCAGTGCAATACCTGGTTTAAAAATATGCCAGAAAATACATACGCCAGATAAATTTCAAATCTCATTTTGAGATGCGTTCAGTTATTACCGCGAAGCTTTCAATGTGCACATTATATTTAGACTATTATATTTTTCTTCAAACCTCAGAAAATGAGTTGAAGGCAGAAAACTTCAAAAGGCCGAACAAAGAGCAGCCACCTACATGACAACAAGTGGGGTTTTCAATCGAACATCAAAATCTGTGCCTCGTAAATAAAACAGTAGTTAGTCCGCACCGAAGTTGACAGGACATATGCAGCTAAGGTCTAACGGTTTCGCTACTTCTTCCAGACAAAATTGTCTCATAACCAGTGGCTCGCGTTTTGGAGCGCTCTGGTAGTAAAAACAATGAAACACGTTTATCCTTATTTATACATTTTATTAGTTTTACGCAATTGGGTAAAAAGTAAACACTATTATTGACTTTTTTGTACCGGTTGAAGTGACTCAGTGACAACAAGATTTGCCCCTGCAGCATCTCTGACCGGAGGTCCTTGGTTTCGAATACCGACGGTGGCTGACTTTTGACACTTGCTACGTAGCTAGGTCGAATTCAGCCCCTAACTAGAAGATTCTAGCGGATGGCATAACAACAACCTCTACCCGGTGATAACATGCACTACTTTCATGGGAATAATGACCACAGTAGTTGGGGTGTCGGGAAACACGAAACACTCACTGTTTTTTGTTTTTGTAGGTGAATTGTAGATTTTCATATATCACTGGAGACTTTCTGGTTATGAAAAGCTGAGCGAAACAACGGTACACCTGCACAGCTCACCCTAGGTAGTAGATTGTACGAGACTCGTATGTAGCAAGATTTGTTGATTTTTCATTGCCATTCTTGCACCATTTGGTCAGCGGTGCTTTTGCCATTCATCGGGGGTCATCTTTGTAGAGCTCGTTTCGGAAGGTTGGCAATACTTTCTGTGTGCAATTTCTTTTCTGTGGGCTTCTTTCGTTTGGGAATTGGGAGTAGCGTTGGGGGCGTGCTGTGACCAGCGTCAATGGAGGAACCAGATGCTCCCTCACAATCCAATGCTGCAACGGCTCATCTTGTTCCTCGATCGCCACTGGTTATGACTCTCCTCCCCCTCACATTTCCCTCGCTCTCGCTCCTGAGACAATAGTAAAACGTTGAAAGATCCGTTGTAAATCATTGATTTTAATAATTCCTCGTTGGTCTTACAGTCACTATTAAAAACCTGAAGATTAAAAGAGACGTTATTAAAAATTACAAGTCTTAGACACAATACGATTCAGTGGCAACAGCTCGGTTCCTCGGTTAGCCGGGTCCCAAAGAATACACGGCTTTGGTGCAACGTCGTTGTCTGGATGGACCTGGTGTTCGTGTTCCGAGGGAGGCGGGATTTTACTTTAGCCCTGTGGTGTCAAGGTCTCCTGCTGGTGATAGTGGCACGCCTTGCGGCACCGTAACATGCCACGAGCTTCTCTGCGCCACGAGCGTTAGGAGAGGAAACTATTAGTAACCCCGCGGTTTTACAATAAGGATAGCGTTGTGTCTGGTGGTGGGGTAATGGACTGCGTGGAGGGGTTGATTTCGTCGTGGCATTCCTGCCACGGACTCCCGCTCGAGGAATCGACCTCGACAACACTGCTCTAGCCAGATAGCTGGGTCGAATTCAAGTACTACCTGAAGGAGAATTATTCCAGAGGCCGCCAGCTCTAATCGTTGCCACTTCTAATCAATACCAGACCACCGGGACACCAATACCGACCGGGAACTTTGAGCTTGACCCAGCTGTGACTGTGCTCTGCTGGCGGGAAATACATGGTTAGGGAGAACCCCGCTCTCCGACAGATAGGTCGGCGCCGGATCTCACTATTTAGCAGGGAGAATATCACCGCCTGAGGAGGAACACATGCACTACTCTTACGGGAGCAAATCACCCGTTATCTGAATCAAATCAATCAATCTTACGCTCAAACTCTACACTGCCACCTCACGAAAGACATGCACTACACTTAAAGGGCTAATTGCCTTCTTACTTGACGCACCCGGAATCACCAATCAATCAATTAATTTTAAACCTGCACTTTCATGCACTACGTTACCACACATATTGGAGAACCAGTCGGGAGCTTAAAGCTTCCTGATTGGAATGGCGTGTGGGCTGTGGATTCACTTTGTTCTGAAAGGACCATCGGCATTCCCAGAGTGTTGTGGTAGAATACAGATGGCGACTAGTAAAAGGCACACCCACGAAACTTTACTGGGTGTTCCTATTACTAGTCAATATCTGTATCCCGTTGAACGTTTTGAGAAAATTCTTATTCTTGTTTATTGCAAATCTGAAATGAAAAGAGAACATCATGATAAAGATAACACACTGGAACACCTACATTCATTTCATGGCTTAATAAAGATTTATCAATATATTATAATTACGAATATAAAATAATAGTTCCAAGACGTTTATAGACAGACTAACTTTTTATTCAAAAAATCACATAATTGCACAGTTGAATAAATATAAAATTAGCAACGTTTCGGAGGACAGTTTTTCCTCCATCATCAGGCCTTGCAGGAAATAAAATTAGATGATAAAACATATGAATAACAACATAGGCCTAGGTGACTATGATGATGCTTGTTGATACAATTTATAGTTGTGAGCGTGATTAATTAGAAAGAACATCACAGATGGTTACTCTAAAACTTGGAACTATTATTTTATATTCAAATTATTACAACAGACAGTCCTAAATATTGATAAAAAAATATTATAATTACCTTATAATTATTCCAGTGTTCTTCTTCTTGCCGTTTTGTGACAATTTCGAACAGGAAATAAGAGAGTTACAGTTTCATCAAAAGTCGAAGATCTTCAGATATGTGTTGTCTAGATCAAGGCTAACTTATTTCGTAAGATATGCAATTCTGTTTGAAAAAATGATATTATAAATTTGTCTCTAATACAAAGAATTTTAAAGCAGTTATCTGAATGATGAGAGCATAAGAGAAAGTTGTTCAGTTTATATTTGGAAAGAAGATTGCACCACTAAAGGAAAGAATCAAACTTTCTTCATCTCTTAATAAGATCGTATTCCTAAACATGAATTCCTTAACTCACTGAATCAGAATTCAACACCATAATTAGTCCATCTGGCCATTTTTTTATAATACTAACATAAACAATCCACTAAGGCCCCATTTTGTTTTGGAGAACCAACTATGAGCTTGTCACTATTTAGACATACAAATATACCAAATTGCCATGTATTTTGATTTTCTAAATTAGAATTTTTCATCATATTAGACTCAACAAGACTAAGTTTTTCGATAAATTAAAAATACATCAGAATTCAAAGAAAAACATTTTCTTTCTTCACATATTTATATTTTCCTTGCTGAAATCATCATCCCTATTATATATTATTATTACTATTAATATCATTATTGATATATTTTTCTTGACAATCTCTGTTATGTTAGAAATAGCATTTTACCGATATATGATTCCATATCCCACGATGTACGAACAATAATTCTCTCACAAAAGCTGTTCTATCCTGTTGAGCATTCGTGAAAATGGGGAAACAGAGGTAGAATAATACCAGGATCACTGAAAATCGAACTCATCAGTGGTCCTCGTACTATTCAACGCCTATTACCCTTATTACTATTTTTAACCATTGAGGGAATGACGCGGTTTCTGTAGAAATGTAGGTAATATTAATGTGCAAGGTAACGATCTTCTCTGCAGTTAACTACGAAAAAGAAAAAAATATTACTTTGCATTATTAAATTAGAACTTAATACATGATATTATAATGAAAACATATATTTTTATTGAATTAAATAAATAATTGATTTTAAATTAATTGTAAACAGACTTACCACGAGGAAACAAACTACCACTTAAAGAAAAATTGTTGAAGTTGGCTATTCAACTTTTAGACTTTCAGCTAAATTTTTGGCATTTCCATGTCATGCTGTGAATATGAAATATGGAAGATCTCAGGTAAAAGAACGGTCTGTTTCTAATTAATAGTCCCTTCCTAACACATCCTCTTTCAGAAGTGCTAGGCTACGACCATCGAGAAGACACGTAGGAAGTGACAAGAGATAAAATTCCTCTCTCTGGTGATATACTCTCTGGTGTTCATGCCCGCGTTTTTCATGTGCTTACTCTAGTGTCGTAATTTGCATTTGAAATCTGAAAGAAATAAAAATTATCATCAATATGAATGCAATATGAAATGTAGATTTATGTGTATTTAAAGAACGATAAATATAACAAAGATTAAGCATCAAACTTCTTATTCGTCTGATCTATTGTGATAACCATAGCCATAATATAAGACAATAAAACGTTTCAGATGACATACAAACTTTTCAACACACAATTAAAATCTAATAAGGTCTTCAAACTCACTATATGTTCTTGTTCAAAAATATTAAATGTTTCAGTTTGTCTTCTTTCTCCCCTGCCCTTCTTCTTAAATTCCCATAAGCACTGTTTCCTAAATCAAAAAACTAATATTTTATTATGTTGTTAGTATTATCATTAAAACAGATTTAACACATGCTTACCTTATATTATTTAACAATGTGTTGTCCACTGAAGTACCACTTAGATGTTAATCTTAAAATTCAAAATAATTTTCACTCCATTTGCATTCTCAAATCTGAAACAAATAAAATCATTATCAATATAATCTCTGAAGATGAGTTTATTTCACACTAACTATTGTGAAGACGTTACCTTATTCCACGAGGCAGACCGAATAATATAAATGTGTAGGTGTTGTTTACCAAATTCGCTCTGATTCTCTATATACAGATATAATTCCTTTTCTTGCATTTCCAGATTAGGAGCATCAGCTGATTTGTACCTCCACAGGGTTTGCACTCAAAAGATGAAAGATATTTATAATATATAGCTTACACCTCTTTGAGTACAAACCCTGGAGGGTAAGGCGTTGATGCAGATGTCATATTTCCCTTAGAAATCTAAAAATTGTAAAAGGTACCGTGTCGAAATGCTATTCAAAAAGCATGATGCATTAATTAGCAAAGTTTAATTGCGACATATTGCAGAAACTATTGGTTTGAATGAGTTGTTTCGAAAGAACAGGGGTCGTCATTATTTCTGCAGAATTATAATTAATGTTATGAAAATGTTATTTAAAATGTTATGAAAATGGTAAATAATTTTTGAGAGAAATTAAATTAAACGAACTAAGCCCATTAAATGTTTTAGAGTATCCATTTGAAAATTTTATATTTATAAAAATAAAAAAATCTATCAGAAAATGTGTATTAGGTCTATAAGAGATTTTCTTCGACGTATGATTTTTTTTTCAAATTAATGATTTGTACTGTGTTATGCTGAACTAAATAGAGCAGTTTGGCAGTTTGAGTAGGAACGCTGGACGACCTTATTCAAAATATAATTATATTAAAAGGATTTAAGAAGAATATTTAATTGTAGATCAAAGTGAGGTCTTTGAATACCCGTAAACACGGTCGTGGCCACTTCAAGCACAAAGTTTTTAGGAAAAAAATAATCGAAGAGACCTCACTTGCTTCAAGTGTGCAAAACGAAGAGCTTCAGGGTTCTAGTGGCAAGGCGGAGAACGAAGATAACTTATTATTTTTCTTTCTTTAGTGTAGAATAATTAAGTTAATTCATCCATGAAGGAATCACAATATTTTAACATGAACTGTTACTTTGAACTTAAAGTGTCTCAAACACGCTTAGGGGGTTAAAACCGAATGCCAATTATCGAATTAAGTATCTGTTCCATTACCAATATTTTGCAATTTTTTAATTGGCTTTAGGGGATTGAAAAATATAATACAAATGGGAGGGATGGAAATTGACAATTTTTAAGTCATGCAAATCCAAAAAGATCCCCGTTGACGCAACGAATTTAGTACTGTAGTCCAAAAACAAAGAAGTCAGAAGCCAGGAAAAACTACAAACGTTTACTTAGCAATATCTACCACTGGTGGTTTTGCAACTCAAGAGATTTGCTGCCTTATATAAGTTTCTCTGTAAGAAGAAAGTCAAAAAATATTTTGTTTAAAAATGCTCTTTACGATGATTGAGAGTTGCAAGAATTTTAATTTTTTTTAAACGTTATTATAAAGTTATTATCTTCGAAAATAATTATTGTATCTGTCTTCTCCTAATAGTTTCTTTGTTTCTTTAAGTACGATGTAAGTAGTGTATCTTCACGATATTATTACTTGCAATTGTCGACTTCTTTTTTGATCAGCCTTGAAGAGTTTCATATGGCAACATTTTCACATTTTCGTGTCTTTAAACTTTCTTAAATCAGCTTAAAAGGCATGAAATTGTGATCTTGTCGTCACATATTATGTGCATCCTAATGTTATTGAGATCTAGTCAGTGCATTAAATTTGAAACCATTTTGCCCAATTAATGCACAATTAATGCTTGTTGCTGAAAATTAATTGCTTTTTGACTGAAATGTTCACTTTCTGAAGTATCTCTTCTTATATTTTCACCTGGCATTATGCACGTTTACTTCAGATCTACAGATTCTTATTCAACAGCCAGTAGATAATTTTTCGTCTTTATATGTGACAAATATTGATTGAACAGGCCTCGTGTTAGACATGACGTATGTTTACGATGCCTCTAGTGAAACGGAAGCAGCACTTGAATCGAACTTAGGACCTGTCGAAATTATCAACGTGAAAGTATTATTTACTTTTCTTTCCATAGATTTTTCAACTTCGTCAGACTATTTGATCTTTTTATTATTAAAGACAGAAAATTGTTTAAGATAACTGTTTTATATAAGAATTACAATATGATTAGAATTTATCTTATGTGATACATAACAGTAGCAACGTTTCGGAAAATAATTATTTCCATCTTCAGGCTAAATCTTCTGTTTCGCTCCCTTTTTTCTTAGTTTAGGGATACGATGGTTATAAACATACCATGCAACTTTGTTGTCTCACTGTTGGAAAAATTCCTGAAGATAACCAGTCGAAATACTAAATATTCACTCACACAGTGCATTGAATCTTCATCATAATGCATTGCATTTATTTTCCATCCATAATGACGAGCCATAAAGTAAAATATCTATTGCACGACAGCAACAACTCGCTCTGGACATCTTCCTTTCAGCTGTACGACGTTGACGTCATTTAAGTAAGGAATGTTTCATGTGAGAAATATTGGAGATCTGGCTCTCACACTGTCTCTACACTTCACAGCAAATCTGCTAAGTTCAACACACAGCTGATTTGCTGAGAAGTGCGGAGCCAATGGAGAGATTGGAAGAGAAGGTTGAATTTCTTTCCTGTAAAAAGATGTTAATTAGTTAAGTATTTAGTTAATACCTTGTCCTTTCATATATTTGAAAAGTATATTTGAAATTTTCCACCTCACCTTTTCCTACTCATGTACTCACCAAAAAATTTGCTATGATAGATTACATATTTCAGTCCATTCTCTCTCAATTCTGGGTTGAAAGCTGCAAGAAGAGTATCTTTTATAGCTTATGATTTATGAGGTTTGACATGCATGAATTTGTTGAAAATTCCCAATACAGGAAAAATGCATCTGAAGTTCACTCCTAAGGACTTGACAGTTGATAATAGGGAAGGTGGCACTTGCGCACTCTCTTCCAAAAAAAACATATTTTCTCAAAAACTAAGAAAAGTCGAAAAAAGTAGTTTAAAATATTTAAAAGAGAAAACCGCCTACGACCAAATAAAAATTGAAAAAGTTGAAATTTCACGATTATTTATTATTTTGAACAGTTACTTTAAATACCCCATCCTTCACCTGACAAATATCTCTTTAAGTTTGGTTCGGTCAATTTATGATATTGTTTTACTAACATTTAAAACAGAAATATTGAGAGAAAACTTCTCTTCAATGGGGAGAATGTTTTTCTGACAAACTTAAAATTTTCTCAGTTTACAAAACTGACAGTCGACAGCTACTGTTATGCAGCAGTAATAGAAAAGTACTATATCAACTGCAATGCTCTCAATACTTTTCTACTAACATTGCCTAAGCGCGATTTTGCCTTAAACAGTAGGTTGTTTCAGCTAATAAGTTTGTCACTTCACTTTCTTCAAGGGATGAAATGTAAATTCTGCTAACGCTATATACACAAGAAACTCACATTTCAACACAACTTGAAATATAAGTTCATTTTCAAAAGTAATAAACTCTAAATCCATTGGAAACATTATACACGTATTTAGTACGTTCTGTTCGTCATATCTAAATAAAACAAACTTTTTTATGAATGACATTGTTCCATCGTATAAAAGTTGTTTAATTTACTTTACAATTTTTAAGTCAACATATTTATCATTAACTTACTAAATTAACAAATAACTTGTAACTAATCATGTACTTCTCACGTTTGCAAACAATTGTGCAACGCAGTTATATTGGTAACAGCTATGCAACTTGCTTTTTTATGATCATTTTTAGTGAACATCCAATATTTTATACATGCATGGGAATAGTCATAGTTTTCACGTAAACTGGAAACTTAAGAAATGAGTGCATAATTTTTACTTGGGTATGATTATGCATCCCCACCATCCTTTGAAGTCGTCTCGAACTCATCTTGCAAGCTGGGCCAAATGATCTTTCAGTAATATACCCAAAGACGACTATCAGAACACCTCTCTCAAACAAATTACAAATTATATTTGAGAGACACGTTCCGAAAGCTGTCTGGAGGTTTTGACCGGAAATTTTATCTATGATATTCCAACGCATATAGTACACCAAGCAGATTAAAAATTATCTTAATTTTCATTCTCAGTTTGTAATGTGTGATTCCACTTAAAAAATCTTCATTTATTTCATTATCATTTTCATTCGTGTGGCAAGTTATTTTTCAATGAGATGATAATGACCTGAAAGAAATAAATTATTTTATGGTTATATTGATACAAAAAATATAGAATTGGAAGTATAGTGTACAAATAGCACAGGAAATATTCTGAAAGGTTTCTCATGATTAGAAGTGCTGTAAACCAATACGAGCTTATGTAAGCAACTGATAGTCGCCATTTAATGTTAAAAAAACTAGCATGGAAACATTTCCCTTTCGTTGATTATATATTTTACAAACTTTTACGTATAATGAAATCAAAAGGTGATTTCATTGCAAATTTTTTGATCTACAAGAATAAAATTTCTTTATTGCTACTTTCAAGAAATTATAAATGATTATTTTGGAAATCAATTTCTCGCCGATGTGTTTAATGTTTACAGTAGTTCGAAGGTTCATGCTGAATGTTGTAATTTAATTGATTTTTGTAACGGTTATTTTTGTGTCGATGGCAATCTTGATTTTTATTATTTTGTTAAATGTTTGGTTTCGATTACAATTCATTTTTCGTTTTGAACTTCAATATCACCTGAAATATTTACTTCTTACTACAGACCTGTGAAATTGAAAATGTTAAGTAAAAGTTTATTAATATAAAATATTATTGTCTTTTGCAGGTAAGTACTTTGAATCTCAACAAATTACAAATATCAGAATGCAGTAGTTCGGTGAGTTACAAACTATATTATTTCAAAAATCTATTAATGAAACTCACATATTTTTGTGTAATCATATTTTAGTACTCAGTGAATAAAATTATACTTTGTAACAATTAACAATAATTAACCATTTAATGTGTTGTACAATGTATCATCACTCACTAAAAGGTATTCAAAACTTTTCGCAATATCCAAATTTGTTTAATCAAGCGTCATATATAACTAGAGTCACTGTTCAAGTGTTCGTACTCGTAAATGTAATTTATGGACTATAATGTGGTTTTATGGAATTATAAAAGCGGAATGAAGCCACGTATTCTTTTAGCCATTCCCTCAACAAGGGAAACTTGCTAAAACTCCAGCACTTTCGGTGACTCTGCAGCGACTCTGACCGGGTGGCCCTAGGGTTCGAGTCTCGACGGAGGTGGAGTTTTCGACGCTAGCTTTATACTGCTTTTTTTCTAACTCTGCCTCTGAAGGCCCGTCTTCACGATGGAATATGTCACGATATTCCGCGTCTTTCTCAGTCGAGCCGCAAGGTGTCGCATGATCGCGACCGTATCAAACAGTGCTTGCGGTCATGCCACTCCTAGCGGCAGGACCGAGAAAGACGCGAAATGCCTGTGTGGTATTTCATCGTGGCCATAGAAGCTCGAGAGTCACAGTTAGAAAAATCGCACTATACGTAGAGGTAGGTCGAATTCATCCGCAGTCTGGAAGAGAATTCTGCTCTCATGGGTAGTTTTCGCCTATAAATTCCAGAGACAGAGCAGAGCCCTAACAAACGTGCCACGAACCGCCGCGATCTTTCTTTCTTCTTCCTTATCTTATCCTCAACCCTTACTCACACTTGCACTTACACCCCCTAAACTACCACTCATATCGGGAGAGCAATCGGGTACTTAAAGCCTGCCCCTGGCTGGGGTGGGGAAATATCTGGAGTGGGAATTCCCCCGTAATCCGACATGATGGTCGAGGCCGGACCTCGCCATCCAGCGGGGGAGAAACACAGCCAGGCGTTAAAACATTTACTACACTAACGGGAGTAATGACAAATAATGACCATAACAGTTACGTGCCCGGAAACATCAATCATCAATAAGTGAGGAACTTTGTTTTATTGATGATATGGAAATCAATTGCAAGTAAGTTGCGGATTTTTGCCAATTTGCCGATTTTTATTTTTTTAAAATGCAGTATTTTAAGTTACTTATTCATTTTGAGGCATTAGTGGTATTATATTTTAATACACCTAATGCTTCAAAATGAATAAGTAACCTAAAACACTGCATTTTTAATTGAAGGATAAAAATCGGCAAATAGGCAAAAATTCCGCAACTTAATTATAAGTACCTAAATGAATAATTTTTAATGAAGTAATATTAAATAGATATTTATAAATATGTTTATTGCAGACTCTACATTGTAAATTGTAGGAGAACGGAGTCTCCTGCAATTACTCCTCTCTTCTCAAAATCGACCGTCAATCGTTTGTGAAACCCAATTCTACAAATAGCAATAACATTTAGAAGATTCGTTACCTTATGGAATTCGTGGAAATCGTGGAACGTTCGTTGATTCTGGAAATCGTGGCACTTTCGTTGAAAAAAGTATGCCTATGGTCTGCGAAGGTTGAAAGATGTATAATGTCTTCCTTGCGTGAGATGCGTGGGGTCGATGTCACGTACACGTAAGTCATACAAGTTTCAATCACTGTATGGTTTACTGTGTACCTGACAACCGCCCACCAGCTTTCGAAAGGACGCAATTAATAGAGGAAATAGTCAACATACCATCCTGAAAATAACAAGTTTATCTTTAAATATTAATTCAATTCAAAAGTTTACTATTAAGAACAAAAGAGGTAATACTGCATGCTCTTGAAGGCACACTTACTGGATCACACTTACACCGCTTCCTTCTTGGATCGATATTTTCACCAGTTGCAGATTTAGTTTCTTGAGATAATGCCGGTTATACGCAAAACAAAGATTACTAAGCATCTAAGTATTCACCGCAGATTCTTTCATCTTGATATGCATTCATGAATGATTCCCATTAAATTAATAGAAACAATATTGTTAAATGAACCTACCTAACATTATAATTAGCGTTGGATGGACGATACATTAATGCAAACCCATCCTCCAAACTTTTGAGTATCATCTTCTTCAAATTCGACTATTTCGAGTATTTCTTGTATAGTGTTCTGGAAGCATTAGTAGAGGTGAAACATTTCTGAATACGATGCCATGTGCAAGTTAGTCGTACATTTTGAAATTACAGTAGGACTAATTGCACCTGGCAATCGTACACAGCTAAGATGAGAGCGTAGTCTTCCTCGACCGGAGTCAGTACTTACATGGCTATCCGGGAGACGCCGTGTCCAAGGCACAGGTGCCAATGCTGCGTCGCAGTTGATACGAGCAGTGGTAAGTTTGCACACCTTAGTGTCCTCCGCTCCTTAGTATAAGCGGAGAACTCTAGGTATCCAAACCTACCCACCCCTTAGTATGTAGCAGGTTAGTGATAATTTCCTAAGGAATGAGCTGCACCTAAACATTATACCTTAACCCTACCTTACTCTATAACCTATAATTCAAATTACAAATGTATTCGGTTCCGTAAATCGGTATCCTGTTGACTTTGGCAAAGTAATAATTACAAAGTACTTTTACACAGTACGAATTAATGACACAGACCCCCCAGACATTGTCAGACAATTGTCATACCCCAAGACTTGACATACATTTCTCTATGTATTTCAACGTGCCGTAAATCTGAATATGATGCCAGAAATGCGCCAACACCCTTCAGATTTTTTAACAAAAAAAAAGTGAAACTTACAATCTAAAATTTCCGAAATTTTTTTTCGCGTGTGCCAATATTCGTAATTGTACGATTTACTCTTCCACGAATGTCACATTCAAATTCGTTTTTGGGCGTTGAAGAAATCGATTGAAAAGGTCCAGCAGTTGTTGATGCAGGAATTTACTGGAACAATATCGAGTAATGGCAGTTCATACATCTTAAAAATCAATGTATGAGCTACCAGTACTCAACATTGGCCACAGAACGTTCTACAAATTCTTGATGATAGCAGAGTCTTCCGTTAACCGACGATCAAATTTGACGAAACGTTTGCGGTAAAAGTATAAAGCTCTTGCGTATATTGTATATGATTTTTCAAAACATTATTTTATTTTCACTTATTACGTGCAGGTGAGTGAGATGTTGAAGGCTTCTAACAAACACCAGGGGCGCCTCTATATTGTTTATTACTTCTCTTCTAATTCACGGCTAAAGATGGTATGAGTGGTTGATAATAAAGTCTACTTTGGGTTGCAACCAGTTTACTAAGGATCAGATCTAGGGACTATCCATGCCTTTACAATACTTTCCGCAAAATGTGAGCTGTTCCCCATAAAGTAATGTCTTGCACTCCCCAGTCATTTGAACGACCTGAGAGTTAAGCTAACTTCTTGCACAAGTTTTGCGAAACATTATTATTATTATTATTATTATTATTATTATTATTATTATTATTATTATTATTATTATTACTATTCTTAATGTTCCTGTTTTCTACAACCTGTGCACTGATATCCATATTTTCGATGATTTTGCATGTAGATGATACCAGGAACATGTAACTCATAGCTTCTTGAATTCTTACTATGGGTTACGCGTTCCTAACACCAATCAACAGCTCTTTTGTTCATCTCTACTGTTGGCGCCACGCGAAAGAGGTTTCGCCCAAGGAAGATGCAGCAGCATTTCTGAAAAAAATTATCTGAAGAACACAAGATATACACAGTCCGTCTCACAGAAATGATGACGGATCTGAAATAAAATACAAGACGTTGGTTATTCGTAGTGTTGTATCTTTCTATTCAAAATAGTCTTCTTGTCAGCCAATACACCACGGAAGCGTTGGAAAATTGCTCAAAACAGTTCTGATAGCCAATAATTGGAATTGTCTGTAGGACCATTGTAGGATATCGACAATCATGTCGAAATGCCGTCCTTTGATTGCCATTTTCAGTTTGGAAAATAGCCAGAAGTCGCACGGAGCCATATCCGGCGAATGAATAAGGGAGATGATCGCGCAACGATACCTTTTTCAGCCAAGAGTTGGCGTATGAGCTTGCTCTTGTGCGCTGGAGCATTGCCGTGCAACTTGCATTGCCGAGTTCCTTCATTGCGGTATTTGGGCCTCATCCGAACAATCCTCGCCCTTAAACGAGTCAGAACGCCCAAGCAGTAACGTGAAGTCACCATTCGAACTCCTGGAGTGAAGTTTTTCTAGATAATTTCTTTGGAATCAATGAAAAGAACTATGAGCGGTGTCTTGACACGTCTTTTCTGCATTTCGGAGATTCTGGATCTTTTTCGATTCTGGAGCACTGTTTTCGATTTCGGAGAACCTGGACCTTTCTATTCCGAGCTCTGGCACTTTGTAAGTAGCTCGTATTGAAAACATCATGTTTCATCACTTGTTACGATGCATGACAGGAAGTCAGTGTCTTCATTGATCGATCATTTCATGTCTCTGCAGTGTTTCACTTTGCAATGTTTTTGATCGTCCGGGAGTGAGTGGGCCACAAAGCGACAACAGACCTTTTTGACCACATGTTTACTCGCAATGCGATGCACATTTGTTTCAGGAATTCCGGTGAGCTCCTCAATTAATCCGGTAGATGCACAACGATCATTTTGAAGAAATTCAGCCACATTTCCGACGTTTTCTTCAAATAGAACTGTCGCTGATGCTGCTCGACGTGTATCATCTTCCATGTTCTCTCTGTCATGACGAAATCTATCATGCTACTTAAAAACGTTTTTACGAGTCAAGACTTCACCACCATAAACACATTGTGTCATTTCAAACGTTTTAAAGACACTCTTACCCACTTTGAAACAAAACGTAATGTTCGCACGTTGCTCCATTGCTATTTCAAGACCGAGGGTCAAAACATACAGTTACACTTTTGTTTACTATGAACAGTCTGTGACGCCAGCGTTGTTCCTTTTTAAAACGTCAGGTAGTCAAAGCTCCAAGCTACTTTCCTGCATCAAATCACAAATGGCAACATTGGTTCTGCAAATGTAAAATCAGTCAACTTTTCTGTGGGACGGACTGAGTACTTGTTAAAAGTAGAGCATTTTTAAGGACGGACTGCATTGAAAAAGTTATAGTATGTCTAATGGAGAAGAGAACTGACAGTGGAAGATTTTCTCAAAGTGTTTGGGGTATAGTGAATTGAGAGAGTTGCTTAGAAATTAGAAGGGTTCAAGACAGACTGGTTGTTTCAAAATATTGACAGTCGCACACCATTCGCGAGGGGGGCACGGTCAAAAATGGACCCCAGAGTAATTAACTAATTGTCATGTTTTGCTAATAGTTTACTTGTGTAACAAGTTCTTTAAGTTAGTCTCTGAGGACATAGCCCGAATATTTGTGAGCACTGCTAAAATCTAAACTCTAGAGTCCGCTAAAATATTTTTAATGGACATTCGAAAATTTTAGCGATCATTACTATGGACGCGCTCTGAAAGCGTTGTTTAGATGGTTGGTTGCTAAGGAGCTAAGCGCGTGTTTACCGACAAATACAACAAAAAAGGCATTAATCCTTAAATTTATAATGTTTTCTTCAATTATTTTGCAATTTTTTCTGAGGTCCGCTGTTGATCCCCTCCTCGCCATCTTATTGGTATTCTCCATGTTCTGCACCGAGAGAGGTGGCTCAGGGCATCAACTAATGTCACTGAAGTACCTCTGACCGAGAGATCCTACGGTTCGAGTCTCCATTGTGGCAGGTATTCGCCACTAGATAAATAGCTAGGTAGAAATCAGCCGCAGTCTGGAGAATTCTATCGGCCGTCTGCTCTAATTGATATTTTCCGGTGGTTTCTCCGGTCAACACCAGACGAAATCCCGAGCAGTACCCTAACAAACGGGACACGGGGAGCGCGGGATCTTTCCTTCCCCTTCCTTGTTCTATCCTCACTCCTTACTTACACACACACTCACGTTCTCTATATTACCATATTTGTCGGGAGCTTAGAGCTTGTCCCCACTCGGACGATGACATGCTGGTTGCAGATACCTAGAGAAGGAAACTCCCCGCAATCCGAAGTAGGTCGGCGCCGGATCGTGTCAGCCAGCGGGTAGAAGACCACCGCCACCTCCCGCAATAAATACTAGCACTAACTTACGAGACTAATGACTTTAACAGTTGTCGCGCCTGGTATCATTAATCAATCCGCTTGCGTTCATTTGACCGCCACCGTTCCTTCAAGGAAGGCTGCCACTCTTCGCCTTTCTCTTATAAACACACGAAACAATTAATATGAAAATCACGTAAAAGTACTACAATATGAAGGTAAACTCAGCTAGCAGCAGCTTGTCCTACGTGCTACCACATTTTCTACTACCCTGTGCTAGCCCAAAGAACAAGCGGCCGCCAACGTAAGACCTGCAGCATTGATACTTTTTGGTGTGTACAGTGGCACCTTGCTGGTGAGAGCGTTAACAACAGAAATTATGTTGATTCCATGAGCGGCAACTTGTAACAAGATAAAACGTAAATTGATTATTCACTACAATCATAACAGATGCTGAAAGTGTTGTTTCCTTCCTTTTCATTACCTGTGAGCTGGTTGCTAACAACAAAAAATGCAATTGCTAATAGGAAATCCTGACACAACACGGTGTGGAGAGGCACTGTATGTCCAGCTTCACTGTCTGTCCACGTTTTTTTAGCACAGTTTATTACCACAGTACTCAAATTATTGCTGTTCATTTTCTCGTGACAGTAAGTCGATTACTTTACTGGGGGCACGATAAGGGATAATATCCAAAATATGTAGCGGAATTGCACTTGAAAAATATTTTTTATTTCGGAGAAGTAATATTTCCTCATAAAACCTTTCTAAAAAATACTAATTGCTTCCTATTTTTATAATTATACTTGATTTGGAAAATGAGTTAGGGAATGGATCGCAGAGCTCAGGAAAACACGTACAGATTGCCTTTGGCCCCTTAGTTCGAACTACGCACTGATTTGGACTGCTTTTTGAATTTGAATAAGTGGTTTGAGAGAGAAATTTGAATAAAAAGTTGAGATAGCACTTTTATTAAATCATCGGAAATTATTTATCTGTCAATTAAATGATGGCATATTGCCTCTACGTTAAGTAGTATTATGAGTAAATTTAACTCCCTGATAAATTGCAATACAGTTGAACAGGTAGCAAATAAATAGTAAAATAAGACTCCACTGTTGTACTCAAAAGTACATCATTTGTAGTTCGGAAGCGCGTCGATAACTCCGGGAGTCACAGCATCATCCTCGTCAGTATTACACGTTTTCCAAGCACTGTAATAACTGGCGATGATGACGCTTGACAACGGAGTGAGAATTGCGTCTGAGTTTGCTTCTCCCACCAGCGACGCACGAATGCAGCAAGGCAGAGATAACATGGTCTAAATTATTTTTGTACGTATAATAAATAATATTGTAGAGATTACATACTAAAAAAAGAACTTATGATGATGATGCACAAAAAAATATTATGATGGATAGAGGAGAATTATTGTTGCATGTTCGTAATTAGATTATACAGTCTGAGTCATTCTAGGTGGGAAAAATTCTACCACATCTTGTCCTCAATTGGATGAACAACTGTTTCTTTCCTACGTATTTTTTTCAGAATCGGTTACTTAGTGAACAGCAGTGTCTTAACGATTTCTCTACTTCTATAATGTCCAGAATGTTGTGCGTAATATACTAAGTCAACACCAAGCGATATTTCTTAATATTGCTGCAAAAAATATAAAAACGACCGAAATTGAATATTTGTGAATTGACGGAATTATCGTTAAAACTGTCCTGTTGCGCACGGGACTTGACGATTGCTTTCGATCATTGACCGTCAAAACCTAAGTCCGCCAGCCGGGCGTCAGAATTACAATGCACTCGCTGTTCGTAAAGTACGATAATGACTTCCCGAGTCTGCTGCAGAGCTTCGAGTTTGGAAGTAAGGCAGACTAAGTTCCAATGAAATACAGACTTGGAGGAAATTTCTCACTTAGGTGGCTCAGGGCATCAGTCACTACAGTGCCTCTGACCGGGAAGTCCTAGGTTCGAGTATCGACGTTGGAAGGATTTTCGACAACAGCTAAATAGCTAGGTCCAATTCAGTCAGTCTGGAGGAGGATTCTAGCGAGTAACTGCTCTGATCGGTAGTTTTATGTGGGTTTCTCCAACACAAAGTGAATGCCGGAGAAGTACCCTAACAAACGGGCCACGTACGGCGCGCGATCATTTCTTCCCCCTCCTTGTCCTATCCTTACCCCTTACTTTCATACTTCTTATATTGCATGCCGGCGGACCTGTCGCGAGCTTAGAGCTGGTGCCGGATGGGGAGGGGCTACCCTGATGGTGGGAGGAAAACCCCTAAAGACGACGTGTAGGTTGGTGCCGTATCTCACCTTTCAGTGGGGTAGATCAAAAAAATTGTTTTGACGTTGTAAACGAGCATGTACGTCCAGCATAAAATATGAAATTTTCGATCAACTGCCTCATGATATTGTTGTACGAAGCATGTTTTTAAGTAAGTACCGTTTTGGAATTAAAAAAAGACGTGCAAAGATATCGCAATAATTTTATTTTTACATGAAAGCCTGTACCTTAATCTACTTTTCTACATAATTTCCGTGAATATTGAGGCACTTGTCATAACTTGGCACCAGTTTTAGAATACCCTCCTCATAAAATTCTGCCGCCTGACTTGTTAACCACTGTATCACAACTGTTTTGACTTCGTTATCGACTTGAAGACGCTGACCGCCCAGGTGTTTCTTCAAGTGCAGGAACAAATTGTAGTCGCTGGGCGCCAGATCAGGGCTGTATGGAGGATGATTTAGAGTTTTCCATTGAAAAGATTTGATGAGATCTTTGGTCCGATTAGCCACATGTGGACGGGCATTGTCATGCAGCAAAACGATACCCTTACTCAACTTGCCACGTCTTCTGTTCTGGATTGCACGGCGCAGATTGTTCAATGTCTCACAATAAGACGCTGCATTGATTGTCTTATTACAAGACAGAAACTCCACTAGCAATACTCCTTTCCTGTCCCAAAAAACTGTGCACATGATTTTCCGGGCAGAAATTGTTTGCTTAAACTTCACCTTTCTGGGTGATGATGAATGCCGCCATTCCATGGACTGTTGTTTCGATTCTGGTGTGACGTAGGCCACCCATGTTTCGTCACCAGTAACAATTTGGTCTAAAAAATCTTCACCTTCTTTGTGGTATTGCTCAAGGAAAGTCAATGCACTGCCTAA
Organism: Acheta domesticus; assembly: GCA_031308135.1. Classification (NCBI taxonomy): domain Eukaryota; kingdom Metazoa; phylum Arthropoda; class Insecta; order Orthoptera; family Gryllidae; genus Acheta; species Acheta domesticus. The sequence continues at coordinate 10,213,479 of JAHLJT010002630.1, forward strand.
ACGTTGGGTTTTGTGCAAATCCGTCAACATTTTCGGAACCCAACGTGAACACAATTTCCGGTAATTCAAGTTCTCGGTCACAATGCGATACAAAACACTACGAGAACATTGAGGAAAGTAGTCGCACAATGATGAAATTGTAAAGCGTCTGTTTTCTCTCACCTTTTCGTCCACTTTCTGCACCAAATCTTCATTAACGACCGAAGGACGTCCACTCCGTTCTTCATCATGCACATTTGTGCGGCCATTTTTAAATGCTCTCACCCATTTCCTTACCATTCCATCACTCATAATGTTTTGTCCGTAAACTTCACAGATCTCACGATGAATATCGATCGGTTTTACGCCTTTAGCACTAAGAAATCGTATAACAGCCCGTACTTCACAATCGGCGGGACTCACGATTGTCGTAGGCATCTTAAACACTCAGTAAACAACGTATACAATGAAGAATCAGACTGTAATGGCGTCAGTGCTTACACAAGAGATGTAGGTAACCAGCGCGCATGCGTGGAACGCCATCCGTAGCGCTGCGGCGGCAGAATCTCAAAACGGTACTTACTTAAAAAACATGCCTCGTATGTATAATACCAGTTAGCAAAACATTACAACTGAGAGCAGTTGTTACATTTATTTTTATACCCAAGTTTACATTCACTATTATACCACGATCTCAAAGTCTATCTGGGCGCAAACAAGAACTCAGTTTGAAATCTTGGAGGTCAACTCAAATACCTAATTGCAAGGTATCCCATAAATTGCAGTTGGATCGACCTATATTCGAACTGCATTCTCACTCGAAGGAATAAGTCAAATATCGTTACCTCTTCAAAGCCGACCGTACTTTGTCCCTCTTAGGTCATTGAAACTATTATTCCTATCCCTATTTGCTCAGAATGTTATACAAACTGGTATCACATTCTGATGTCATGGTCATAGAACCAGAGGTCACATATGCGAACAATTTACATGAAATTCTTATAAGTATTGAGGCATTATGTGAAATACCTGAAATTAAAATGTTAATAGTACCAGGAATAAAACGAAACACGTTTTACGACAAATCATTTTTATCTATCCATCAAACAAGGTTTTGGTGGGTGTAGAAAGGTGTCTGAATACGATGCCTTGTGCACGGTAGTCATACCTGTTGATGCTACAGTATGACCAACATGCACTGGGCGATCGTTTTCAGCTAAGATCCAACAACCATCGAATTCCTATTGTAACTATTCTGATACGTGAGATAATAATGTTTTAAAACATCTGCCTTACTATATTATGCCTGAAAGTATTAACTAAAAATGTTTTTGTATACCAGCATCATAAATGACCTTTTCTTCTGCAAGAAGTCATTCATTAAAGGGCATTTTACGGTACAAATGATGACGTATTAGCACGAATTATTCCTCAACACACATTCAGCCAATCGCAGCAACATAATCGTGGGGTGCTAGCGGTAAACGGAACGGCCGACTACCGTTTACTAGCACGGATGTCAAAAACACGAGACGTCACAAGAAAGTTGTTTCGCAAAATTGAGTTTGATTCTCTTATAAATTTATAATGCTGTTATACAAAAAATAGCGTATGCAACTGGTTTATAATGTTTCTTTGTTGCATTCGTACAAATTTGAAAACTTGCTTCCAACGTCGCTCGTTTTCAAAACATGTACTCATGGAATAAAGCTTAACATTATAAACCAACATTGCATAATCTATTATTAACATAAACAGGTATTACACATTTCAATCTCATACTACGTTGGGTTTCATATTCTTCCGTTGTAGTCAACTTTTTATTTCTTTTTTGGTGTTTGACCACTAATGCTTTGGATGAAAGATGCTTGAATACGATACCAAGAGCTGGTTAGTCATAGTTTTTACATTAAAGTACGACTAAACTGCTCCTGGCAATCGTCTTCAACTATGCTCCGGCATTTACTAAATGCTAGAAAAGCGTTCAGGATGTCCCAGATTTAAAACAAATTGACAAAATATTACGACAAAATTTCCAATTCAATCGACAAAAGAATGAACAATCACTTGTATGTATGTATTTAGCATCTTGATAGTTCGGATTATTTCAACTTTTGTCAGCTCAAGTGTTCACAAGCTTGGGTCCTGTTTATTTATTTATTAGCTACACCTAGGAGTAAGGAATACATGTAGGCGAGCATGACGTATCCTCATCACCGAACCTACTTGTCCTGCCCGAGGTTTTTCTTTCGTCACAAAGCCATAAAAACTGAGACGATTTGTATTGCAAAGCTGCAACTTCATTTTTGCCCCTACCAGAAACAGAATCCGGGAACGCCTCACAGAAAGCTAGTACGCTGTCCATGAGACACCCGAGGGGCGTACTTCAACTTATTATTCACCAGTGAACATGCGATGGTTAACCTCCTAAAACGAACATTCACACATGCAAAGTTAAACAGCGCGCTTCTCTTTTGTAAACAACTCACCCTCAGCTGGTGTTGTGGCGAGTACAGGATCCAGACGGTGGCAGTATTTTCGACACTAGCTACACACCTCGGTAGAATTCAGATTGCTGTTTGGAGGAGAATTCTAGCGGCCGGCTGCTCTGATCGGTAGTTGTCCATGGTCAACACCAGGCTAATGCAGGAGCCTAAAAAACGGGCAACGGACCGCGCATGATCGATCCTCCCTCTTCCTTGTCCTATCCTCACCCCTTTCTTTACACTTGCACTTACAGGAACTACATTACTCACATGTGATGTGACCAGTTGAGGGCATACATTTTATTCCGGCTGGGGTGCTACACGTTGGCGGGAGATACTTGGCATGGGGAAACCCCGTTAGCGGATGTGTACGTCGTCACCGGATCTCTCCATCCTGCGGGAGAATATCATTGCCAACTCCCGCGATAAAACTTGCACAGTACATGCGGGATTAATGAAAACAACAGTTGACGCGCGCAGAATCACTAACCAATTATCAATCAGGTGCGTACAGGAAATCTCTTCAGCTGCAACAAACCGTAGATAAAACGTCCTTGAAACTGTAAACAAAATACATGAATAATATATTATCTCACCATTGTTTTATCAATACTACGTGATTCCAAAAATGACTCAATACCTTACGGGGGTTCTAATCCGCAGTCTTTGAATTCCCATGCTTTGGGCGATTCTCATATGTCTGTCCTCGCCACCAAGGCAGTCCTCAATTGCGTGGTTGAAGATGTATTGGTGAATGTGGAAAGACCCAACGGGGAAACTTTTTCTTTATGTTTCAGTCAGAAGTATTTGCTACAATGTGGCGTCTTCTTTCCTTCCAACTAAGTGTTCGAATACACACCAAGTTGGAAGAGAAGAAGACAACACATGTGAGCACTTCCTTGATACACAGGCTGAATCACACCGGATCAGACGAAGACTGGTGAATAATGATTCCCACATATGTTTGTTTTCGTTTTCCATTTACTGGACCTTAGAAATATTACAAAATTCTTCCCAAAATGCAATCCACTTGTTCCACCTTTGCTGTCACTTTGGGAGAGGTTTGAACAATGTGCACTTAACTAGATCTGTACTCTGTGAGCACTTTTTCTTCTCCAAAAATACAACAGTCGATAATTGTATGATGAATAAGGCTACAATCAAATACAAGATTACAAACTTTCCACATGTTTTATCTAACTTGTGGAAATATCTGAATCCTGTTTTCGATGGTAGAATATCCTCACTGTAGATCAGTCTTCAGTCAGAGAAGGGCAGGTTGGCGACCCCAACGCTGCCAGTAGTCGTAATCTGAAACAAACCTAAAACCTTTAGTGTTATTAAGGGTCGAATACTAATACCATTACGATTGTACCCGAAGAATACCAATAGGGAGGGGGGTACGTTAACAGCGTGCCTTACAATAACTTTTAAATAATTAAAGGAAAAAGTACATATTTAAAAACTAATGTCACATGTATTTAGCAATATATTAAAATAATTTTATGCAATTTAAATACTTCCAGTTTTTAGGTATGGTAAGGACATACCTATTGTGAAAATTTCCCGTTCTTGTGGTCCTTTTTGTGGGGGCATACAAAGCCATGTTCTTTTTTGAAGAAATAGTTCAATATTCAGTATGTTGCTCCGACTGCAAAACAGTTCACTACATTGGGGCGCTGAATGGTGGTGGCGGGAGATTCATACTACTGACATCAAAGGCACGGAACTACGCTTGATATCAATACTATGAACCCCCAGGCAACACAGTTTTTTCAGGATGCACCGAGTGGTGATCATAAGCTACAATTAGCCTTTGTGCGTATAAAAGATGCTTCGTTCCTCATGAAGTTCGACTTTTATTATTTAAAATGCGATGAAAGAGCCTACAAACGAATACAGGCTCACAAACTTTACACATGTATTAAATCACTGTGGAAAGATTTGTGTCCTGTTTTCGTTGGTAGTGTATCTTCAATACGAGTTATCTTCTTAAATTAAAAACAAAGATCCATAGGTGGCAACGTCTTACTGCAAACAATCTGAAAACACAAGAATTCGGATGTTAATAAATATGGTCACAGCTACAAATATGATATAGTATGTAGAAACTGAAATTTATAATAAAGGATTCGTTCATATGTGACACCGCACTCGAGGATGCGTTGGTACTGTCGAGAGATTCACATTACTATAATCAAACAAACAATACTAAGCTTGATATAAGTAATATGAATACCCAGACAGCACGTATAATCTTGCAAGTATGGTGTACTACTTACATATTGTTACCTATGATAAAGTGAGAGTTGATTGTTTGGAACGTGATGTAAAATGCAACAGACGAATGCAGGATACAAACTTTACACATGGATTAAAGTACCTGTGAAAAAGTTTGTACCCTGTTTCCGTTGGTTGTTTTCTCTTCAAATCAATCGAGAACTCGTCTTGTAAATCAAGTTGTCTCCCTCCCCGCAGCCATCAATCTGAAACAAACTTTATTCCTCGAGAATTAATAAATATTATCTGAAATGAGATGAAAAAGAGCCAATCCGGTGGCCGAATCGCTAAGTCAGTGTGCCATAGCCATCTCAGGCCGAAGATTCGGAGATTCAAGTCGTGCCTCCGACACTGTTGTGTTTGCCCTTTCACCCCCATCATCACCATACCGTTTCATCTAGTTCACAGTCACCCATAACGTTAAAACCAATAGTGGTCTCCTATGGCCTAGATATTAATGCGACTGTAGTTGAAGTTGAAGATTATTATTACCTGGTCACTTGTGACTGGAGCAATGCATGTCTTTCATTTTAAGGAGACTGGCTGTCCGTAAGATCCTCACAGTCCACTACCGCGCATGTTACATAATACTGAGCGATAGAGGGCTGTGATTTTCTCACAAACAAAACTTTTTTATTGGTTCTTCATTGATAAATTCTACTAGTCGTTATTCTTTTTCTTCTATCCTTGTCGTAGGCGGTCAAATATTCTTTTAAAAATAGTTGCAATATCCATATTACTGTTCGCTAAAATGATAACATCATGCATAAAAAAGCTCACATCTCACGGGTTTCAAACAATGTTTAATCACCTATATACGCAGGATATATGATTATCTTTGGCTTTCAGACTGCACACAGTACTACAACACACTCATGAACAGATTCGAGATGGGAATCGAATTAACTACAGTTGCCACCATCATCTTCACCTTTTGAACGAGTTTACTTCGTGCAAGTCCTTGAGAAACGTTTTCTTTACTCAGACGACCAAACTGCCGTGGGCAGCCATGGAAAAAGTGCTGAAGTGAACGTGGTACGAAGGGTCGCAAGGTTTGAGAGATGCATGTGCATGGAAGTTTTCACCCTTGTGTTGTAGCGTGATTAGCTTCCCCATCCTTTCATCCTTCATCACCTTTCCTATCCTGCCTTTTCTGGTCGGCCCCGAGCTTTCATGTGAGGCCTGTTTCATCTGCGTCGGATATCGGCTCTAAACCCTCAGTTACGTTTGTGACAGGAGTCACATTCATAGAACCTCATGCATCACCTATAAACGTTATAATCCTACCCTAATTCCTTGCCATGAGCCGTAGCTGTGTGTGAATGAGGAACTGATATCTTACACCTTCATTAATTGTACAACAACTTAAGTAAGCCTGTGGGCTACCTTGGACACAAATGGACTTAAGGACTACCTTGACGGGATGTTCGAGGAGGCACGAAAGAGTTCCTCTCTGGGAAAAGATTTCAGAGAAGTGATAGTGGCTCCAGAAGTCCCTCTTAGGTACCTCAGCAGCCGATAGATGACAATCGGGAAGGGAGTCTGACAAAACCGGGAAGTAGTACCGACCGAAAAGGAAAATCTATTTTTTTGAATCAGTTGTTGCTCGGAACAACGCCAGTGTCACACGAGTTGCGGAGGGATCCGTAGCGAAGAAGATCCACTGCCTATGAGATTTTCACAGCCGACATTTGTACATGTTTGTATAGTCTGTACGAACGCAGGCTGTGAAAAGCTCATCGGTAGAAAAACCTGAAGGCTCCAGCATCGAGAAGATTGTGTCGACTGACGTTTTCCACGTGGCAACAATTGTTTCAGTAGCTGGACCCTGTAACTGCACGTTCTCCGCTCAGGTACCTGAACTTTGCGTTACTGCAACATGAAGGCTAGGTACCGGGCCTGACTAAATATTCAAGTATTTCCAAGCATTTATTAACAGAGAGACTAACATCCACGCAATGAAATAGACAATGCGTATCAAACAGACAACCAATAAAATTCTACTGAAAAATTGAGATTCTGTACGTCTTAGCATCTGATCCATGGATTGGGAATAAACACAAAGAGCTGAACAGAAAGAAAACTACATTCAAGGACCAAAAAGTTTCATTTTGTATATTGTGACTTACGGAAAGTTTGACTTGTACGTCTCAAAACCCAGGTTTTAGAGGCCTAGAGAATACCAACTTTGGATGCATTCAAAAGCCTGCCTGAGTCCTTAAAATTTCGCCCAACGACTCTCCAGTCTTTACCTTGCTACATTCAATAAAATACAATTTTAAAATATAAAATTCTTTATTCAGAATTAGAATTGTGCCTTACCTCACAAAAACAGTTCGAGGACATACTATTAAGCTTTGTAAGTAGATTGGACAGTATAGCTTCACACGATTTGGAGATAAAGAATGAAGAATTATAAAATAACCAATATTTGTCGCCATATATTTCTCATGGAGTGACCGAAATATCAATCACGGCACCCAGAGGTGAATGGCAAATGCTGCAGACACTTCAGTTTGAAATGCCTTTTATTGGGCTTCGAAGGGTAAATTGAGAACCTTATTACTCTTAACTTCAAGCGAGATGAACAACTAGCTACAATTAAAATTAATACTCTCCATTTGAAACAAATGAAAAGAATATAATAAATTCGTTGCAGACCCCGGTGAGACATGTTTCAGTTGGAGATATGAAATGAAAATTCTAGTTGATAGTAAAAGTCACTGGTGATGGAGATATCAATAATGTGTTTTCTGGACTGACAAAGTGAAAAGAATCGCAGAGCATACTACAACATTTTATCCACATAATTCATGTTAAGAAAATATTTGAATGTGTCTTGTTTTGTGATGTCTAGGTGCAATTTGACTACTGAAATCACGCCGAGAGTAGAATTACACCACACTCCCTGCCTTGTCATGTCCCCGACAGATAGTGAGGTGCAATCGCACTCAACGACGATGTTAGCGGCGAAGTTTCGCAGGGGCTGGCAGGAGTTGTGGGAAAGGATGAGACAAGAATGGACTCTCTGATTTTGACTTAGCTTCTTCAAAAACTTTTAAAAACGGTGTGTTGTAAAAGCGGTACAAGGAAAAAGTATAATCTGCAGACGTTTTCTTGGGTTCCAGAATCTATCTCAGTCTTTTGTTATAGTTGATGAATAAATGAAACAACCATTGTGAAGGATGGACTGTGAGGGCTTCAAGTCAAAACAGGAAATGTAATATCTATAGAGCTGCCAGAAACGTCTCTCCGCACTGGGCCGAGTCAGGGCAAATTACTAAAAATTGCATTTATGTTGGTAGCAGCGAGATCACTGGGAGACAAGTGAAGGGGACAATACTTCCAGCATCTGTCATAATTGTGGTGAGTGTGGTATTTCTTTTGTTACACGGTCCTACCAACATAATTTTTGTTGCAAGCAGCAAGGAGCTACTGTGGAGAGACTTTCTGGCGCGCTATTCAATGAACATGTCTACGAACAAAAAGCTATGGCACATGCCACAAAATATGAAATATCAAAGTATTTGGGAGGAAACTATAGGTTGAACCTAAGTGACGTAAAGGATTGAACGATGTTTCAAATTCCTCAAATTATGTTTGATGATTATTGAAAAGCTTATGATGGCTGAGTAATAAAAAGAAAAAAAATCTGTCAAATTACAAGATGAATTTTATAAACATGGACGTGGAAAGCTCAAGGGAATAATGTAAATAAATATTTGTCTTCTTTGAGAATCAAACTTTGACAAGTGACGTAGAGTTGCGGAGAGCTAATAACTTGCTAGGAGAATCTATCAAAATGTAATAATCCTATTGCCCACCAGATGACTGTTAACGGTTAACTTAAAAGCATTTAAATATTACGATGCAATATTCCAGAAGAAAATGTTCGCCTTATTCCAGAAGAACATTCTCGTAGTGATTGTCATGGAGACTGTATTAAACGAATCAAATATATCATTTAATACCATCTCTATGACTTCATCTACGAGACACACCAGTTGGAGGTGATACTGGAAATTGAGCTCCAATGAGACAGCAGCTCAATTATACCTTCAGTAAGACATTTCGCCCTGAGGAAGGTCGCAGTATAACGGCAGAAACGTCAGCTGTGGCTAGGATGCGGCTTCTTCGTACGCATAGACCTTCAGTAGTACCTTGTATGAGCAATATTGGTTGTCCTCATGAGGATTGTCACCTGAAACACACTCAAGAACTTCAATTATCAGTCAGATGGAAATGATTTGCAAACAGACTGCCATGTAAATTAGCATTTGAGAGCAATATCCATATAAAGGCAATGGAATACTAGCTCAAAGGAAAAATTATAATAGTAACCTGTGGATTTTCCACTTTTATAGAAAATACGAGTTTGTAGGTATTCAATATATTAAATATAAGCGGATATTATATTTGGTTAAAATAATGTCAAACAGTCTCATTTAAACCTCATACCATAAAGAGAATAATCATTTTGTTTCATCATTTTCATTTTTAATTGCATTTATCATTTGATGTGTGATGATCGACGGAATTTCGGTAGTTCAGTCTGAAAATAATAGACTGAATTTACATACCAAAGGATACAGAATTTTGTGAGATGTGGTTACATTTCGAAATGCCATTGATGAATACATGGCAATTTTATTGGAGTTTATTCAATATTTCTGGCCTATATTTGTTTCAAAATGACATACTGCTTTGTTCACCATTTGATAGAAATTAATAATCATTTGCTGGAAATTTTGACAATAGGAATAGTTCATTGTACTCTCAGGATATAAAAGGTTGAATTCAGTAATCCTCAAAAAATCTATTGAGATATTTTGATATCATTTACGGAGGATTTTGATTCTGTGCTCTTTTTAGGGCACATCGCGACAGAGTGGCCCTTCGTACAGTATTGTAAAGATCCAAGAATTGGTAATAGTAACCAAGATAACGAGACTTAGTGAAATTGGACTTGGACGTACGTTATGAGAAGAAGGTGAAGAAGAAGGTTGTCAAAAATAATTGAAGACAAGTGGAAGGTTTCAGAGGTCGTGTGAAAAGAAGTAAAAAAACGACGAATGAAGTAAAGCTTCTGAACTATTCGCCTACAAAAAAGGTCTCGAACAATAAACAAAGGAAAGTTCAGTGACTCCCCAAATGGCGGAATAATTGATTAGTCAACAGCGAGGAGGAATAAAGTTTATAATTACGCTTTGTCTAGATTCACTCATTTCTTTTTAATGAATGATCGGACTTAAGCGCTTTAGTTTGTCTAAGACTTTAGCGAACGCACTGTAGTTTGTCTAGGACTTAAGCAACTTGACAACACTGGTTTAAGTGGTCACTAATGACCTTGCAGTTCTTGTGACTAAAGAAATAAAAGTTGAAAAAAACATCCTTCACAAAGGATTTTGCCCTACAGCTCTTAACTAATCCTTCTTGCAGCTTTGAAGGAGTCCTCCCGCAGATTCCGAAACTACCGTGTATTAGGACACTCACACACTAAAACACGGTGGTGTCGGAACCCAGAGGGGAATACAGTTGAGACGAAAAGATTTGCAGGACGTCGAAATGCCGGGGGCAACATTAATGACGTGAATTTTCTCGTAAAACGTTATAAGATGTAGTGGTAAGACAGTAAATTGGATTAATATGTTCTGTATACACAGCAATATAATATAAAAGGGTGAATGGAAATTGTAATGATTTTTTTCGTCTTAAGAGAAGCCCAATAAATACTCTGCCGTTAACAATTATCCTTGCCAGAAGATATTGACGGACTGTGTTAAGTATTATTTCTTAAGCATTATCATCATTGTGAATTATTCTTTCAGACATTCATATTTTCACAAAAATGATGTGATCAATAACAACATAATTATATTCCTCATAATAAATTTCATTCCTTAAAAATTATTTTCTATGTTCAGTAGGGTCATCTTATATTAGACATGGATTTCAGAACTTTATTTACGGATGATTCAATAGGAATGAGTGCATGATGGACACTCACAAAGCACGCGTAAAAATTAAACCTTAAGAATATTGTACACTCATCCGGCACATCTAGGCGCAAAACATAAAGATGGATTTCTTGAGTAGAAGTAAATCAAATATTTCGTATTCTGAACACAAGCATCCATCATTCAAGCAAGCTTGTTAACCTCTTTAATAAACGCGATACAACCCAAAGATTTAATGATAGTTAATGAAAAGTTTTTTATTAATCATTTTAAGAATATGATCTCTTATGATAATCATTGCTCCTCTTGAATGAGTTATCAAAATGTTCATCTCCAAGCAATAAGCAGGGCATATATTACTTAATATACGCTATACTTACAAAAATTTACTTTTTAATTATTTTACTATATTCTTCTTTCTCGTATCCCTTCTACCCACTTCGTCAATTCTTGTTTGTATTGTATTGGCGGTAGGTCATACTTTATAACATTGCACACACATCCAATGCCGGACAACAAATATAAAAATAGTGTTTGTTTGCTTCTTTCATATAGCATAGACTACGCTCATTCTATAACCTAAGCTTTGTGTGTTCAAAAAATGTTTTATCACAGTATGTTATTTTTACAACTATCGCACATAAGCGAAGGAACTTCATTTCATCTTCAAGAAGACTATGCAAGCACGACCCTTCGCGCTCCAGTAAAATGCACGCGGGATGTAGTCAGTTGGTCTCCGTTCATGATACTATAGCAACATGAAAGGAGGAAAACTAGCTACACCCACATGCTTGCTAAGCACCTGAGAATACCACCAAGAACACCACGAAGTTATTCTTTGCCTCGTGTATGTAAACGTACTTTGGAATTATACGGCAGCTTCGGCGTTGTGAGCACTTTCAAAGGATTATCGGCGGTGGCGGTATACAGCAGCTCGTCGCTGGGCAGAAACGGATAAATCAGGCCAAACTGGCGAGCCAGAAGATTGTTCAGAGAGTGGCGCGGCAGCATCGTATGGGGTCTTCCACTACGAGCATCTAAATCAAACGTTACGAAACTGCGATCAGTTGCGTAATGAGTTATTAGAACAAGTGTTCCAACTATCCATGGCACACTGCTAACAATAATTATTACTTGCGTAATGGAAAGGGAAAGTGTGCATATAAGCTTTTCAACATAACTTCCTATTTACTCTATTAGCATTTTGCAGGATGAGTAGTTACATTTAAACGAAAATTATGGTTCATTTACCCGAAAATTATTATTCAATTAGCGATCATTTTACTCAGTGTATAAATCATTGTAAGATATTCACTGTAACATCTTACTACAATACTTGATTGATTTTCAAACTCGGCCAAGCGACATTATTTGACGATTTGTCAATCTCCATTTGTACTCGTAATAAAATGTCTTGCAAATTTTCTTACGACTTGAATTTCAGGGAGTTCGCAAAATAGCCGTAGTTCAGATGCTACAAATTTCAATGCCAACGTCTTGTCTCCCTGTAAGACGTTTTTCCTTGTCTTGAGGTGCATTGATGATTACAATAAATTGAGTAATCGACTTGAAAATGGTGGAGTGAGAAGTACGGGAGACGAGAAACTCTTAGGAAATTTGGCGGAACCTTAATGTCAACAACAAATTTCATTGAGATCAGCCGAAGGTTGCCAGATGCTTCGTTCAAACATTCCCCTTTAGATGGCTGGCTGTAAATCAGCTCAATTCCACCCTATAAGATAAATTCAACTTTCCAAGTGGGAAATTTGAATTTGGAGTAAAATAATACTATAGAAAGTTTTTTTGAGGTGGCGACCCTATTAAATGCTTGATTAATTATATTACTTTGGCACAACAGCTTTTATGAGCTAAGGCCTACCAGCGGTGGCCCGGCCTTGCAGACATGGGTTAAGGCGTACGTGTGGTTAGCACATAGACATCCCTACGCGGCATTATGGTCTTCTCAGCCTGAGAAGTGAGCTTTCTCATCGTCACACATCAACAGAAATACTGCTTGGTACGGTCGCGATCTTGCTACATATAGCGGCACGACTCAGAAAGATGCGAAATACCGTGATATATTCCATCGTGAAGACGAGCCTTGAGGGGCAAAGTTACAAAAATCGCACTGTAATAAATATCCTTCTAAATATTCATAAAATATAAATGTATTGTGTACCCTTCTTTTCCCATTCTTAATTAAGTTTCTTTACTAGGGAATTACCGGGTTAGGTGTCTAAGGTCATCAACTGATTGCATTAACTGAGTCCCGAGGGTGAGAAACATTTTCGACTCACTAGATACATAACTATGTCGAATCCAGTCGCTGTCTGTAGAAGAATTCTAGCGGCCGGCGGATCGGTAGTTTCCTGTATTTTAGTTTCTGATGAACACGAAGCGAATGCCGGAGCAATACCCTAACAAACGGGCCACGGACAGCGCGCGATCTTACTTTGCTCTACCTTGTCCTATCCTCACTCCTTACTTAAACACACATTTACATGCACTACATGTCGGGAGATTGTCCCATCTGGGACGGTGCCCCACTACTGCGAGATACCTGGTTGGGGAAATCCCCTGTAACCGATATGTACGGTCGGCGCCAGATCTCACCATCTAAATTGGGGAGATCGACGCCACCTCCGGAGGAAAAACATGCACTACACTTACAGGACCAATAGCCATAGAAGTTGACACTCCATGCCGGAAACACGAAATAATCATTTTAGGAGAGAACTGAACTTACGTTACTGTTTAACCAATGTTGTTGCACGTCGTCCATTTTCGGGGTGAATTATTGTACCAGTGGCAGGGTCATAAATTATCCCAGGTACCTTCTAGACATACGGTAGACCGGGGACAATCTATGACTCCGCCATCGTACCTTAGACGTCTTGATCTCATGCTGTCGAGAAACTATCCACTGCATCTTCAAAAGACCTGAAAGAAAACTGAAAATACTTTAATATTAGATGAAATGCAATGCATTGGGTGATTTTGAGGACTTTTGGTCACGCTAGCAGAAGCAATATGTCAAAACACTTCAAGATAATACGAAAATGTAATGGCTAATTAAGTCCCATATTCCCTAATTTAAGATCAACACATTGACTGCCAAAGGCACAATGATGGGTAATATCTAGGGGCCATATGCCAAAGAAGAATATGGTCACCGGGGGCCAAACAATTTTTTTCACTTTATTGGTGAAATCATTTTCAGATGTTCCTAAATATAGTTTTAAAAATGAAATTAAATGTAACATATGTGATTCACACACGAAGGGACACCGGTGTCATGGCCCCGCACGTACATATTTACATGAGGGTCACCAGTGGGGCACTATTTTAGGAAGAGTAAGTACTTAATCAAATTCAATGATTTTCAGTATATTTCAAAGGAAAAATAAATACATAAATATTATGTGCTTTTTAGTAAGAAAAGGAACAGTATTGAAGAAAAAACTACAACACAAAATACATGGAACTTATCCTATACAATAACGCTGCTACAAGCGGTAATTTAGAACGCTGAGCATTCTACAATTTATTTTTCTTCGCTCAATTAGAGAAAGTTCACTTCATCTTTATGATACGGTTGATCTTTTAATGCTGCATATGCTACCGGTTCTCCATGAAAACTTTTAATAGGCTGACTTTACAAAAGTCCTGACTGAGATAGGCAGCTCTCTCTGGAATTCATGTTTTTCCTATGTTCTTTTCACCTCTCTCTCAACTTCGTTCCAGTGTGTCCTTTTGTGCTCTTCGAATTCAACATCTTAGAGATCTTTCTTGTATCACGTCTGAATATTTCTTATAACACTCCTCTTCATCTCGAGTTCCCACTCTGTTCTAGTTCATGACTTTTCGATGTATTTTTTGTTCTCTCTCTCTTCCTCTCTATCTCTCTCTAAGACCAATAAACAGTTTTGTGTATAATCTAGTTTTTTTCTTGTCTTAATTCATGGAAAATACAAGGGCAATCTTCAATTTCGGCGAAGAATTGCCAAGTACGAAGAAATACCTGTGCTTCATAGCGCACATGAAGCTGAGCATCCTGTGTTGTAGATGAATTCTCGAGCAGGAAGACCAGAAGTGCAGATGAACAACGCTCTCAAACACAACCGATGAACATCTGACATCTGGTCCCCCCACCCAAGCTGTAGGCTCCAAAGACAGCAATGATTTCTTCTGCAAATATCCTTTCATAGACCCAAATCAATGTAATTCCTTGTATAATTCATATATTATCTTTATATTCCCATAAATCTGAACATTATTTTGAATATAGAAAATATAACTGCACCAATAATGTACTAATAGTCAAATCGTTAACAACATCTTGACACTGGCCAAGTGTCATTAAATTGCGTATTTTGGAACTTTTCTCAAAGATAGAGAGTATGCCTTCAGCAAATAGCAGGATTTTTTATCATGTGGTTGTGAGTTCGTTGTCTTATTCCCCACGTATCCTAACATAATATTGTATCTTTGGTAATAACTGATCTCAAATCATTATTAAACTATGATTACGTCTACCGTTTATCACCGAATGATGGACGAAGTTTTTTCACCAAGTGGTTGTGGTGGGGTCGCCTTCTCAAACTTACAGGTATCTCATCTGATCATCCCCTCATAACCATCAACACCATCTTTCACACTTTATCATCTACTCCTACTCTCCAGGGTCATCCATGGTTGAAAACGTGGGGGGTGGGGTGGAAGGACCATGAATTTGTTTGCGAGGCAAAGTGTCGGGCAGACATTTGGAGATCGGCGTCGAGAGACTCAAGGCGACACAACTGACGGAAATTGCCCAAACTACATAAAGTCACTGCCTCTCGAAATCTTCACAGCAGCAGATGGGCTTTCTGTCTTGAGGTACGACAATAAAATGAAAGATTTGCAAGGTAAATAGCGATCTGTCACTTGCAGATGGTTTAACTACAATTGAGAGTTATAAGTTTATACTAAAGATTGTCACTTATCAAAGCATATGTCATTAAAATCAAATGGATGTAAATTTGATCTCTAGGTAGTTATTTCAAATTTCATTATCGTTTCCAAGAGTGACTGTCATGATGATATTTAAGCCTCCTCCATCTTTTACTGTCAGTGACGTTCGTGGCACTCATAGCCATCAATGCCTAAGCACGTGGATCTGTGGTGAAGGGAGGTAGACTCGGATCTCCAGTGACATCGAACCCAGGTCACTGGGGAGGCGAGTCTATCCCCCGCCACCACTTACCAAGCGACAAACATATTTTATTTCTTTCACCAATACGGGAACTTCAGCGAAGTACCCAAATTGGATCACCGAACTATCAAACAAAAGTCCAATGAATCTCTGCTGTTACTCTTAAATGATATGCACAATTTCCTGTTTGTGATCCAGTGAAGAATCCGTAATCATTACATCAACATGAAATCATTGCTGAAGCACAATTTGATATCGTCTTCAGCTTCTTCCAGTGGCCCAAATAACATGGGCGATCCTGCAGCAGAAAAGGACAGCATCAGGACTGAAGAGACATCAAACACAAGGCTCTTAAGTCCTGATTCTGTCCCTCGCACCTGCTTTTAAACGATGCCTGGAACTGATTTCTGTCAGCTACTGTCATTTCTATATTGCAACTTCATTTCCTCCTTTCAATTCTATTTCCAATGATGTACGAGGCACTCATCATCATCATTGCCTAAGCACGTGGATCTGTGGTGAAGGGGGATAGACTCGGATCTCCAGTGACATCGAACCCAGGTCACTGGGGAGGCGAGTCTATCTCCCGCCACCACTTTCCAGACTACAAGCTGCACTTCACTCTCTTTCCAATAAACAGTAAGAATAATTACTTTTTACTGCAAATTAGCATAAGTGTGCTGGTGGTTTCTCACAAAAGTACATAAATCGTAAAAAAAAGAAAAAAATACATTCATTTCTTAAAAGGAAATAACAAGAACACAATTCGTATGAGAGAGAAAAGAACAACGAAGAATTAATACATTTAGAATAACACGTAGTATACATATTATATTAATAAATACAATTGAGAATAAAACTTATATTAATTGTATTTGACTAAAAATACCTGCACATTATCATTAACTCTTTTCAAAACACAAAAGATTTCAAATAGTAAAACTAGTGGTGCTACAAAAGGGACCGACTTTCTCGTATTATGTATTGTTAGCTTTCTAATATATTTTTGGTCTGGGCTAGCTAGATAGACCGGGAAATTCCCATTTTGAAAAAACTCCTACGTAAGCGCTAATGGTGTTCACAGACGGACAGAAGGACGGACGAACGTTTTGAAAAAAAGCACTATTTCGGTATAAAGTGTGTATTTACCAACTCGTGCATTTTCATTGAAATCTCAAAATTGATTTCCGCAGCATTCCATAATTTTCTCTTTACTACATATATTACTCTGTATAATACGTATACGTACTACCTAAAAGGTGCTTATGTACTACCTTCACAGCACGTCACCTACGCCTCCATCTTGCTACCCAGTATGTTATACAATAAAATCGAGGATGTGAACTGGACTCATGTCTCCAGTTGTACGGACTTTTCCTTTCCTTGAAACTCGTTCGTGTACTTCACTCCACTGTACATCGGTGACCGTACACTTAAGTTCTTGAGGACTCCCTAATTCATGTTATACTTGATTGACGTAAGTGCACAAAAGAATCATCAGAATTTTAGGCAAATATTAAATGGTATAGAGCAAATATTCTGAAAGAAGGGCTGTCGTATATCAAGTAAAGAAATCGTTTTGAATGATCTTGATTTTCTGGTCATATGCTACACTGCAGTAATTGCACATTGCAGTAATACTCCAAGAAGACATACTCTACCAATGTATTATTTTCATCTGATTGATGTAGTTAGTACAAGTTGTGATGTCAACGCAGTCAAATGTCATCTATCTTAAAATGAAGATGAAAATGTTGGATTTGATGACTCACAGAGCTCTCTGTAGACAAGTTCCAATATATTACAAAGATTCCGCCTTCATATTGGCCGGAAAATATTGCCACTAAGTGGGTTACAAACCGAGGCCCATAAACCGAGCAATAAAGAACCACTGCGTGTAGCCCTTATTGCTAAACTGACAGCTACTCTGAAATGACAGAGCATGTGTCCAGTATGTGTTCAACTTCCCCAAACTGACTTCCTTCAGCCGTTGTAATCTCGCAACAAAAATGAATAAATACGCTTGAGATCCGTAGAGTGAAGCATGAGTTGCAAACCTGTATTTTCTGACTTTTCTTTTTACATCTCTGTAGCGGTTTCCAATATCGCCTCGAGGAAAACAATATATCGCGGAACTAAGAGCAGTTGTTGTAGAGTTCCTTTGCTCCTCCTTTCATAAGTATGAGAATCTTCAGCAAATAACATAACTTGGAAGATGTACTAAATTTTCAGTTTTGAGCTTGTGGAGAATCCGAAATCATTAAATCAATACAAAATCATTGCTGGGACATTTATTATCAACTCCATATCCTATTCAGCATCTTCCGTTGGTCCAAATACCATGGGCGATCCTGCAGCAGAAAAGGACAGCATCAGGGCTGAAGAGACATCGAACACAAGGCTCTTGAGTCCTGATTCTGTCCCTCGCGCCTGCTTTTAAACGATGTCTCAAACTGATTTCTGTCAGCTACTGTGCTTTCGAAATTGCAACTTGTCCGAATCGTACATTTTATTTCGTCTCTTTTCCACACCTCTCACAAATACACCACATTTATTTTCACATGATGTGGCCGATGATGCGTGTGGTCTTCAATCAAGAGACGGAAAACTAGCGAATCCTTTTAAGGCCTAGGCTTCTGAATGTTGGTCTTATAGTTCTAAGATATTTACAGGCATCTGCCTCTCACAGTGTTAAAACGGTCGTCACAAAATGCAAATTCAAGCAAGAAAAAACGTAACCACAAATTTCCAACAATCTTAAAACAATCAATGTACCCAGGGATGAACGCGTAAACCAAACTCGTGTGTGGATTGGAATTAGAACCATACTTACACAATTGTGTACGAAGGGTCTGAAAGGGATACTGCAGGTGTATAGACCGATACATCCAATTCTTTTGTCAAATAGCACAGTCTGCAGAGTATAAATTTATCAACGGAATATTAAGCAAAATGAAGGCATACATTTAGATAAATTTAGGTCTAGACGTAGATTTGCCTTCGTCGTTAGGTTTTATTACACTGCGGCCAATATCTTTTTAGATAGCCACTGGTAAAAGCGGTTACTTTTAGGGCTTAAAGAGCATGAAGAAATTGTTAGCACTAGTGCTAAAACTGAGATAATGATAGATTGTTCAGATAAATCTGTAAAAGCGACAAAGGGAATCAAATTATTTTGTTGTCTACGCCCACTACATCTGTCCTTAATGTAATGTAGTCCGTACGTAAGTAATTTGTATACTGCTTGAATTAAAGTAAAATGAAAGTCAGAAAGGCTGTCTAAAAATAGTGCGTGATAAATACGGTAAATGTGATTTTAATTTTCTCGTAGAATTGCGTCACTGAGCCTATCGGCTTCGTGGCGCAACCTTTCTATTTGCAAAATAAAAAATCATCAAATGCAAGATCTCTTTCTCCTGAAACCGACTTTTGCTGCAACTTGATTCGAGTTTTGGACTTACTAATACAGAGTCCGATCAGCAAATGTAATCACGAAAGTAAAGTGAACATGTTGCACACCCGCAATAATTGTTGCATTTTCACTTTCTTACCAACTATCTTCTTACGTAGAAAAGAATTTTTAGAAAATTGCAAAAGTTCAACAATTTTTTCAGAGTCTTCCTATAGATAAAATATTAAAGGTACAATTTTTTTCCTTTAATGAAATCTGTTCCTTAAAGATAGATTACGAAATAAAGTCATATACAATTTTTCGAAAATTTGAGTATTATTCGCGGAATTTTGCGTGAAAATGCGCGCGAGAAAGTACGTTCAGATTTCCGCACCACTAGTTTATTCTCCAAATTGCATATGACTTACCTGTGTTTGGCCCTCCATTCTCTAAAGTTGTGAAGCCAGCACCAGATCCCCGGGAGGCGATGAAGCTCGTAGTTGTGGCCCAAAGAGCGCAGACGACTCTACAGCAGAAAAGGGCGGTCTCCGGATTTAAGAGACGTCAAAAACACGGCTCTTTAATGCAGAGTCCGACCATCGCCGCTGCATGAATGCGATGGGATCGCCTTCCTGGTCCCTGAAGTCCTTTCCTTCGTACCGACATAGGCGGCACAGACCAACAACCGATGTCACTGCAGTGCCTTTGACCGGGAGGTCCCCGGGTTCGAGTCTCGAAGGTAGCACTAGCTTGTCAGCTAGGTGGAATTCAGCTGCTGTCTGGAAGAGAAGCCTAGTGGTCAGCTGCTCTGATCGGTAATTTTCTGTGTTTTTTTCGATCCACACCAGGTGAATGCCAGAGCAGTACACTAACAAACGGTTCACGTACAGCACGTGATATTTTCTTCCTCTTCCATGTTCTATTTTCACCCTTTACTTATCTACACACTACACAATTGCCGGGACACAATTGTCCGGTCTCAGTGTCGGGAGACCAGTCAGGAATGCAGAGCTTGTCTCAGTTGAGACGGTGCCTCTCTGGCAGGAGATACCTGGCTAGCCAAAACTCCGCACGCCGACTTGTAGATCGGGGCCGGATGTCACCATCCAGCGGAGGAATATCACCCTCACTCCCCCCCCGCGGTAAAAACATGCACTAAACTTACGGAACTAATGACCTTATCAGTTGACGCGCCCGGGAACTTAATCGTTTAGTCGCTGAAATACCGAACTAAAATAATCTGTTACTATCCCTTCTTTCGACAGCAACTTGGAAATTAATGATCAACTTTTGTCTCGGCAGTCCGAAAGACAGAATACAACATAATCGACGTGTCAACTCCAACGTGTCAAATGTTGAAACACTACTTTTCGTTGTCTAAACCCTATCTATAAGATTGGAGTTCTCACCAACATATTTAATATTTTACAGCTGAGATTTAGGGCTCTTTTGAAACGAAACACATGAGCTACGCCATTACACGCATCGCCTCTCTAGCAACCACCAAATGGCGAGAACAGAAAACTTGCTTTTCGCATTCGATACTTTACAATTGACACAAATTCGACACAAGTATGAGGTCGAGGCATGTTTTAAGCCGTATTAAGGCATGCCACATTAAGAATGGATGATAAGTGTCGTTCGTTACACAAATGCACTGGCGACTCTGCAACAGAAAAGGACAGACTCTGGACCCAAGAGCCGTCAAACACAAGACTCTTGAGTGAAGAGTCTGTCCCCACCCGCTGCGTGATAAAGTAAGAATTAACTTAGACTACATGTGGCTTAATTTGTCATGTGAAGGTCACAAATGTATAGAGAAAAAATATTAACACTTATAATTATTACTGGATACAATACTAACACTAACATGGCTGAAACAATAATAATGTGATGCATTTAAATAATACGGATTTTTGTCGACTACAGTGCCTTCGCGTATTTGCGCAAGTTCTATTTATTTCAATTTTAAGCTACAGTTCGCATTACATACGCACCTCACTTCACTGCACAATACTAGGTAATTTTAAGTTTTGCTTTTCAAATTCATTACTAAAGTTCACTGCGCTTAAAAACAAATCGTATGTGAAATGTATGTTCCCATTCATATTATACCTCGATATTGAAAACCTCTTCATATTTTCAAGAAAAAGCTCTAGAGCCGTTGCAGATAAATCGTTTCAGTCCCAAACGGTTCGTTTCGCAAAACAATATTTTCCTGATTTTCCTTTGTACGCTCTTGCCCCTTTTTTGCGCTTTAAAGGACGAACATAATTTAACTGCCTTTCTACGAAGGCTCAGTGCTCATTCTTTTTCATTGAAAGATTTGCCACATCCTTGATGAGCTCGACTTGCAAGTAGTTAGCTCGTTCATGGGGTAAGATTCTCCTTATGATATCTAATCTTACGAAAAGCTGATGGTCTAACATGAAAAGTAGTAACGTAAAATAAAAAGTAATTATCGTCAATGACATTCATTTTATTATCTTTCATTTACTATGAAACTCGTTATTGAAAGTATCAATGAGTTTTGAATATTACTCACTTCACTGACAATAGAACCTTTGGGAAGGTGTTAGCAATATCTCTATTTTTAAGCTTTATTAGCCACATACCTAATTAAGTCTTTAGAATTCACTTAGACATTGAATTGCTGAAATTAAAAATTACATACAGACCGACTCCGAATTTACAAACAAGTCGTTTAAAAACCCCAATTTATGAATTGAAATTGAATGTAACAGTAATGCCCATGAGATGTATATTGGATGTTGGAGGCGTTTGTAGCAAAGGGGGTTTAGACTTGAATCTCAAGGACATCAATTACAAGTCTCTTGAGAAGCAAGTCTAACCCCCGCTACCACATCAACACGATACTTTGGGAATAAAAAATAGGGATTGTAGTTCCAATAAATGACAGGAATTCTATTTTCATAATTCAGAACACTAATATACAATACAACGGAAGTAACGAATGCAGATTCATTGAAGTTCAATAAAAGTCTGTATTGAAAGTGTGAGTTGATCAGGCGGATAAATTACTATTATTCGTACATTCGCCTTTGTATAGTTTGAAATGCACTTGTAGCAGGGAGAATACTAAAATTATATCAATGAAGTCGTTCAGTCTTCAGCGCTAAGTACGCTCAGTACTGTTTGAATTGTATTTCTCTTAATAGAGTTCATTACGCAAATTCTCGACAGAAGCTGCATTCACTGAAATCAGATATTGTATAGATTATAACAATTATTGATATTAGAAGATGAAATTCCAAATTAAATTTTGTAAAATTAATATTAAATACTTAAATATAATGTAAAATGTAAATTATGTCGCGTGTCAGTTCTCAGAGATCATTGGTTCGTTGCAGAAAACTGACAATCACCTCTAAAATATCAGTCCCTACTTATAAAAAGATTTAACTTCTAAATGTCTTGTGTTGTTCAACAAGCAAAAAAATAGTATCGAAGTATTCGTTTCTTATTTCGAATGTTGCAACCAACGCGACAAATTGCTATACCAAAATAATGAAAACGTATTATTACATTTATTAAATTATAATACTCCTTATTTTTCATTGAGATGTTGCATCGGCAATTGTCAGAATGGTTGTAGATAATGTTGCCCATTCTCTGTTTTTTCCGAGAATGATGAAATATAATGAAGCGTAAAGTGTCCACCACTAGTTTCTCAAGTAATCAAATGCAACTAGGGAGACTAGTAGTAAACACTAAACACCTCTTTATGTGCTGTTTGCGGGCGAAATCGCTTAAAATTACTCCTCTAGTCAAACTCTTCTTGAAAGTAGTGTAATTCATTTTTCCTTTTGGTTTAGCGATTGATCTTCACTGACCTGATTGAACTTCAAGCCGTTGTCCTCTAGAGTTCGTAGTGTTCTATATATTTGCTATTCACTCCTCTACATCATTTTTCTGTCAGCGATTGGACCATTTTAGGAGCATACTTTCTCGCCTTATCTACTTAAACTTGTAATGACATACTCGTACATTAATGGTCATGTCAGTTAGATAGAACATAAAGCATGGGAAACTAGGAATATCAGACACAAGGTAATTTTCTCGGACTGGTAAACGTATGGTGAAGTCGACGACGGAATCCCTATTTCCCTTCTTTTGGGATATAAATTTGGCAGGAACATCCATCTCAGATAATTGCTTTGTTCCAACTCTATGCAAGTTAATTTTTCAACCACAAAATAAATTGTTCGCAAATCACACATTTAAATGATTTTCATTATTAACGATGAAACTTCTGAATCAGTGCAATCATGTGATAAGAGAGTTAACTTCAATTATAAAAATAATGGTGCTAAATTTCTTTATAACGATTTGAGATAACCTAACCGAAGTGTACAGAGAGTTACTTGATCCATAGAAGGTGGGCAAATAAGTACGGGTAAACAAGATTGAAGTATGATGTACATTTGATAATGTTACTACGAGTTGGAAAGTTCTGTCGACAAGCATTCTCTCCCACTTGAAAATATTCAGTGACTATATGTAATCCGCTCTGTCAAATCGTTTTCCTTTGTTTGGAACAGCAACAAATTCTGAATTGGATAATCAAAATTCGCCCATTAACCACGATGAAAAATGACCTTTTTCTGTTATAAATCCACCCATTTCGAAAATGGCCCTAGTTATTGAGGCTCCACAGTTAACACTGATATCCTTCATCAGAGCAGTTTCTATCCTTCACCAGAGCAGAAAACAAAGCCCTAACTAATTGGTCAAGGGCAATGATTCTAAAACCCTGTAAATATCAGTGGTTACTCACGACTTAAGCGTTTTACAAGGACCTTAAATAAATAAATTTAAAAGAAGGCAATGATTTTGACCTACAACTCTTATAAAAATGAATATGAAGTTGCTCATTGAAAACAAGAGGAAAGGCAAGTTAAAAATATCCTAAAAGGGCATAAATAAAGAACACTTTTTTTCAGCAAAGGCTAAGACTAACTGTAAAAAATGTTGAGATTTCTTCAAATACAAGAGATATTTGTTACAATAAAGTAAAAAGTTTAATAAAATTTGATTTGAATTGCTTAATATTTTTTTAAAAATTAGTATATATTTTTAATTTTACAGTGACTATTGCAATTAATTTGTATCTTGATACCTTCGGCTTAATGGGTAAAGTATCATCTCACGTAGGGAGAATTCGCCCATTTGTAGGCTTCACGTATCATTAAGATCATTAAATATTATATACCGCGCACATGGAAATCATATCTATCTGAAAGGTCAGATGTATGCTAAATTACAATCAAGTGCTTAAATAATACTCAAAAATAAATTGATAATTGACTGTAATAATGAAAATATTATTAATGATCAAATATTGCTAATTTCTCCAAATCTTCATAACTCTTCATCGTCCTGATACTGCTGACATTTTTACACGATATTATGGAGAGGATAAATTAAGTCCAGCGGGTAGATTAGAAGCCTATTGAATCGGTTGAGATTTAATTTTTGAGAGTTGTACCAAGATCCTATCGGAGGATGGCGTCGGTCACTTTAGGCTTCGAATATTAATTAAACATACCTTCATTATCTTGAAACCATATTTTTCTCAGCCATTGCGTACATCTGAGTGCAGACTCTGGTACTATTACATCATATTAGCTTCTAGCAAGAAAATATGACATAGTAGTCACAGAATATGCAGTCAGATGAAGGGTTCGGTTACTTGAAATGAAGGACTGCTTTGAAGACCAACTTCATTTCTTGAAATCTCGTAGATATGATCTTCAATGGACGCGTCGCCAACCTGAAACAGACTCAACTACTAAACACGTTAGTAATGGTAATAAATTATTGCACATTTCGTCATCGATACATGAGTATATTTAAAATAATTTCAGAAATGATTCAGATGTAAAAGTCAAAACGAAGACGAAAACGAGAAAACGAAAACGAAGAGAAAAACGAAAACGAGATTGCCAAACAAAAAATTAATTTTATTGTGTCAAAGTTGTTCAGTGATAAGAAAACAAGTTCTCAGAAACTACACTATCATTAATTAAATTTTCTCGAATTCCTAACTCGTGGTATATTTGATTATAAATAATGTTTGTGATTTCTTTTTCACTAATAATTATATAAAAATAACTTCCATACAATTTAAATATTTAATTTCCATGTAATTATGTGTATTTAAATCGATTCAAACAACACTATTTCAAATAAAGAATCACTTCTATTATGGATTTGCAAACTTTATTTTTTTCTGGACTCGTCACATCAAACAATTGCGTCACAATCGTTATTTAAATTTACGGTGGTTATTAAATAAAGCTTATTACTTGCAAACAAATTGAAAATTCTTTTCGAAACAGAATTTTTACTGCTCTCTATGCGAAAAACAAGTTTTATTCTTCCACTTTTTGAAGTAATGTCCGAGTATTTGGTAAATGTGCTAAAGCAGCTTCTCTGTTTTCTAGGTAAGTAACATGGCGCTGAGCGGAAACGTAATTATATTGGTAAGTGGTACTATTCTGATATTCAGGATATTTATATTTTATAAATGAGAAGACTGCTCTGGGTATGCACTTTTTCTCTTCTTTCCCTTCGAAATTGGCCTCCTATGGAGCACGAAGAAATTGGTTGGTATGGGAATCTGTCCTTCTCACTAACCTTCCAGAATTTCACGTTTTCGTTGTACTCCCTACTTCTTTCTTCCTCCCATTCCTATTTGTGACTTATAGTATCCTGTACCTATTGTGACCTATTCCTCCTATTTGTGAGTTATACTTACCGTTCTTGGATTTATTGGCACAGCTATTCGCTGTGCTTGACTTAATTTCATGGCTATTCATACGTATCACCTCTCTGACCCTAATTTCTTCTGAGTTGATCCCAACTTCTCCCATGCATTAATATGTTAGGTCTCTTCTATTTAGCATGGTATTATAGACGAGATATAGTATATTCATACATTTCTTTTTAAAGATAATTGATCATTGAATTCTGATGTTCTGCGACCCATTTAGATATCAATTATTGTCGGATTTTGAAAACCATATTTCTTCCTTGACCACTAGGCTTTCTATGTAAAATGACTCGAGTAATATATTAGATAATATATCCTTTGGTTATACCATCATACTTTAACATGGTGACCAAATATGAAAATACCGTCTTCTTGTGTAGCCTGTAAATTTCCTCGTGCAGCCCTATCTTCTTGTTCTTAAATTGATAAACTCCCATTTTCTCTCCTCTTTTTTCTCTTCAAAGTTCCCAATGTCTATCAACTGTCACTTGCGAAATTAATTCTGGTTTTATAGTGGACTCATATTTTCGTGAGTTTTCGTGAACTACCTTTTATAAATTTAACACATCACATAAGCACTATACGAAAACTTAAGAAGTCAATTGGCTGTCGCGAGTTGCGAATTCTCTCTGCATCTAAGTGAAGCCACGACAAAGGTTGCGGTGACGTCTTGTCGTAGACTTCTTCAGGGCTGAAGTAACTATGACTTCAGGAAAGCAGTAATTGCCTTCCTGAAGAACAATAATTATTGTTGTTCTTATTTTTACTATTACTATTACAAACTATGTTTAACTATTCAAAGACTTGACTTCCCCACCCGCGAATAGAACCAGGATCTTCCAGTTTACGCGCAGAAGGAGTTGCGCTACCGAGATAATTACCACTTCGAACAGCCAATTAGTTAAGTGTCTCTGAGAGTTGCAAGTCACATCTGTAACATTACTTCTGCTGAATAACATTGGGATCGCAAAGGTAGTTGGCAATTGCCTCCTATTGGTAGAACCTCCCGGTCAGAGGCACTGCAGTGACATCAATTGACACCTTTTGGCAATCTGTAACTCGAAGGTGTGCTGTAAAATATAAATATTATTGTTATTGCTATTATTATACGAGGGTTGGGGCAGAAGTTATAGCAACTATTTTTTTCTAAAAGAAATGTTACCGCATCGCAAAATTTCATTTTTATCTTGAAAGAAATGCTTCAGTAGGTCGTGTTTACATCAACAGATAATTCTGCAAGTGTCTTTATTATCACAGAGAGCAACTTGAAATCAGTTGTCCGTCTACCGCCGTGCGAGGTGAATGTAACATGTTTCCAGCAGCGCTCCATGAAAGCAATGCCCGAGAATGTCACAGGGAATTGGTGACAGTTCATGGAATAATGTCCTTCCATACTGGACAGCCGCGAGATGCGCAGGAGAGTTTCTGCAAAGACGCGCAGCAACCAGTGATTAGCAACGTACGTGACGACTTGTGAGTGTGCTAATCAGTGTGATGTGGGGCAATCGGGCATCTACCTAATCAGACGTTGAGAACGGGTATGTGAAGCTTTTCGAATTTGTCAAGTCCTATTCTCTAAAATGCCTTAGAACATGAAACTAGTACGGTCATTTCAAATACCTGAATAAATATGATAAATTCAATTTTTGTGTGTTGATAAAAGTTCAAGCACTTAGTTTATACCTTGTTTATAGTTCATCCTTTAATGTGTATATTTGAAATTTGCCACCCCTATTCATATTCTCACAAAAAAATAGCTGCCATGACTTCTGCACCAATCCTCGTATATCACGTAACGTTAACCGAGTCACAATAATATGCAATTTGCGAATCTCCTCCCGTTGCATCTCCCAGAATATAGCAGGATGATATTGTTATTCATATTATTATTCATATACTCCTAGACATTTTGAAAAGAAGATTTGTGATAGGCAAGGAGAATGCAGCAGCACTATCAACTTGCATTTGATACCAAGTTGCTAGAGATGCTGCATTCACCGAACCTAACTCATCAGGAGATTCGCTAGCTGAACACCAATTCCAAGAAGGATTTCATATGATCACAGCGAATTTGGGAACTAGTACTGTTTACACAGCCAATCTAGCAACTTGTTCCTTTAACTTTGCTGTAAGGGATGCGTAATAGTAGTTTATGCAATTAGTTTATAATGTTAAGCTTTATTGCATTAGTACATGTTTTGAACACGAGCGACGTTAGGAGCGAGTTTTCAAATTTGTATGAATGCAACAAAATTATAAACGAATTGCGTACGCTATTTTTTGTACGACAGCATTATAAATTTCTAAGAGAATCAAACTTAATTTTGCCAAATAACTTTCTAGTGATGTCTCGTGTACTTGACATCCGGGCGAGAAAACGATGGTCGGCTGTTCCGTTCACCTCTACCTCCCCACTATTCTCTCGCTGCGATTGGCTGAATGTGTGATGACGCAATCATTCGTGCCATAAAATCTAATACATCATTTGTGCCGTACAACCCCCCGATTATGAACGATTTATTGCAACAGAAAAAGTCGTTTATAGTGCTGGAATACAAAAAAACACAATTAATAAGATGCGTAAATTCCTAGTTCAGAAGGAAAGGTTTCAATTTTCTCTGCAATTAACTAAAATTAGACAAGAAATCCGTGTAACTTCCAAACGATTCGCCATCTATTTAAAAAAAACTAGACATTCAAAACACTGAAAACATTACTAATAACCCGAGGAAACAAAATTTTTAAAATATGTGAAGCACGTTTACACACAAATCCGTAAAGCTCTGAATCAAAGCAGAATTTTCAGACAAGTATTTCATCTAAAATCTCTCAAACAATCGGTAGCAGTGACATTCACAGAGAGTCGGTAAATTTCATGCTCAATCCAACGGACGGCTTTGGTAGATTTTTCCTGGAAATTAACAATAAAATATGAGGTTTGCTACAATAGCAAGGTTTCAAATCCTAAAAACATCTTCCAAGTTTAAAATCAGAAAGAACAAAAATATTTCTACTGGAAAGTATTCCATCATGTCTTTACATTGTTCGGAGATTCCTCCATTTCGCATTTCCAAAAACATGTGGTATTAATATATGAATGCTCCACGCGTACCTCGGCTGCCATACTATTAATTATTCCTTATTCACCACCACTTTGATCTTATCGTCCAAGCAAAATGTTTCTCAAAGAGAGTTTCCTGATTGAGGAAATGATGAATGTCACTGTGTGCTAGGAGGAGAAAGTACGATAGGTGCCGAAATCTTTTCCTGTTTATTTTAATTATTAATTATTTATTTGTTTTCTTTTATTTCATGCGGCCAAAAAACCTAACGAATCTACGCACTTCACAACTAGAGTCAGAAATGAAAGATAGCTTTATATTAGTAAATTAATAATCAACAAACCGGATCAACTAGAGCCAAATTTAGGACAGCCTCTTCAACGATTAAGTTCCGCTACCGCAGATTAGCCACTTGCCCGTATTCAGAGGAATGAATGTGAGAAACTTACATTTGTGACGACCTTCATCCATACCAGTTTTCAATTAAAAAAAGCACTGATATAAAAATAATACGTTGTAAGCCAGGAAGCAAGTTGGAAACGAAAACAGGATTCTCATGTTGAAAACGATGGTTGCGACTAGCACGGAGGATTGCCACCTTTATGACAACATGCTTAAAAACTGTTGTCAGGAAGGTAGCAAACACCGTGCCCAGCCATTTCTGTGCAGGGGCTTCAGACTTTTGCTGAAAAATGATAAGATAATTTATCAAAATTGAATTGTAAAAAAATTAATTATATTTCTATAGTTACAATTTAGCACTAATCTTTGACAAGCATGCAAGTATTTTAAGCACAATTACAAAGGAAACAATACTTACATCTTATTCTTGAATCCTTACTTGAAATGTAGTACCTGATCCACTTACCTTATAAATTTACTTTCTTCGAAAGTAATGCAATATGTAGTTCATTTCTGATAGGGTTCCTTCTTCTGGAGGCACGTTCTCTTTAACCTGCACTGTTGTTGCATCTCGTCCCAGCAGCTTAGTGAGGGATGCAGTCAAAGTAGAAATGAAATTTATCACTTTGACTACTTCCCTCACAAGATGCCAAGAGTCAATCATAGCAGGAGTTTTCGACACAAGTATCCATTTTATCACTAATTTATCACGGCACTCGAGGACTAGAAAAAATTAATACATCACATTTTTCAAAAAGTGAAGGAACCAGTAGATTAAGGGGCTTTCCCACGGTTTTTGTGAAAATAAGTTAATAGCTTTATATAAAACTTTAAATTTTATTCTTTTTTGCAATGTTATTGAAACCCAGTATGGATTTACATGCAAGTGTTCTGTGTTCAGGTAAAACGCTCATTATCACAGAACTACGGCAATAAGGGGTAGTCCTTTTTTCTACTAAGCCCTTCAAATCTGTGGACAGTGATCAGTAATTAGTTAACCAACAGTTATGAACAATTAAATAGGATTGAATGGAAAGTAATACCAAATAATAGCCAAGATGAAACTTGACTATCCTGTTTATTCAGTGTTTTTATTGTATTTTTCCAACATATATAATTCTGAATTGAGAATCATGTTCTATGACATTTAGATATTTTAACACCTAAGTTGCTAATTGAACTTCAGAGAACAGAAAAAACATAAATAAGTAGTAACTATTATTATTTATAATTTCTATTCATAAATTTGATCTTACTGACTAATATAACTTCACTTACGTTTCATTCTTTCGTTCTTGCTTTCCACACTGCTGCAGAAACTGGAGATATTGCTTCATGGCAACTGAATGAGGGAAGTAGCCAAAGTGTTTTCTATTGTAATGCACTTTGACTACTTCCCTCAAAGCTGACCATGAGCTCAAGATCGTGGAAACATCGACAAATGCGATCTTCTTGCAATATTCTTGCAGCTGGATATTCTGAGTTCTATATTAATCTGTGCTGAAATGTTTTTTTAATCAGAATCTTTGAAATCTTTTTGAATTATAAAATAAAAGATGAGTTCTGTTCGATAATTTTTTCAAAAATATTATTTCCTCTTTTTAATACCCCGTATAGATGGAAATCGTCCTAGTCACACACAGATATATTGGTTTTAAACTCAATATCCACATCATCAGTTTGATAAAACTGCCCCAAATCAATAATAGAATCATAATGGAGGCCATGAACAAATTATAGTGGATACACAGGACGAAAACTATCTAGGAAACTGGAAACTCTACCAATTTGCAGTGAATCTACGAAAAGGCGTGCGATTTGAAAAATGCAACTGTAAGCTGGAATAGAATCCTTCTCAAATTGTTGCAAGATTCATAATTTGACTTAATATGACTCAATTTACTTACTTTTACTTCGACCTCCTCCTTCCACGCATAGCCGACCTTTTCACTCCAAATTAAAAAGATTTTCAATTAATTTGATTGTTGAGTCACTTAATTATCCTCAATTTACACGCGCCGATTCCTTTCGATAGAGTGCTTAAAAAACCATGACTTTTAACCCTGCATTCGACGTGAATTATACATTATCATTATATTTTCCAAATCTCAGGTCCGACTACTTAAATACAAAATCCGAATGAACTGCAGACATTGACAAAAAACTTACGAAGAGATGATCCAATATTGTTTTCGTTTACAACTTCTATGATGTAGAAATTAAACTTAATACAATAATTTCTATTTTCTTTTGTAGTAGCAGTGAATTTCATCAGAGATTAGTCGATTTTATCTACCTCACAACTTTTACGCCACTGTGAGGAGGACAAAATCGACTCATCGCCGGTGAAATGTGCATCCTGGACGAAACAGTTGAGCTGTTCTCTGAATCACTTCCATTCAAATGATTTCTAACCCAAATAATAAATTCTAGTGAAGACAAGATAATTCATCAGCATTCTTCATGGTACGCGCTCGCACTATTCAGTCTCGAAACAAGTCCATTCATCTACTTCTCAGGACGTCCAAATACTCTACAGTCGACAGGAACACATGCAAAGCCGGGAAGAATAACAGGACTCTGGAGATTTTCTGGTTCAGAAAAATACCCGTACGACGACGTACGTCGGCACCGGATCTCGCCAGCCAGCGGAGGAAGAAAACTGCCACCGCCCGCTATGAAGACATACACTACACTTACGGTGCTGATGACCTTAGTCGTTGAAGCACCCAGAATCACGTATTAATCAATCAATCCGCGCTCATTTCTGAGCGTAGATAGAGGATAAGACTCATCCCTTCATGCCTCTCCAGGTATCCGCAGTAATGGCTTAGCCTTGGGCTTCTCAAGAAAGGAGATAGCTCGGAGTAAAAGACGATAATTACGAATGAGTCGATGTTTAGATCTGATACATGGGGTGGCATGGGAAACCAATCACGCCACAAACAGGTGGATCCACAATCTGCAACGACGAGCATTAAACTCACCTGCTGCTGGTTACTTCGACAGTAGCCGCTTCCGTTACGTCTTCAGACAATTTTTCTGTTGATTGTGGAGAGACATTGTCGAAGTCCACTGCATCGGTTGAAAACATTGTAGCTTTGCCTCCAAGCGAATTAGTGGGGGATGCAGTCAAAGGGAAAAACAAATTCATCTCCTTTAACTACGTCCCTCACAAATCGCTAAGAAGCCGACTTTTAAAAAATGTAGAAACTGACTTCACTTTTTCTGTTTTGTTTCAAATTTTCAAGAACATGCTGTTCAATACAAAACGTTCTTCCCACATAGTGACGACAGCCATCGATGATTTGATCCAAAATGGAACATCATAAACTTGTTTCTAGTTTCTTATACTTGAGTAGAGTTTCAATAAATATCGAATAAATATCAGTGCACCTCTGATTTGCTATTAAAACGGAAGCATTTAAAATTTCAATAACAGAGAATATAAGAAACTATATTCTGTAAGTCTTATGCATGATTGTTTTTGTTTAAACGCGTCAATTCATTATGTTTACAGTAATTTTCATCCTTTTTTCTTCGTCAAATCTTCAAATTCTCTCTCTCATAATTATATTATTTTTTTTATATTTCGGCCTCCTCCTTCCCCATAAGCCGACCTTACCTCACCATATTGATTTTTAAAAGGATAAAAGTCTTGTAGTTCATACAAAATAATGAACGGATATTTTATTTCTAATTTACTTTGCATATATGTTCTCCATTAGCAGTCTGTAGGTTAGTATTCACCACATATTGAAACTCTTACAAAGTATTTTGTAATCTTGAAGGAAATAAAATTCTATCTCATTTCCTTGAAGACATACGACTTCAAAAGAGAATCGTTTTAGTTATAAATGCAGTGTCCTCTTGACGAGAAAAATCTATTTTTTCTTTAATGAGATATAGAGAGAAAATTAAAGTTTTAATATTTGAGGTACATATTCTGGTAGTTTCTTATCCCTCTGTCAATGTAAAATATAAATATATCTTTTTAACCACCATTGTTTTAGTTGAAATTCAGTTATTCTTGGTTTGATAAACTAAATTATAACTCTGTATTTATTCCCTCAGAATTTGTTGACACTACATGCCGTAGATGCAGATGTAAAGCATTCCACCGACTGCCAAGAGATGTAGCGAATGAGAGACTAAAATACAGTCACATTCGCAACAGCCCTCACAGCCGAGCAGAAGCTATTTGGAATAAAAAAAGATTGACAAATTCCACCTCTTGTCTTCTAAAGTTGCCGAGAATAGCAATAACATTAAAATTCCTTATATTCCTTAAGGAATATAAGGAATTCCTCCCTTTCCCAGTTTTCCTTTTCCCTCCCGCATCCATCTGTTGACTCCTGAGGGGCATTCCACAAACTCCGGTATCAAACCGCGTGCTGGCTCGACCAGTGGACAATTTACATTGCTACTCAAACCTCAAACCTATGTTAAAACTTATATATTATGCCGGAAGATGCCCGTGGGTCCGTTTCAGTTCTCAACTTATACATGATGCCCTAAGATGCCCTTGAAGCCATCTTGGTGATCGTGCCTTCCACAGCATTAGAAAGCCAATAATTTAGTCCTCTCAATATCTTATAACACAAAAGGAATGTTCAGGTAGAACATGAGAGAGTGCAAGAGCTCTCTATTTCATAATCGAAAACATCCATCCTATCGCTGATTTCGAACCCGCTGCTTTAGAGTTCGCGTCTTTTGGCGCACCTATTTCAAGCCCCTGCGTCACCGTAGGTTTTGCTGAGAGGTTGTTTGATTACATATTTCCAGTCACGGTATTTTACGGCCGGTTTTCACTTGCTGATAATGAATTCTTGGTTGGAAACTGACCTGACGCTGTCAAATTTTTTATATTGTAGTTTTATTGAAATGGACATTCATATTTATTAGCTTTAATAACGACAGCAAAACTTTTTATTATTGTTGAATAATGAAAAATGTTCCATAATCATTAATTCACAGTTCCACAGGTGTGTTGTGCAGCTAGTAACAGCTTTGTGAGGGAGGTAGTCAAAGTAGAAGTCAAATACATCACATTGACTACCTCTTTCACAAGCAGTAAATAGCTCAGAACAATGAGAAGTTGTTGGTACTTGAATTTCATTCATAAAGTTATGAAATATTCTTACATAACTATTTATTTATATGTTTTATTCGAGTTCAGTTTCAACAGTAAAAACTAAATTCGTTATCTTCTGCAGTTTTCTCTTATTAACGTTTTAGGTTCTGATTATTGCTTTTTACATTACGAAAATCAAACATGTAATCATAGTTCAAATGTTTACATAAGTTTCACACACAATTCCTTTTTAAGTACACTTTATGTATAATTTATTTGCTTCAGTTTCAATTAAAGTAGTTTTTTCGGCAATTCTAGCTGGAGTGTAGGGCAACAGCTTGACAATTACATTATTCTAGCCAATATAATGTCTTCATGTCATACATATATTTTAGGCACTCTCGTAGTAGCAGAGTTTGAGCAAATTCTGTTGAGAGACGTAAGTGGATTTCGCGTGCTTAATGACAAGAAAGGTCGTCCATTTCACACAACAAGCATGTGTCAAATTCTATGCTGGTTGTGTGAATTGGGGTACCTTAATTTCTTTAATTACTTTTCCCTGTTCTTCTGTTTTTATAAGTATCCTCTTCTATGTTGTCACTGTTAACAAATTTTGTAAGCTTACACTGTAACGATTTTCAGGTTACTACAAATTAAGAAACACTTTAATTTATGCATTTTTGCATTATAAAGGCAATTGCTTATTGTTCAAAGCGAAATTTCTTCGGCTAATTGCAGAAAAGGAATGTTTCCTTCATATTAATTGATTTTCATTTCGCAATTGTCGAATATCTTCATGGCATGATTCCTCTTCCTGACATGATGAGTAGCTTACGAGACAGACGTCGCTCCTGAAAAAGACTCTGTTTGAATACAAAGTTACAAACAGAATCTTGGTCAGGTGAGACGTCATCTCTTGTCTTGAGATAGTAGGACAGTTGACAAACAGTAGGATCTTAAAGAGTGAAACAAACGTCGCTTTGTCTTCTATCGCATTGTTTCATAATCTCTCTCGTATTCTCTGTCTTCCCTTTCCTTTCCACTCTTGTCTTATAGAACCTTATCTTGCTCTTTCTGTTCTATCCTCTCTGTAGTACATTTTTTCTTCTCCTTTCAATTCTTCCACTATCACGAAGAAGGAATAGTCTTTCTCTTTCACATTAAAAAAACGAATTATTCGGTTATTCTTTCTAGCAGGAGGTATGATTAGAAATTATACAGAAAATCGAGTGAATACATTTGCTTAATTTGAAATTGTTTTACTTGCCTTTAAAATTTAATACTAAATTATATATGTCAAGTGATTCTTTAGTTTAGATCAACTGAAAAGAAGCAAAACTTTACATTGCCGACGTTTTTATAATTTATTCGCTCTCCATAAGGGCACCAAGAATAGATTTTTTAAAGAGGAGTAACATTTACATTAAAACAAAACTTGTTGGGATTTAATCGGTTTAAGTGTATAATTATAAATTAAGTAAATCATATATTCTGTGGTTTCTTTTCCTCTTCATGGAACATCTGACATAATGAATAGTTAAGCTCAACTACGCGTCTAACGATTCTGCAAGTGCTGTGTAACGGCTTCTGTTTGCAACATGAAGATAATAGAATTTCATTTTTACTAAATGTCTGCTCTAAGTACACAATATTAGTACTTAAGTAAAAAGGAGAGTATGCAGTTTGACATATAGAGCATACATTCATAGATAACAAAATTGTTAATCTATGAATGTATGTAATGGTCACCGCACATACTCCTGTATAAAAAAATCTATTTTTTTAGTCCTGATGAAGGCTGAATAACTGGCCAAAATGTCGGCCATGTAGAGTTGATTTACTTTCATTGACCTAAATTCAAGAACCATTCGACATATACCACTCGACTGTATAATTCCAGAATATTAACAATCATTGAATGTGTTAAATAATACGAGCATGCCGATGATCTAAATAATATTATAAGTGAATATATAAAGAAAAGCTTCAGTTGACATGTAAAAGGTTAATTGAAACAATAAAAAATACATGTATGAATACGTTTGGTGGCATATGGATCCGGAATGACTTCAATGATGCATATTCAACAACATATCGATCACACAAAAAAGCAATGCTCTTTTGCCATTGTGCATAATGTCAACGTAATTGCAACAGTTGCCTATAAACCGTTACTTGCAGGAGAATTATTATCTAAAATATAATATCTTTCTGCTTTAACTCTTGAAAAAGTACATGCAAAGTTATGAATGTCATTGAATTATGTTTGTTTGTAGCAAAGAAATTTAATTTTCAAATGGGTCAAAAGATATTTTCTTTTTATTCTTTTTATTTTATTTCTATTTCTTCTTGTTCTATTCTTACTGTATTCTATTCTATTCTTATTTTATTTTTATTTCATTCTTTTTCTTTTATTTCTTTTTATTCTCTTCACGGAAAGTGAATTTCATGGAGATGATCTTATTTTCATCAATTGTTTTTATTTTATCAGCCTCCTCCTCCCCATATAGCTGACCTTTCCTCTCCATAATATTTAATTATTTTAATTTTTTAAACATACGAACACATTTCTAGAACAAAAAACAAGTAATGAAAATAAGAAGAGCAGAATAACTTCAGTTTAGATTGTACGAGGTAATTTATTACAATATTTATCATTACACAGAATATCATATTCGCTGACAAACAAACGCATTATTTTTAGTATTTAACACAAATTTCATTCTTGGTATATGAGAATTGTGACGATATAAACAACCACAAATTATATATTATAAGAACAAAACTAAAAATAAATAGGAAATACAGTTCAAGATATTTGGTGAAAATGAATAGAAAAATTAAACCATTTGCCAACGTTTCGGAATATTTTTATTCCATCATTTGGGCTTTCTTTGGTAAGCCATTCACCACTATTCTTGGTAGTGAATTCTACTAAAGTTATAAATAAAAACATTACTAACATTTTGTAACATTCTTCCCGATTCTTAAAAAATAAAAATTCTTAAAAAATTATTCTCGAAATAATCATGCAAATTCTTATTTAAATATAATTTTCTTCAAAGTTTTTTTTTATTTATACCAGCCTCCTCCACCCCTTTTAGCTGGCCTTTCCTCACCAATAAGTGTATTCATTTTATTAAGTCAAATTACTTACAAAATTATAAAGACATTCAAAACATATTTACAACATAAACTGAAAAGAAGAGTTTGATGTTAGGTAAATTGCTCAGTTTACAAAAATGAAAATTCAGATGTTATTTTCACATAAAATACAAATACATTTTTGTTTAAAAAATTTAACTTTTCTTCAAAAAGCTATATAAAGATACACAGATTTTTTCTAATTTGGAGGTACATGAAATGAATGAAAATGTGATGCAACCTTTTGCGGCGACAGCTTAAAACTGCAAAAGTTATGGAGGTGGTAAGAGTGTAATAGTAATGCAATTCGTTTAATTACTTGCCTTGGACAATAAATAAATATCAAATAGCGAGAAAACTGAAGCATAAAATTCTGAAAAAAGCTTAAAGCGCGAAATTTGTGACGTAATGTCTCACCGACCCCTCCATACGTTGCATCAGTTTTCGAGGAGAGCTTTTGATGTAATACATTTTACCGGACATTTTCTTTCGATTAAGACATGTACTTATATACAAGTGTTCTTTCGCTCTTTGTACTGAAATACTATCCTTAAATTAGACAATTTTGATTATCTGCACGAAATAAATTGTGCAATATATTTTCAAACAGATAATTGATTAATTCTGAAGAAATTTACCACAATCGCTTAAATAAATTTGTCACTTACAGGTAAACATTACGACAAAAATGATGAAGCTACGCGAATATATTATTTTCCCATTGATCACGCCTACTTGTTTTTAAGTAGAATTTCAAGTAAACGATTCATTTATGTGAATGTTATGAAATTTATGTATTAACATACTTTTTTAATGTGTATTAAAAAATAAGAAAATATATTCTTTATGCGTCGAGAACTACAAACTGATTTTGTTGTTTTGTACAGTCGTACGTAGGCTTATTTATCTTTGATTTTTATAATTTTCACATTGCCTGTCACAGTGTTACATAATTACGCTCGGAAACGTGTTCCACAATGTTAAAGAAATCCAAGTCGTGACCATATTACTAAGTATCAATGTATTTTAATAATTAAATATGTTCAAGGATTTAGTCGCTCCGACCGGGATTCGAACCGGGTCTTCTGATTTACTCTCAGATGCTCTGGGCGTCTCGGAGCATCTGGGCGTAAACCAAAAGATCCGGGTTCGAATCCCGATCGGGCCGACCAATTCTTTGAACAAACTTCATTATTGGATTTGATTTTAACGAAAATTGCAAATGTTAATTGTGTAAGTAATAATGTTAATATTATTTTACAATCCGATTTCCGATTTAAGATCGTTGAATTTGCGAATTGAATACTTTCAGGGAAAAAAGGTTGTAACACGCAAAAAGCATTTACCTTAGCAGTGTCCTTAAAACTGATTGCAACCGTAATATCAATAGATTCTGTTTATTTCTTGAAATTAAATAACATTTAGTAATTAACGTTAAGTTTAGTTAGCCAACATTATCTTGGCAGAGACACTTTCTATCATAGTTACAATCCATTTTGCACAGTGCTGTGAGCTGGTTTTAATATGTGGTTTACAACCTTTTTGCTCGAAAGTGTTTAATCGTCAATTTTGAGAACATTTTAGTTTGGGAAGGCTTAGTGAACGAACCTACGATGATAAACAATGAACAAGTTTAAATCACAATGGCTATTCCATATGATGATAACGAAATGAGGAAGGATTCCTCTCCTGTGCTTTCAATGCCCTTTCATGTAGAGCATAATTCAAAAAGTCACAAAACCAATGAATAAAAGAAGCGGGAAATGCAAATATTCTAAACCATAAAAAGAGAAGAAGAATAAAGACACAAGTGATAAATATGTGATAGTGTATCTGCGAAAATACGCATTCCCCATCGGTTGAGTGATATGAGCATTATCCATTGTATTTTGAATAGCATTCAAAAGTAGAAGCAGTGCCAATTCAGTACTTGAAGAACAATAAAAGCGTTATTGACTAGTGCATAGTTCAAGAATCGCTTATAAAAAGGATAATTTAAAATCTATTGGTAAAATATAACACATAATACAGAAATATCAGAACAACATAAATCATTCATCACGAAAAACTGAATCCAGCTTATTATATTCAAAACACCGCAAGTATTGAGAAGAATTAGCTTACACTATGCTGACCCCCTCGGCAATGGCGCTGCAAAATTGGCCTCCAAAGCTCTGATAGGGGTTTCAAATTCGGCCAGGGCCAAAAGATTTTTAAAGAGAGTAAAATCACCATTAATCTCAGGTCATGCTTGTGATATTTAACACAAGAACTTGTTTAAATGCCCGGAAAAAATAGTATCTCCCGCAATACCACGTCTTAACGAGAGACTTTTTGGTGAACATGACGTTCAGAAACTGAGAGCGACGGCGAGGAAAGTGGGAGCAAATACCAGAGGTTATAAGATATGCTCGCGAGTCGCAACTATCTGATCGATCTTCTAGGTCAGCTGCTGGAGAAGTCTCAGAGGAGGCCTAGGTTGAAACAAGGGTGCAAGTGACTCGAAATCAAAATAATGAGAGTCAAAAGAGAAAATAATTGGCAAACAGCAATTGAATTACGGTTTACCGTCAGTAAAATACGAAGCAACATACTGACACAAGACGAACCAATCACTTCGTGTGCACACAACAAAACGAGGAATGATAAAACAAACGAATTCTCAAGAAAATTATGCACAATCATTTGTGTATAAATCATAAAATATCATCCCGATAAAACCAAGCAATTTTATTACAAATGGTAGTAGTAGTTTTAGTTTACAAGATTCTTAGTAATTATCCACGTGAAAAAAATCGCGAAGTTGAGGGAACTTCAAAATCATTAGATAGGGCGGAACATTCCCGCAAAACATAAAACCCGGCCGATTTATGGATGAGGGAACGTTTAATGCAAATGAAAGGGAACCAGACCACACAAAAGTAAATGGATTAAAGTGGCCAATATAAAAATAATATGCTAGTCCAGTCACTCATTACGTCGAACTGTTAACAAGAGATCAGTGTGTCTGAAGTACGAGGGTCGATTCTTAACTAAAGTCTCCCACGTTTTTACGTGGGTGTATGATCTCAGAAACGAAGTGATTCGTGACATAGTGGAATTTGACGCTCAAATGGTGTCAAGCAGGAACGCGCACCAGAAGAAGAGATGCATAATTGAATTTCTCACTTCGGAGAAAATAGCACGCGTTGACATCCACAGTATCTTGCTGAACATGTACGGGAAGGATACAGTGGATGTCCCTACAGTGTGGTGACGATGGGTAGTGCATTTCAGCGGTGGTGACAGCGACGTGAAAGACAAACCACGTTGCGGCCATCCACGTACAGCTGCCCCACCACGCAATAAAGGAGCGCTTCGAAAAGTGCATTCGTCAGAATAGGTTCACGGGGGAACTGTGTACGGTGCTGGGTAACTGCCTATGGTGCAGGGTAACAGCGTACAGCGCAGAACATGGGCTGCAATGCATTAGAGGTAACGCTCACTAAACAGAGATAACGAAAATTGGGCGCAAGGTGATTCCCGCGATCAGTTAGAGGAACACAAAAAAACAACGAACGGGAAATTGTAAGGAAATTTTGACTCAATACGAAGCAAAAGGAGGCGGGTATCTTAATCGAATTTTCTCTGATTGCGATACATCGATGTCACCATTTCGAGCCAGAAATAAAACGGCAATCCATGGAATGACACCACAAAAATTCCTCGTACGGGTCAACTCGGCTGATACAGATTTCCACTACCGTTCGCATGCAGGCACGTGTTCATTGGTGGATAAAATGCGTAGGAAAAGGGAGTGTTACTACTCCAAAGGATCCTAGAGTAAGCGTGTTGTGTAAATTTAGTTATGTACAGTGCATCATTCGACCTGCCTTCAATGCTATCGTCCATTTTCCCTTATGGCAGAAATTAAACGAGCAATAAAATATGATAATCCCATTACCATTACTCCCCAGGAAACTTGAGGAGAAAGAAATGTAAATGCACTTGTGTACAATGCATGTGTTCCAATTTCAATGCTATCGTGCATTTTCCCTTTATTGCAGAAATTGAACGAGCAATGAATATGACAATAGAAAAACTAGTACTCCCCCGGACACTTGAGACAAAGTGGTGTGTAAATGTACTTGTGTACAATGCATGAGACCTAATTTCAATGCTATCGTGCATTTTCCCTCATTGCAGAAATTGAACGAGCAAAGAATATGACAATAGGAAATCCATTACTCCCTAGGAAACTTGAGACAAAGTGGTGTGTAAATGTGCATGCGTAGAAAGCATCAGACCTAATTTCAATGCTATCGTGCATTTTCCCTTGTTGCAGAAACTGAACGAGCAATGAATATGACAATAGGAAAACTAGTACTCCCAGGACACGTGAAAAAAATAGTGTGTAAATGTACTTGTGTACAATGCATGTAACCTAATTTCAGTGCTATCGTGCATTTTCCCTTATTGCAGAAATTAAACGAGCAATGAAATATGGCAAAAGGAATACCATTACTCCCCAGGAGACTTCAGACAAAGTGGTGTGTAAATGTACTTGTGTACAATGCATGTAACCTAATTTCAGTGCTATCGTGCATTTTCCCTTATTGCAGAAATTGAACGAGCAATGAATATGACAATAGGAATTCCATTACTCCCTAGGAGACTTGTGACAAAGTGATGTGTAAATGGGCATGTGTAGAACGCAACTGACCTAATTTCAATGCTATCGTGCATTTTCCCTTATTGCAGAAATTGAACGAGCAATGAATGTGACAATAGGAAAACTAGAACTCCCCCGGACACTTGAGACAAAGTGGTGTGTAAATGTACTTGTGTACAATGCATGTGACCTAATTTCAGTGCTATCGTGTATTTTCCCTTATTGCAGAAATTAAACGAGCAATGAAATATGGCAATAGGAATACCATTACTCCCCAGGAGGCTTGAGACAAAGTGGTGTGTAATTGTACTTGAGTACAATGCATGTGTCCCAATTTCAATGCTATCGTGCATTTTCCTTTATTGCAGAAATTGAACGAGCAATGAATATGACAATAGGAAAACTAGTACTCCCCCGGACACTTGAGACAAAGTGGTGTGTAAATGTACTTGTGTACAATGCATGTGACCTAATTTCAGTGCTATCGTGTATTTTCCCTTATTGCAAAAATTAAACGAGCAATGAAATATGACAATAGGAATACCATTACTCCCCAGGAGGCTTGAGACAAAGTGGTGTGTAAATGTACTTGAGTACAATGCATGTGTCCCAATTTCAATGCTATCGTGCATTTTCCTTTATTGCAGAAATTGAACGAGCAATGAATATGACAATAGGAAAACTAGTACTCCCCCGGACACTTGAGACAAAGTGGTGTGTAAATGTACTTGTGTACAATGCATGTGACCTAATTTCAGTGCTATCGTGTATTTTCCCTTATTGCAGAAATTAAACGAGCAATGAAATATGACAATAGGAATACCATTACTCCCCAGGAGGCTTGAGACAAAGTGGTGTGTAAATGTACTTGAGTACAATGCATGTGTCCCAATTTCAATGCTATCGTGCATTTTCCTTTATTGCAGAAATTGAACGAGCAATGAATATGA
Organism: Acheta domesticus; assembly: GCA_031308135.1. Lineage (NCBI taxonomy): Eukaryota > Metazoa > Arthropoda > Insecta > Orthoptera > Gryllidae > Acheta > Acheta domesticus. Next base: position 10,256,845 of record JAHLJT010002630.1, read on the forward strand.
CAATAGGAAAACTAGTACTCCCCCGGACACTTGAGACAAAGTGGTGTGTAAATGTACTTGTGTACAATGCATGTGACCTAATTTCAGTGCTATCCTGCATTTTCCCTTATTGCAGAAATTGAACGAGCAATGAATATGACAATAGGAATTCCATTACTCCCTAGGAGACTTGTGACAAAGTGATGTGTAAATGGGCATGTGTAGAACGCAACTGACCTAATTTCAATGCTATCGTGCATTTTCCCTTATTGCAGAAATTGAACGAGCAATGAATGTGACAATAGGAAAACTAGAACTCCCCCGGACACTTGAGACAAAGTGGTGTGTAAATGTACTTGTGTACAATGCATGTGACCTAATTTCAGTGCTATCGTGTATTTTCCCTTATTGCAGAAATTAAACGAGCAATGAAATATGACAATAGGAATACCATTACTCCCCAGGAGGCTTGAGACAAAGTGGTGTGTAAATGTACTTGAGTACAATGCATGTGTCCCAATTTCAATGCTATCGTGCATTTTACTTTATTGCAGAAATTGAACGAGCAATGAATATGACAATAGGAAAACTAGTACTCCCCCGGACACTTGAGACAAAGAGGTGTGTAAATGTACTTGTGTACAATGCATGTGACCTAATTTCAGTGCTATCGTGCATTTTCCCTTATTGCAGAAATTGAACGAGCAATGAATATGACAATAGGAATTCCATTACTCCCTAGGAGACTTGTGACAAAGTGATGTGTAAATGGGCATGTGTAGAACGCAACTGACCTAATTTCAATGCTATCGTGCATTTTCCCTTATTGCAGAAATTGAACGAGCAATGAATGTGACAATAGGAAAACTAGAACTCCCCCGGACACTTGAGACAAAGTGGTGTGTAAATGTACTTGTGTACAATGCATGTGACCTAATTTCAGTGCTATCGTGTATTTTCCCTTATTGCAGAAATTAAACGAGCAATGAAATATGGCAATAGGAATACCATTACTCCCCAGGAGGCTTGAGACAAAGTGGTGTGTAATTGTACTTGAGTACAATGCATGTGTCCCAATTTCAATGCTATCGTGCATTTTCCTTTATTGCAGAAATTGAACGAGCAATGAATATGACAATAGGAAAACTAGTACTCCCCCGGACACTTGAGACAAAGTGGTGTGTAAATGTACTTGTGTACAATGCATGTGACCTAATTTCAGTGCTATCGTGTATTTTCCCTTATTGCAAAATTAAACGAGCAATGAAATATGACAATAGGAATACCATTACTCCCCAGGAGGCTTGAGACAAAGTGGTGTGTAAATGTACTTGAGTACAATGCATGTGTCCCAATTTCAATGCTATCGTGCATTTTCCTTTATTGCAGAAATTGAACGAGCAATGAATATGACAATAGGAAAACTAGTACTCCCCCGGACACTTGAGACAAAGTGGTGTGTAAATGTACTTGTGTACAATGCATGTGACCTAATTTCAGTGCTATCGTGTATTTTCCCTTATTGCAGAAATTAAACGAGCAATGAAATATGACAATAGGAATACCATTACTCCCCAGGAGGCTTGAGACAAAGTGGTGTGTAAATGTACTTGAGTACAATGCATGTGTCCCAATTTCAATGCTATCGTGCATTTTCCTTTATTGCAGAAATTGAACGAGCAATGAATATGACAATAGGAAAACTAGTACTCCCCCGGACACTTGAGACAAAGTGGTGTGTAAATGTACTTGTGTACAATGCATGTGACCTAATTTCAGTGCTATCCTGCATTTTCCCTTATTGCAGAAATTGAACGAGCAATGAATATGACAATAGGAATTCCATTACTCCCTAGGAGACTTGTGACAAAGTGATGTGTAAATGGGCATGTGTAGAACGCAACTGACCTAATTTCAATGCTATCGTGCATTTTCCCTTATTGCAGAAATTGAACGAGCAATGAATGTGACAATAGGAAAACTAGAACTCCCCCGGACACTTGAGACAAAGTGGTGTGTAAATGTACTTGTGTACAATGCATGTGACCTAATTTCAGTGCTATCGTGTATTTTCCCTTATTGCAGAAATTAAACGAGCAATGAAATATGACAATAGGAATACCATTACTCCCCAGGAGGCTTGAGACAAAGTGGTGTGTAAATGTACTTGAGTACAATGCATGTGTCCCAATTTCAATGCTATCGTGCATTTTCCTTTATTGCAGAAATTGAACGAGCAATGAATATGACAATAGGAAAACTAGTACTCCCCCGGACACTTGAGACAAAGTGGTGTGTAAATGTACTTGTGTACAATGCATGTGACCTAATTTCAGTGCTATCGTGCATTTTCCCTTATTGCAGAAATTGAACGAGCAATGAATATGACAATAGGAATTCCATTACTCCCTAGGAGACTTGTGACAAAGTGATGTGTAAATGGGCATGTGTAGAACGCAACTGACCTAATTTCAATGCTATCGTGCATTTTCCCTTATTGCAGAAATTGAACGAGCAATGAATGTGACAATAGGAAAACTAGAACTCCCCCGGACACTTGAGACAAAGTGGTGTGTAAATGTACTTGTGTACAATGCATGTGACCTAATTTCAGTGCTATCGTGTATTTTCCCTTATTGCAGAAATTAAACGAGCAATGAATATGGCAATAGGAATACCATTACTCCCCAGGAGGCTTGAGACAAAGTGGTGTGTAATTGTACTTGAGTACAATGCATGTGTCCCAATTTCAATGCTATCGTGCATTTTCCTTTATTGCAGAAATTAAACGAGCAATGAAATATGGCAATAGGAATACCATTACTCCCCAGGAGGCTTAAGACAAAGTGGTGTGTAAATGTACTTGAGTACAATGCATGTGTCCCAATTTCAATGCTCTCGTGCATTTTCCTTTATTGCAGAAATTGAACGAGCAATGAATATGACAATAGGAAAACTAGTACTCCCCCGGAACTTGAGACAAAGTTGTGTGTAAATGTACTTGTGTACAATGCAAGTGACCTAATTTCAATGCTATCGTGCATTTCCCTTATTGCGGAAGTTGAACGAGCAAAGAATATGACAATAGGAATTCCATTACTCCCTAGGAGACTTGAGACAAAGTAGTGTGTAAATGTGCATATGTAGAAAGCATCTGACCTAATTTCAATGCTATCGTGCATTTTCCCTTATTGCAGAAATTGAACGAGCAATGAATATGACATTAGGAAAACTAGAACTCCCCCGGACACTTGAGACAAAGTGGTGTGTAAATGTACTTGTGTACAATGCATGTGACCTAATTTCAGTGCTATCGTGTATTTTCCCTTATTGCAGAAATTAAACGAGCAATGATATATGGCAATAGGAATACCATTACTCCCCAGGAGGCTTGAGACAAAGTGGTGTGTAAATGTACTTGAGTACAATGCATGTGTCCCAATTTCAAAGCTATCGTGCATTTTCCTTTATTGCAGAAATTGAACGAGCAATGAATATGACAATAGGAAAACTAGTACTCCCCCGGACACTTGAGACAAAGTGGTGTGTAAATGTACTTGTGGACAATGCATGTGACCTAATTTCAGTGCTATCGTGTATTTTCCCTTATTGCAGAAATTAAACGAGCAATGAAATATGGCAATAGGAATACCATTACTCCCCAGGAGGTTTGAGACAAAGTGGTGTGTAAATGTACTTGAGTACAATGCATGTGTCCCAATTTCAATGCTATCGTGCGTTTCCCTTATTGCGGAAGTTGAACGAGCAAAGAATATGACAATAGGAATTCCATTACTCCCTAGGAGACTTGTGACAAAGTGATGTGGAAATGGGCATGTGTAGAACGCATCTGACCCAATTTCAGTGCTATCGTGCATTTTCTTTTATTGCAGAAATTGAACGAGCAATGAATGTGACAATAGGAAAACTAGTACTCCCCCGGACACTTGAGACAAAGTGATGGGTAAATGCACTTGTGTACAATGCATGTGACCTAATTTCAATGCTATCGTAGATTTTCCCTAATTGCAGAAATTGAACGAGCAAAGAATATGACAATAAGAATTCCATTACCCTTTAGGAGACTTGAGACAAAGTGGTGTGTAAATGTGCATGTGTAGAATGCATCTGACCTAATTTCAATGCTATCGTGCATTTTCTTTTATTGCAGAAATTGAACGAGCAATGAATATGACAATAGGAAAACTAGTACTCCCCAGGACACTTGAGACAAAGTGGTGTGTAAATGTACTTGTGTACAATGCAAGTGACCTATTTTCAATGCTATCGTGCATTTTCCCTCATTACAGAAATTGAACGAGCAAAGAAATATGACAATAGGAATAATATTACTACTCAGAAAACCTGAGACGAAGCGGAGTGTAAATGTACTTGTGATACTGCGTAGAAAATACAGACGTCGAAATATGTAATACACATTTTGTATATGTTTCTGTAAAATCATATTCATGTCCGATATATCAATGTTTATTAGATTTTCTGATAATTACATGAAATATTATTATACATTTTTTTAAATATACCAAACTTTTATTATGCGTGTTTTTATAGACCTCTCATTAGACCTAACCACCTCTAACTGTGAGATGCGCAGGTAAATGGCATAAAACAAAATCATTACCCAGGTGACGCTTTGACAATGTCGATGAAAAACATAAGAAAATGTGGACTCAGCACTTCCAAATTGTAAATAATATCAGAGTCGACAAAATAATACAAATGTGTGTTTATAAACTCAAAATTCATCCAATAAAGATCCAACATTTGAAACGTCTCAAAGAGGAGGGAACGAACTCCCAAATTAACAAATATTCTGAAATTAGCGCGAGTAAACAGCTCTACTAAACAAATTGCGTCTTACTAAACGATTTGATAAACTCACATGAAAAGAACTCGTTTGTTTCTGACACCTTGACTGCCAAGCAATATTGAGTGCACCATTGCTTGGGGCCAAATATGCAGAAGAAGTATATGGTCTTCTTTTAGTCATTTTTTGTCAATTTTATCAATAATTCTGAATTGAAAGGGTCATTTCAAATTCTTTGTGACATTCAAATATAAATGAAGCGGTCTGTAGAAAAAATATTAGTGTATTTTTCTATCACGTCATTCATATGAGAATGACCGCGATATTAGGGATTAACCGTTAATGCACTGCGCTTGCGCACCGTTACCGTCTAACGGCAGTGCATGCGGAGACATATTCCGTCATTTTTATGTAAGTGGTATTATATAAGTGGTAAGTACGTCTTGATACTGTGTAATTGTAAGCTCAAGGGGTAAAAACTATGACTAAAAGGGGGATCGATTATCCGTTGACTCAGAAAGAACTAGAACGCATAGAAGAGGTTCTTCCAAATCTCGCGCTGGGGGAAGAAATGAGCTACGAGGTAGTCATGTTGCAAGAACGGACAGAGAGGACAGCTTCTTGGACAGCCCTGGTAAATATCGGTACTCTGGCATCCTACTGGGAAACTCGGGGAAATTATAAACTGGCTTTTCCAAGGCCTGTTGTGTCCAGGAACTGGTTCCATATTTTGTTACAAATGCTTCATCTTACAACCAATATTGAAACTGAAGCAGGTACTCGCTTGTATAAAATTCAACCTCTTGCAGACATGTGGCAAAGAAAATTCAAATGTTATGTAAGTGTACGTTCGGGTGCGTCTTGATACTGTGTAATTGTAAGCTCAAGTAGTACAAACTATGACTAAAAGGGGGCGGCGGTTATCCGTTGACTCAGAAAGAACTAGAATTTCTGGCTGATGAAACAAATATTGAGGAATCTGAAACTGATATTGATTCAGATGATTCGCTTCAAGATCCTGGATGGTTGCCTCATAGTTCTTCTTCCGAAGAATATTCTAAGGAAGAAGAACGCATAGAAGATGTTCTTCCAAGATCTCGCGCTGGGGAAGAAATGAGCTACGAGGTAGTCATGTTGCAAGAACGGACAGAGAGGACAGATTCTTGGACAGACCTTGTAAATATTGGTACTCTGGCATCCTACTGGGAAACTCGGGGAAATTATAAACTGGCTTTTCCAAGGCCTGTTGTGTCCAGGAACTGGTTCCATATTTTGTTACAAATGCTTCATCTTACAACCAATATTGAAACTGAAGCAGGTACTCGCTTGTATAAAATTCAACCTCTTGCAGACATGTGGCAAAGAAAATTCAAATGTTATGTAAGTGTACGTTCGGGTGCGTCTTGATACTGTGTAATTGTAAGCTCAAGTAGTACAAACTATGACTAAAAGGGGGCGGCGGTTATCCGTTGACTCAGAAAGAACTAAAATCGCTGGCTGATGAAACAAATATTGAGGAATCTGAAACTGATATTGATTCCGATGATTCGCTTCAAGATCATCGGTGGTTGCCTTGTAGTTCTTCTTCCGAAGAATATTCTAAGGAAGAAGAACGCATAGATGTTCTTCCAGATCTCGCGCTGGAAGAAGATATGAGCTACGAGGTAGTCATGTTGCAAGAACGGACAGAGAGGACAGATTCTTGGACAGACCTTGTAAATATTGGTACTCTGGCATCCTACTGGGAAACTCGGGGAAATTATAAACTGGCTTTTCCAAGGTCCTGTTGTGTCCAGGAACTGGTTCCATATTTTGTTACAAATGCTTCATCTTACAAACCAATGTTGAAACTGAAGCAGGTACTCGCTTGTACGAAATTCAACCTCTTGCAGACATGTGGCAAAGAAAATTCAAATGTTATGTAAGTGTACGTTCGGGTGCGTCTTGATACTGTGTAATTGTAAGCTCAAGTAGTACAAACTATGACTAAAAGGGGGCGGCGGTTATCCGTTGACTCAGAAAGAACTAAAATCGCTGGCTGATGAAACAAATATTGAGGAATCTGAAACTGATATTGATTCCGATGATTCGCTTCAAGATCATCGGTGGTTGCCTTGTAGTTCTTCTTCCGAAGAATATTCTAAGGAAGAAGAACGCATAGATGTTCTTCCAGATCTCGCGCTGGAAGAAGATATGAGCTACGAGGTAGTCATGTTGCAAGAACGGACAGAGAGGACAGATTCTTGGACAGACCTTGTAAATATTGGTACTCTGGCATCCTACTGGGAAACTCGGGGAAATTATAAACTGGCTTTTCCAAGGCCTGTTGTGTCCAGGAACTGGTTCCATATTTTGTTACAAATGCTTCATTTTACAAACAATGTTGAAACTGAAGCAGGTACTCGCTTGTACGAAATTCAACCTCTTGCAGACATGTGGCAAAGAAAATTCAAATGTTATGTAAGTGTACGTTCGGGTGCGTCTTGATACTGTGTAATTGTAAGCTTAGGAGGTAAAACCTATAACTAAAAGGGTGCGGCGGTTATCTGTTCACTCAGAAAGAACTAGAATTGCTGGCTGATGAATATTCTAAGGAAGAAGAACGCATAGATATTCTTCCAAATCTCGCGCTGGAAGAAGATATGAGCTACGAGGTAGTCATGTTGCAAGAACGGACAGAGAGGACAGATTCTTGGACAGACCTTGTAAATATTGGTACTCTGGCATCCTACTGGGAAACTCGGGGAAATTGTAAACTGGCTTTTCCAAGGTCTGTTGTGTCCAGGAACTGGTTCCATATTTTGTTACAAATGCTTCATCTTACAACCAATATTGAAACTGAAGCAGGTACTCGCTTGTATATAATTCAACCTCTTGCAGACATGTGGCAAAGAAAATTCAAATGTTATGTAAGTGTACGTTCGGGTGCGTCTTGATACTGTGTAATTGTAAGCTTAGGAGGTAAAACCTATAACTAAAAGGGTGCGGCGGTTATCTGTTCACTCAGAAAGAACTAGAATTGCTGGCTGATGAATATTCTAAGGAAGAAGAACGCATAGATATTCTTCCAAATCTCGCGCTGGAAGAAGATATGAGCTACGAGGTAGTCATGTTGCAAGAACGGACAGAGAGGACAGATTCTTGGACAGACCTTGTAAATATTGGTACTCTGGCATTCTACTGGGAAACTCGGGGAAATTATAAACTGGCTTTTCCAAGGTCTGTTACGTCTACGAACTGGTAAGATATTTTGTTACAAATGCTTCATTTTACAACCAATGTTGAAACTGAAGCAGGTACTCGCTTGTATAAAATTCAACCTCTTGCAGACATAGTCGCAAAGAAAATTCAGATGCTAATATTTATTTATCGTTCTGACGTTATCGTTAATGTGTCTTTGGTACCATGGAGAAGTCACCTTGTATTCAGACTATATATACCTAATGATACCTATCGATATGTTATCAATTCTTTGCTTTATCGATGGCTACACGTGGAGTGCTTTAATATTTTTCACAAGTAATGTATTTACTCTTAATTGTATACATTTTATAGATTTTAATAAAAAGCTTTGATTTCAGAAAATTTGCGTATTCATATACGAATGACATTGTATTCAATGTATTAATTTATGGTTCGAATTCATCACAAAGGTGTGTAAAGTATAAATAAGAATCGAGGGACGAAAGTTATATAAAATGTGTGTTGTATTAATAACTGTGACCACTATATTTGTCGCTATGACACGACGCACATCGTTTCATAGGCTTATAGGGCAGTAGAAACGAAGTAAACCTTCCTTCTTGATGAGATTACACAATGTGAAACCAACTAATATGGTTAATGTTAAGATTAGGCTGGAATGTGTCCCCAAAAGTGTGTATAGGAAAACACGACTCCGACTGGAGAAATTCATAGAGTTACATCTGTCACCTACTAACTCCTGTCACCACAGCCAGCATCGTTACAGAACGCCGCACTGCTGCGCGGGAACATAAACGCATGACTCAATCAGAAAGCACTCTTCATGATAGGAAGACGCAAGATTAAATCAAAAAGATTTCCGAATAGCCTAGGCTTAGAATTGTACCACAATAAAGTGTTGGGGAGAAAATGTCCTGGGTTCAAGACAATACTATAAAACATGTGCTATATTCGTTAATGTCTACAAGAAACGAAGTCCTGTAGCTACAACCAGAATCCACACTTTTGCGCGTGGGCGTAAGTCATCGTGACACGGTGAATAAGCTTCCTTAGGAAATGACGACACCGATTCTACTAGTGAGTTTGTGATTGGTTTTGACACAAAAGTGTGGAGAAGAAAAATGACCAACTCCAGAAAGTTTCATAACAATGTGATATATACCTCCGCGACTGCGAACAACTAATTCCTTGCTACCACTATCAACATTAATACAAAACCCTGCACTAGAGTGCACGGGAAAACATGTTTCTTCAGGAAATGACGAATGTCGATTACACTAGTTCTGATTAGTGTTTGTTTGAGTCTGACACAAGACTGTGGAGAGGAAAAATGACTTCTAATGGAGAAAGTTACCTAAAAATGTGATTATGCGGCTGCGGATAATTAATTCCTGCTTCCACTATCAACATCAATAGAAAACACTGCACTGGAGTGCACAGGACGACAAGCTCCCTTCAGGAAATGACGACATAGATTACACTCTTGTGTTTCTGATTAGTGTTGGTTTGAGTCTGGCACAAGAGTGTGGAGAGGAAAAATGACTTGGAATGGAGAAAGTTACGTAAAAATGTGATGTATCCCTTCGCGGCTGCGGATAACTAATTCCTGCTTCCACTATCTACATCAATAGAAAATACTGCTCTAGAGTGCACGAACTACAAGCTTTCTTCAGGATATGACATCGATTACACTAGTGTGGTTCTTGTACTGTTCACTTGAGACTGACACGAGAGCGTGGAGACGAAAAATGACTTCGAACCAAGTAAGTTAACAGAATATGTTATATGCTTCAATGACTGCGAACAACTAATTCCTGCCACCACTATGAAGGTCAATAAAAATGCTTCCACTCGGACGTACGTCCAGTAAGCTTCCTTCTTTATGTGAAGGCTTCATTTACATTAGTGTGTTTACGATAAGTGTTGATTTGAGTAAGGCAAAAATTAGGTGGAGAAAAATAACTTCGACTGGAGAAAGTGATGTAAAGACATGTTATCTCCTGATGTGAATGCGAGCAACTAATTCCTGCCACCACTATGAACGTCAATACAAAACGCTCCACTTGGACGTACGGTCCAGTAAGCTTCCTTCTTTATGTAAAGGCTTCATTTACATTAATGTGTTTATGATAAGCGTTGATTTGAGTAAGGTAAAAATTATGTGGAAAAAACAACTTCGTCTGGAGAAAGTGATATAAAAACATATTATCTCCTTGTGTGAATGCGAGCAACTAATTCCTGCTACCGCTATCAACATCAATACAAAACTCTGCACTCGGGTGCACAACCTGTAAGGTTTCTTCTTTATGTGATGGCTTCAATTACATTAGTGTGTTTATGATAAGTGTTGATTTGAGTAAGGCAAAAATTAGGTGGAAAAAACAACTTCGACTGGAGAAAGTGATATAAAGACATGTTATCTCCTTATATGAATGCGAGCAACTAATTCCTGCTACCGCTATCAATATCAATACAAAACGCTCCACTCGGACGAACGTCCAGTAAGCTTCCTTCTTTATGTGAAGGCTTCAATTACATTAGTGTGTTTATGATTAGTATTGATTGTGCGAAAGCGATAGTGCGAAACGCCCAGATTCTTTGTGCAAGCACACAAACCAGTTTGTCACAATCAAAAATTTTCCTTCAGAGAAAGGAAGAGTCGTTTTAACCTGGCATGTGCGATACTATCGCCGTCGCAAGCACCTAGGTTAGTTCAACACGAAAGTGCTAAAACATTGTACTTCCTTCATGATCTGATCGCACGAGACTCAAGTAAATAATGTGTTTCTGAACAGTGCATGATGAGATATGTAGTCCTAAGGTTTACGCCTTGTTTGGGGGGGGGGTAGGACTCTCACCATTAAGCTGTTTTCGTTTATTTACAAACGAGTAGTGATCTAACTTCCAATAATCTTCTCAATTCTGCCTTGTTGCAGCAACAAAAGGAGCAATGAAACCTCACGAGAGGACCCCCCTTCATAGAAAGGAAAAGTATTGCAATGTTTACCTAACATTTTCGCTACCGTCACTACCATATTCGTTGCCAACGGAAACTTGAAACAAATGCATTGTTGTATACTCCAAGCACATTTACAGTAAAAAGATTCAACTGCAATTACTCAAAGCATAATGACGCCATTAGAGTGAATTAAAATGCATTTAGTAGGAAAAAGAATAAGCTTTAATAGACGTGTAAGGAATTGTAATATGTTTTCTCAATCGTGTGAAAATATCTGAAATAGTGCACCTTAAATTTTCTTATATCATGTGTTAATTGGTGAGGAGAAGAAAGGAATAATGAAACCGCACTTGAGGAAACTTTTCCGATGAAGGCACGAATGAAAATGGCGCAAATATGAGCTTTTATAAATGCAACCACAAGACGAACTCGAAAATACTTAAACAAATATAAGCGAATATACAATGTAAAACTCGGGGGCATGTAGTGCAAAACACATGTACATATAGAAGTCTAGAAAAATTGACGTAGAGTAGGTTGAAACATTCTCTTGACTGTCAACCCGCATGAATACTTAAATAGACATCAGCCCGTCTGTTGTAACAGTACGAATCCCACGTACTGTGCAATGATGTAGAACGATGTGAAGTCCGTGTATGTGTACAAAGCACGCACATGCAACATGTATCCCAGACTCAGCAACGTGACAACATGTAGCAACCCTATGGAAGTAACTAGTGATATTGGTTTAATTGTGACCACCACCATTGTGACCACCACCCGCAATGAAAGACAAAGAAAAAATATGTAAAGGAAAGAGAAGTGCATGGTTGGAAATCATGTCGAAGACTTAATTTATGAAAAGATAAACTTAAGTTCTTAACGTATAGTTCCTGACTCGTAATCGCAAAATACTGCGAGAAGAAATCAAATGACAACAAATCAAAGCTTTACGTGCATTTGGATTCTAGTGACATAAAAAACGACTATCACTGAAATGTACGGCAGATATTTTGAAACATTTTCTCTAGCATCATTCTGTAGAAAACATTTTTTCACAGCAAGTAATATTTCCATTGTACTGCGTAAAGTACTATAACATAATGTACAAAGAGAGGTTGTCATATAGAATGTTGAAGGATTCCACTTGGGTCTGCGTGAATATCAATACTTATAAATATCATGTTTCAAAATATGAGTCGAATACCCAATACTGATCTCCGCGACTTTGTGCAACTCAGATGAGCGAAGACACTGGACGCTGAGAGAAAGTAAACAAATTCCTCTAAGATGATTGCTTCAGAGCAGGCCACACGACGTACCACAGCAGTGGCCAGAGAACGGTTACAGTCGCTTACGCGATTAAGTCGCTAACTCGGCATCGCCATCGTTCAATTTATTTTCAGGTAATGAACACAATGAGGATCCTCCAGATGATAAGGGCTCATCTCAGTGATCCCAACATAATGCCCTAAAATCACTAAACGTGTCCTACCAACTGTCTTTTCTCCAGACCAATTTATCTTTAATTATTATGTAATTCCTTTGGAGGCTAACTTCAATATTTTGGCTTTTGTTTGTGTGTTTTGTTTGTGTCTTCCGTTTTGGGTGTGTGAGTGCGAGTTACTTCACCATTTGATAAACGCAGGCCAAACGGAGTACTAGTGAGTTTCTGATTTGTAGCGACATGTGTAGAGAAAAACTGAATTCGATTGGAGAGTGTCATATACAACATGTGTTACATCCCGCCGCTTTGGCGAGAAAACCTAACACTGCACGCCGCACGAGACACGGCAGGTGTAGGAATTGACTTTGTCCTAAAAAAAGTATAGGAAAAGATGTCTTCCATTGGAGAAAACACGTGATACATCCTCTAACCATTTCGATAAATGTGCCACAGTATCCACCACTAGTGTCGCTAAACACGCCGGACTACTATGCACGACATTGAAGCCTACTTCACAATGCCCAACACAATCCATCATCATTTGATGACGCGACGTCAGAGCAGATTTCGCGTCATGACGTCAGAATAAACAAACTAATATGATTATAACAAGTGCAAGGTTTGAGTCTCACCCCAAAAGTGTGTGTAGAAAAACATCGATCGGAGAAAGTCCTACTAAACATCCTTTATAGACATACGCTACAGCTGGAAACCAATACCTGTCCCCGTAATCAACATCTTATCATGTCTGACGGGTCATCTGACAAGATGTGGCGTAATTGTGCAGTGCACAATTCTAAATGGCCACATTCCCACTTGGCCACACGGAAGCGCTCCTCAACTCTGTTAACATGTTGACGGTTGTGCCGCCATTGATATTCGTGCCACCGATTACCCCATTCGGCCGGCCCATGATCCCGAGGCCAAAACCAAGATTTTTAAGATAAAAATGAAATTATGATCTCAAGGGGAAAGTAAAAATTAATATTCAACGTAAATATACCATATAAATAAGTGGAATTAATTTAATCAAAATGCATAACATGCTCATATACATGGGGTACATAGAAACTGCAAAGCGGGGAACAAAAAATACTACCCACAAAAAGATTGGTCCCTCATCGTTTGCCTTTTCTGCGGGAAATTTGAATAGTATATCAGAGTGGATCGCTGCGGCAACCCGTGATATTCATTCTTTGAGGATGCTATAAACAAACACGACACCTAAATTTGTTTTTTGATTGCTTTAAAGCGAATGTAGATGGGGTAAAAGCAAGGAGCTACTCAGATATTTTTGGAAACTCCCAATTCTCCAAGCAGGCCACAATAGTTAATTGTGTTTCTGTTGATACGTTTACAGGTATTCACCACACTTCCAATGAAAACCAGTCGAATATTGTGTACACGACCAATTCTACATGAACTGACGGAAATTTCAATTGCAAGAGATGAAAAACGAGCAGTCTAACCTCTATCCTTGAGTCAATAATTAGAAATGGCAATTCTATGCCATGCGATTGATAAAAATTCAAATATAGCGAGAATTGCAGCCAGCAACCACCATCACTAAAAAGGCCATTCCTGTGCTGCCGTTACTTACCTCCGAGTGTACAAAGAACAGATTTTCAGCGAAAAATGTAAGTTCACAAATTATGATGTAAAGGAAACAGCAGCTGCAGAAGAAACACGCAACATATTACAGTTGCTCTCTAATACACATTACTTTCTTCTGCGGGATTTGTAAACAAATTAGGCGATTGATAAGTGTACATTTCTTCGGCGTTCTGTGAGATTTGAGTGCGTTGCATGTAGTGTTTAGCGGCAGTATTTTTCCATAGAAATTCACATAAAAATGTAGGAGAAACCTAGCAAATGTGGCGTTTAGGATAGCCTCATAAAACTAAATTAAAATATTTTAGTTTCACCATATGGGCGTTTTATTGTTTTGTCACGGACATGGGGTCGATGGATAAATTAAATTATCTTTATATAAAAACAAGTTAAGGCGAGCAAACGTATTTCGAAATGTCGTGGCATGTCAGATACATACGCACGTCCGCGCAAAAGTTTCGAGACGTGCGCTTAGCAGAAACTCTTCGCGCGCCTATGGCTCAGCACCGCGCGCTCCGCCACAGCCTGGACGCTAACCTGCCAGCGAGAGAGCGCGTCGGCTTCACCCTCCCAAGGCGTGTGGGAGGGTGAAGCGCTGCGCGTTTCACTACTCAAACATCTTTGCAAACTCCAAATTCTCTAAGCAGACAACTCTCGTTAATATTCTTCCTACTGATAGGTTGATTGCTTTTCACCACACTTCCAGTGAAAACCAGTAGAATATTGTTTACATGACAAATTCCACACGAACTGACAGAAATTTCGATTCTGAGAGATGAAAGGCGAGCAGTCTAACCTCTATCCTCGGGTCAATACATTAGAAATGACAATTCTATGCCATACGATTGATAAAAATTCAAATATAGCGAGAATAGCATCCAGCAATCACCATCAACACAACACGTGTTTCCTGATCTGCCGTTACGTACCTCCAAATGTGCAAAAAACAGGTATGCATCGAAAAGAATTTAAGTTCACAAATTATGATATAAGGGAACCGCTGTTGCAGAAGCAACACGCAACGTATTACATTGCGCTCTAATAGACATTACTTCCTTGTCCAGGATTTGTAAAATAGTTAACGCATGGAATGTGAAATAAAGCTGGCATATGCACGGCAGCAATGAATCCCTCACGCAATTCTCCGTCGAAGATCCCAAGTTTCCTCCGATCAGACAATTCGAATATAGTGAAATGAGACCACTAACAAAAAGTTAAAGTCACACCAGGAGCATCAGGGGACGCCTAATGGGCGCGCCTGCTTGAAGAATGTCCTCTAGACCCGCGGCGAGGGTAGGATTCCAAGGAAACCTGGGTCGAAAACACGGGTGCGTGACAAACAGCCGCCATTCCTCTATGTCGTCCCATGCACGAAACAAAATGATGTGAAGGGAGGAAAGAGTATTTTGTATTTTTCCTAGGGCTTTAGGAAAAATATAAAATACTATTTATATGAGGCTTTTTTTCCAGCCGACAGACGGTTATCCTTTACGTCGGTGGGCAAAATTGTACTCAAAATTGAAATGACCCCAACATGCTTGCGGACTCCTCTGATCTGGGGTTAGCAGAACGCGAGACCCTCCGCGACAAGGGAGGGACAAGGGACAAACAACCATGCCCAGAGTGGCCTTCGAACTCGCGACCCTTCGGACGAAGCGCTGCGTCGGCGCACGCTCTTAGCCACCTCGGCCATCCAGGTCGATTTATAATATACTAGGAAAACCCGGCAGACGTTCTGCCCTTCATCTCCCTCTTTCCCCTCCCATCTCCGTTTCTCACTCTCTACCTCTCTCACCCTGTCCCTGTCTGTCTCTGTGTGTCGCTGTCTCTGCCGCTCTCTGTCGCTCTCATTCATATTTACTTGCAGATTCTGCACGTTTCTTCAGAATCGGGGATATCAAAAAAAAGGAATAGAATGTTCAGAAAGAGTTTATTCTGTAGATTACGGTGTGAGAAACGTTTCTTTGAGGCCTTGGACCTCAAAATAGTAGTTTTTAAGGCTCCAGAATGCCTCGTTTAGCAGTTATTTAACGACATACATTCAAAATGCTGCCGAGTGTGTTGCAGGTTGCATTTCACGTGAATATGTAGTGGATATTTAGTGAATATGTAGCGCCATATAGTAGAGTTACAACATAATTAACAACACATAAACCTTCTCGCTGAAAAAACCTGTAGAAGTGCCAACTTTCATGGAGATCGGTCCAACGGTTTTGGTGTTTTACTCTTATTTAATACCAACATCCTGTTTTATATATATATATATATATATATATATATATATATATATATATATATATAGATTATACGTGCAATAATTGTATGTATGTAGCTCCCGTATCCTCTTATAGGAGTTACTAATAACAGATAATTGTCTTTTAAGACACAAATTATGTCGGTCATGGTAGTTGAAAAAAATATGTTATCGTTCAATATGACAATTGTGACACAACACTGAATTATTTTCCATCAAGGAGCTTCTTCCTGAGAAACAGGGTGATGATTGCTATTGTCATTTCGCGCAGCGGGAGTGGGAGTTGTGACGCACGATAGAACCGAACGGACAGCTGCAACGCGAAGTAGATGGCCGAGACACTCAAACCAATCACCAACACAAGAATGCTCCCATCAACTGGTTTAAGCTGAGCGCGCACCGGATCTCTGACTGCGCCAAACGGGTCTTCGTGAACGTTTTCCCTTAACACGTCTAGTCGGTGGTAATGCACTGAGTACCAGTTGTTGAAGAAGGCCAGCCTGCACAACAGAGTCCACAAAACTATTGAATGTTGTTTTGAATGGCGAGTTCTTGCGTATAATGAAAGCTCTTAAGCCTGGTGAAATGACGCACTCAGGTACGAGGTGAAACTCCGTTGACCACGTTCAACGAAATCTTCGTAATGGGCGACCAAATCAAAAATTCGTTTATTGAGAATAATGCCATTATTCCCTCCTCGAACTTGTTCCTTGAACACTGTGAGAGTATCGGCAATGTTGATCAATTCCGACTTCTGTTTCATGTCTCTGAAAAAGTCGTCTGTTTCTTCGGAATCAAACCACTTTGGAGGTAGTGTGTAAGTGAATATCCGATGAAGAAAGGAACGATTTCCTTGAGATTCTTTGGTTCGGTCCGGCGCGGGGGTGAGGAAGTAATCCTAGGAGCTTCCCCTGGTAGGCGTTGCTTACCACCAGTACGAACAGAAGCAAAGCACTGAACATCACACGCTGCTCAGATGTAGTCATGCTTCTTCTGCACCCGCCTGTAATGGCCACTTGTACCACGTCAATCGTCACATCTCCTAATCGAGCACTAGACGTAGACTCACAACGAACAGTCTTCAACCAAGAACACGCTTAAGGAGAAGATTAACAACGATAATACGATAGTAAACCACGTTGTTGGATGATACGTGAGAAGCAACACTTCAGCAAATGATACGACAGGCGCTCTTGACACCGCCAAACAGAACGGATCTTTGTCCACCACAGCTGTGTAATCTGCGAATTGAAGCCTATCGTAGTGAAGAACATGAAATGTAATGTAATATCAGCTAATCCTCTTTGAACTAACCCAATTTCCCCGTTGTAAGTTCCATTTTTATCTTCACCAATTACAGGAAGGTCTGGGTAAATTTTTTCAACGCGAATTCCGGTATTTCTTTCAAAAGAGTCCAGGAGAACTAAAGGAGGAAAATCGGTCACTTTTTTACCATTCCTCATAAACCAAATAACATTGGAATTACTTCATAGAAAGCTCGTTTGAACACATTAGGTACAGTGGTAACAACGTTTTCTTTGGATGATTCTGTTGTGCAGTTTTTGCTATTTCCAAGTAAAACAAAATGACTAGATTCTGAAGTAGTTCGATGACAGGCAATTTTCGAAATAGTCAAAATGTTTTAAAATCAGTTTTAGCCATGCAGTCATCTGTATCTTAAATGTGTTCGTGGTTTCCTTAGAAAACATTTAGAAACCGCTGCCATTAAACTAACACATAAATGCATTGAGTCATAACCCGAACGTCTTTGTTTGAGACTGATAAAGGCCCAGTTTTTACATTTGATGATTGTAGAAGATTAGTAAACAATAAAAAAATATACTCTCACAGTAATTTCCTTGGAGATTCGATTGTCATTTTATATCATTTTGAGACATATTAAACGTAAGATATTGACAGCTTCCATACTGGGGTTTCAAGGGACTACTTAAAACAGAGGAAAGAAGTAATTTTCGTGTCCCAGATAAGGATCTATAGAATTATGATGGATTAATACCATTAAGTAATAGCTTTTAATAATGCATTAAAAACAACACGAAATTGTTTACAAATTCCAAGACGTCATCAAATTAATAAACAATAAATGGAAGAATGACAACTCACAAGATGAGACTTGATCGCGATTGATGTTCTTGATTCGGGGCGCCGTCAACTACTGAGGTATAGCCCAGTGAGTGTAGTGCGTATTTTTTGATCGGGAGGTGGAGATACTCTTCCCCCGCTTGGATGACGTGATCCGGCGCCGACCTATGTCGTTTTGCGGGAGTTTTCCCCAATCAGGTATCTCCCTCCAGCGGGGAGCCGATGCAGCCAATGCAAACTCTAAGTTCCCGACCGGGTCTGCCGGGCATGTGTGGTAGTGTAATACATATTTTGTCGGTATGTATGTGTAAGGGGTGAGGATAGGACAAGGAAGAGGAAGGAAAGATCGCGCGCGGTCCGTGGCCCGTTTGTGAGGGTACTGCTCTGGCATTCGCTTGGTGTTGATCGGAGAAACCACGGAAAACTACCGCCAGAGCAGGCCGGGACACTACAATTCTCCAGACAGCGGTTGAATTTCGGCCTAGCTGACAAGTTAATGTAGAAATCCTGCCGCCGCCGGGTCCCGAAGTCAGTCAGAGGCATTGCAGTGACATCAGTTGATGCACTGAGCCACCCACGCCGGACGCGAACGCGAGGTGCGGATAAAACCAAAAGACTTTCCGACCAATTGCCTGCTTACCATATCACGCACGGAATGTGAAATAAAGCTGGCATATGCACGGCAGCAATGAATCCCTCACGCAATTCTCCGTCGAAGATCCCAGTTTCCTCCGATCAGACAATTCGAATATAGTGAAATGAGACCACTAACAAAAAGTTAAAGTCACACCAGGAGCATCAGGGGACGCCTAATGGGCGCGCCTGCTTGAAGAATGTCCTCTAGAACCGCGGCGAGGGTAGGATTCCAAGGAAGCCTGGGTCGAAAACACGGTGTGCGCGACGAACAGCCGCCTCTTTTCTATGTTCCTTGCACGAAACAAAATGGTGTGAAGGGAGGACAGAGTATTTTATATTTTTCCTAGGGCTTTTACGAAAGATATAAAGTACTTATATAGTAAGTAGATATATAGTAAGTAGTTATAAAGTACTTATATAGTAGTATATAGTAAGTAGATATATAGTACTTATACAAGGCTTTTTTTTTCCAGCCGAGATACGGTTATCCTTTACGTCGGTGGGCAAAATTTGAACTCAAAATTCAAAAATGACCCCAACATGCTTGCGGGCTTCTCTGATCTGGGGTTAGCAGAACGCGAGAACCCTCCGCGACAAGGGAGGGACAAGGGACAAACAACCATGCCCAGAGTGGCCTTCGAACTCGCGACCCTTCGGACGAAGCGCTGCGTCGCTCTTAGCCACCTCGGCCATCCAAGTCGATTTATAATATACTAGGAAAACCCGGCAAACGTTGTTCTGCCCTTCACCTCCCCTCTTTCCCCTTCCATCTCCGTTTCTCACTTTCTCTCTTTCCCTCCCTCCCTCACCCTGTCCCAGTCTATTTCTGTGTGACGCTGTCTCTGCCGTTCTCTATCGCTCTCATTCACATTTACTTGCAGATTCTGAACATCTCTTCAGAATAGGACACATCGGAAAAAAAGGAATAGAATGTTCAGGAAGAGTTCATTCTGTAGATTACGGCTGTGAGAAACGTTTCTTTGAGGCTTTCAACCTCAAAATTTTAGTTTTTAAGGCTCAAGGGGCAACAATACTGAACTGTCCCCCGTTCCTCCAAATAGTAACAAACATCTCAGCACGTGTGCTGGTTGTAGATCACCACATCACAAAGTACACGACGTTCCGACAAAAAGTCAAAAAAATGTAATCAAATACCTAAGTTTGGCAGAGTATTCTACGCGACATAAGACGGCATTAATCATCACGTTTGTTTCATGCTTGAAAAGTAAATGATATTGATATACTGGTTAGAGAGGGGTGTCAAACTCATTTCAACTAAAAACCAAGCTTTTTTTATTTATTTACGTCAGAAACAGTTAAAAACTGTGTGTGACGAGCTTCTAAGTATACAATAAGACATTGACGAAAAACTTGTGATTACCAACGCAAAACACTAAATGGGAATTTAAATGTCCAAAAAAGCGTGATAAAATTCCTGGAACTAGCCCCCAGCCAGAAAGTACATTAACTGAAAGGGAATAATATAATTGTTATCGCGCCAAGCGATTACGAAAATATCGTCTTTTCTTATGATGACAGCTGTACCAGAGGAAGATGCACAAGCATGTGTTAAGTCACATCAACGCGGTAGAGATGTGGAACATTCTTGTAGTCTGTGAAGCTTTCACATCCTTCCATTACCATTCCGACCAACTCTACGAAATCCATTATATAAGACGTGAACGAAAATATTGACAAAAAACAAATATACGTATGAACACTGATGACAGTAACGAAGAGACAATGAGAGAACTGCTCGAGTTTGAAGAGTCCTTAATTGCTTATAAACAAATCAATACCGAGAAAATGTATGTCATTAGAACATGACTCTTACCTGTTTTAATAATAATGTCATATCTGTAAAAGGCTGCGCAAAATGACTCACAATTCATACTCAAAAATTATTCCTCCAATAATATCGTATTACTAGGGTTAACACGAATTAAAAAGAACTTACGAAATGAAAACAAGAGATAACACTTGATTAATAAATATCGAACACAAAATATGACTTAAGAGGATGTACGAAACAAAACATCTTTGCAAGCGACAGACAAAAATCGTCTACTGAATACCATTTTCAAAGAAAAAAATCCTTAAAAACCGACGAAATTACCGTAGAAACAACGACAAGGTCACTGGCTTTGGTGACACGGAAGTGCTACTAACATGTTGACTGTCGTGCCACCCGTTCGGCCCGTGACACCCATTACCCCATTCGGCCGGCCCATGATCCCATGACCAAAGCCAATGACAAGATTTGTATGATAGAAATGAAATTATCATCTCAAGGGGGAAGTAAAAAGTTAATATTCAACGTAAATATAGCATATATAAATAAGTGGAATTAATTTCATCAAAATGCATAACATGCTTATGTACATGCGTTACGTAGAATCTGCAAAGCGGAGAAAGAAAAATACTTCCCAAAAATAATGGCCCCACATCTTTTGCCTTTTCTGCGGGAAATTTGAATAGTATCTCAGATTGGATCGTGCCATCAACCCGTGATATTCATTCTTTGAGGATGCTATAAGCGAACACGACTCCTACATTTGCTTTCGGATTGCATTAAAGTGTATCTAGATGGGGGCAAAAAGGGAGGGAGGGAGCTACTCAAACATCTTTGCAAACTCCAAATTCTCTAAGCAAACAACTCTCGTTAATATTCTTCCTACTGATAGGTTGATTGCTTTTCACCACACTTCCAGTGAAAACCAGTAGAATATTGTTTACATGACAAATTCCACACGAACTGACAGAAATTTCGATTCTGAGAGATGAAAGGCGAGCAGTCTAACCTCTATACTCGGGTCAATACATTAGAAATGACAATTCTATGCCATACGATTGATAAAAATTCAAATATAGCGAGAATAGCATCCAGCAATCACCATCAACACAACACGTGTTTCCTGATCTGCCGTTACGTACCTCCAAATGTGCAAAAAACAGGTATGCAGCGAAAAGAATTTAAGTTCACAAATTATGATATAAGGGAACCGCTGTTCCAGAGGCAACACGCAACGTATTAGGTTGCGCTCTAATACACATTACTTTCTTGCCAGGGATTTAAAAAAAAAGTTAGGGAAATGATCAATGCACATTCCTTTGGTGTCTCTGTGAGATTTGTATGCGTTGCCTGCCGTGTCTAGCGGCAGAATTGTTCCGTACATATTCACATTTAAATGTGGGAGGAAACAAGGAATTGTGGCATTAAGGAGAGCCTCATAAAACTAAATTAAAATATTTTAGTTTAACGATGTGGACATTTTATTGTTTTGTCGCGGATATGATAGGTCGACGGATAAATAAAATTATTTTTATATTCAAACAAACTAAGGCGAGCAAACGTATTGCGAAATCTCGTAGTATGTCAGATACGCACGTCTGTGCAAAAGTTCAGGGACGTGCGCTCAGCAGAAACTCTTCGCGCGCCTTGGACCCAGCACCCCGCGCTCCGCCCCAGCGAGAGAGCGCGCCGGCTTCCAATGGGGCGGAAGGCGTGTGGGAGGGTGAAGCGCTGCGCAAGGAGGGGCGAGAGGCGGAGGCGAGGCGAAGACCTACCATGCAGTGGACAGGAACTTGGACGAGGGCGAGCAAAGAAATCAGACCTATTCCGGGGCGAAATCCACGTTGGGAAAACATAACGAGGGCTGACGATATGGTGAATTAGCGTGAAGGCGTGTGAGATTAGTTTTTCCTCATACAAGACTCAGACGATATCACAATCTTATTAAGTGCGAGTTGTCCTGAATGACTGACTGCTAAAAGGAAATAAAAAGCAAAATTTGATGTAAAGATCCAGAGTTAATCATTCAAAGATCCAGAGTTAATAAACCAGCATAGTGAAAAGATATCCGCTTTCATTTAACCATACACCCCTTGGGACGATTCTCTGGGTGATTCACGACCTTACCTCTCACAGCCAAGCAACCGCGGTTGCTGGGAGTGAAGAGGTAAGGAAATAATAGTGGCCGGAAAGTGAAGACTCAAAAGAGATCCAGATGACGCTGATGTTCAAACTGTGACATTTTATCAAATCGCAGTAAAAAGCAAAGAATGCGCGTCTTGAGAACCGTAGGAACAATTTTCAAACTGACAATCATACAACAGCCTTTTTAGTGATAAGAATACGATTATCAAAACGGAGCAATTAAATCAATATTTACCTAGAAAATGAACGATTGATGTATTGCGAAAAACGACTATCTCTCAGAGTGCAATTTTCGATCGGTAAGCGA
Organism: Acheta domesticus; assembly: GCA_031308135.1. Lineage (NCBI taxonomy): Eukaryota > Metazoa > Arthropoda > Insecta > Orthoptera > Gryllidae > Acheta > Acheta domesticus. The sequence continues at coordinate 10,280,110 of JAHLJT010002630.1, forward strand.
AAGTTAAAGCTTAATTACTCGTTCAACCCTAACCCTTTCAGATGTTCACTGAAAGTTAATAGAAACCGCCACAAATGGATGCCATGAGCACGCTTGGTCCACCGTAAATTGTGTGAGTGTAAAGATCAATCCAATTGTATATAACGAATCACATAATAAATTGATGAGTGAAGTGTGAGTGTCTGACAGATCGTAGAGGTTGAATCACCGCTAAAATGTCCAACTCGCACATCCTTTGGCACTTGTATTCTCACACGGCTTGCAAAATATTAATGAAGGCAAAATTCGCAATGCGAGCAAATGGGGGAGAGAAGGAGGGGCAGACGGTATCGAAAACTTAGCAGTGGGCCTTTGTCGGTGTTTCAGGCAACATGAGAGGGAAATCATCTACACCCGTCAATTTTCTTTCTGTTAGGGAAGGAAGGTATCCTTTTGTAGATACTGGAACAATGGCGAATTGTTTAGTGTGTTCGAAAGAACTGCAGTATGTTAAAAAGCCAACCTACAGATGCATTACGTAGATTTGCAACCCAGAGAAATGTGCGAGATTAAAATAAATTCTGAGAATTGCCATAGCTCGCTATCATGGATTACGAGAAGGATTTGGCAGATTGAAGAAAATGGAAAAGATACTGAAAATCCCGAGGATTTACAACGTTCTCAAACAAAACTGTACATCAATAATAATCAAGCCTGGGGGCAAAATTCTCTTTCGTGACCCCCTACCCGGATATTGCTTTGAGGTATGTAATAATGTATGTTCTATTATGTAATTCTTCACGTTGTTATTGATTCATAAACATTCTAAATAATAATTACAAATTAAAAATTGTAATTATCGATTTTCCAAGGGAACTTTTTCTTTCACTTCCGTACTATCATTAGAACACTGTGCGCTTGCCGTTGCGAGTGGCTCTACCACGCTCGGTCGGTGGGTTCGGAGCAAGTGAGCAGATTTCTGTGATGCCACAGAGCAATGAGTTGGCAACCACTGATGTAAATAAAAGAGGGAGAGGTTAGCTGGGTATCCCACCATAGACAGAAGAAGTTAATGTTACAACGGTACAATATCTGTACCTCAGGAAAAAGGGAGAAAGTATTTACATTCACGAATTCTGATTTGACCACACAAACAAAATATAATCAAGTAAAAGAGTATCTTTGAGCAAATGCACTGGCTAAATCGCTTATATACCCCCTGCTGCTTGATATATTTTCCAATAAGGAAGAACGTCAGAAGACAGCTAAATATAATTAATGTCACACAATAGCATTTTTTGTGAAGATTGTTTTTACCTCCTATCAAGAGTAGTACATGCAGTGTGTTAGGCATTTAAAAGTTAGCTCATATAAGTGGATACTTTCAGAGGATTGGAATTTTAGAAGCAAACCCTCCAAAATCCTTTAAACCAAAATGTTCGATTGCTTGATCCGTGAAACGGATTTCCATGTGGGTTAATACGATTTACACCTAAGCCCTTCAAGAGTGGAAGAAAAGTGTTACAATCTCATTTCCGTAAACTTTTACTGCTCAACGCGAATAAAGTTAGTAAAGAATTAAATCAAAGCAAAAACGTAGCACCGATTCAGTAAATATGTGAATTATTTTCTTAGAGACCTTTCGTATGTGACCTAGGCTTGGCAAACTCGATCTCACCATCAACTCGTATGTTCCGCTATATTTTGTTTGCGCACACTCACGCTGAGCGTACGAGAAAATCGACAGCGCACCCTGCCGTCTAGGTAATGTATTACGTCATAACAGAATAGGCGCACCAGTCCGATAAAGCTAGTCAGCAGACTCGTTAATACTGACTTGCAGAGAACCTTGGGTTGACGCCACCTCTTAGGATCCCGTGTGTGTGTGTGTGTGTGTGTGTGTGTATGGTGCAAGAATACCATCCTGGTGGGTAGAAGGAAAATATATTATTGCCAAAAGAGTCTGCAACAATCTGTACACATTCGTCAGAATAATACGAATTGAAAAAATTAATACATAGAAATGTAACCCAACTTCTGGCTGACGTTCCTTTACGTTGTTACAAAATGAAGCTATTTTATCAATGAATTGTGAATTCATATTCCATAAAAAGAATGTACAATAATTCGCAATTCTTAGTGTTTGTATTCTACGGAATGTCCCAGATATATGGTGACGTGTAATACGATTGTTGACAACAAAGGCAATTTGATAGAAGAAGATTTCTGTCTCTAATATATTTCAGGAGATCCGACTTTTATCACGAACCAAATGATCTTCTCAGTTGACACATTAACAAACTGACAATCATATAAAAACCTTATCAGTGATAAGAATACGATTATAAAAACGAATAAATTAACTCAATATTTATCAGAACGTACACGACTAACATTTTATGAAAAACGGCTTACTACCTCTCTGAGTGTAATTTTCGATCGGTAATCAAAAGTTAAAACCTAATTGCTCGTTCAATTGAAACCCTTTCAGATGTTCACTGAAAGTTAATAGAAACCACCACAAATGGATGCTGCTAGCACGCTTGGTCCACCATAAATTGTGTGAGTGTAAGGATCAATCTAATTCTATGTGACGGATCACATAAAAAATTGATGGGTGAAATGCGAGTGTCTGACAAATCGTAGAGATGGAATCACCGATAAAAGGCCCAACTCGCAAATCCTTTGGCACTTGCCCTCTCACACGGTTTACTAAATATTAATGAAGGCAAAATTCGCAAGTCACAAATAAACGCAATAGTGACTTTTGATTTATTTTTTCGACAAAAAACAATAAACTCTATATGTCACGTAATAGAGAAAAGAAAGATATCTTTCTGTGGAAAATCCAGCGTTGATAAAACGCACAAACCTATCAAGTAAAAACTTGCTCTGTACGTACAAATCGTGAAAACAAAAGGCGCTTCTAACGAATTGCGAATTACAATCCCGCCAGGTACACGGAAACAATCTAACTGTCCTTAATGTGTGAAACTTAAGAGTGGCAATTGGTCATTCGTCAATAATATTTACCCGTGACATTTCTATATCAGTACATAAATTAACTAGCGAATCAATCCAAATCCGCAACACACATAAAGAAGATGTAGATAATTTAAATAAAACGAGTAACTACTACATAGCAAACAGATGCCTTAGAAGACTGCCTGTTGCGTTCTTCTATAGCATTACAGACGAGGCACGTCTAGCGACTTACATCTTGTATATAGAAAAAAAATTCTCATTTACGAATTGTGTCTCGCCAGTGGCGAATATTTCGTCAGGAAGCGTGAGAAAGAGATGGCAATTCCACCTATGACCATGCATTCAAATGGCCCTCCTTGCTAACGAGTAAACTCTGTGAAATCTGGCATTGAATGCAGCCTTGAAAGAGCGATGGAATCTGCTGTTCCATAAATTCTCAGACAACGAGATGCATCATTCACTATTTCAGTTGCAAATCGTGAATATAAAAAGAAAAAGACACATCAAGAAATAATTGTGAAGAATGTAATAAATTAGTGTGCGTTGAACTTTCAGTTCCATACGCAAAATGTCTTGTGTTTAGGTAATATTACTTTTGTGAATAACGAATGTTTTGTAAATAAAGAATAGTGTGTATTTATAAAAAAATTGTATATTTTGTCGTTTCTCATTACTTATTTGTAATCAACAAAATCACAGTTTTTTACATCTGGCTAATTTACTACTCCCGGTATTAGTACATGTACATTTTCGTTCAATGTATATCGGAAATTGAATGGTAACCCACTGGTTGAAGAGTAGCAATATTCTCGAATCAATGCAAAATTGTAAAGAACATTGTTTGAATGTGTATTCGCTACAAAATGTTAAACATTTTCAATAAATGAAAGAGATCAGTGGTTTGATGGGGCACCCATTGCGGCATTATGCCAAAATTCAAATGAAAGAGAGAGAGAGAGAGAGAGAGATCAGGGGTTTGATGGGGCACCCATCGCGGCTTTATGGCATGATGCCAGTGCAAGAGAGAGAGAGATTAGAGGATTTGATGTGGCACCCATCGCGGCTTTATGGCAAGATGCGAGTGCAAGAGAGAGAGAGAGAGATTAGAGGTTTGATAGGGGAACCAATAGCGGCTTTATGGCATGATGCCAGTGCAAGAGAGAGAGAAGAGAGATATGAGGGTTTGATGGGGCACCCATGGCGGATTTATGGCAAGATGCGAGTGCAAGTGAGAGAGAGAGAAAGATCATGGGTTTGATAGGGCACCCATGGCGGCTTTACGGCAAGATGCGAGTGCAAGAGTGAGAGAGAGGGAGATCATGGGTTTGATGGGGCACCCATCGCGGCTTTATGGCAAAATGCGCGTGCAAGAGAGAGAGAGGGATATGGGTTTTGATGGGGCATTCATCGCGGCTTTATGGCAAAATGCGAGTGCAAGAGGGAGAGGGAGAGATCAGGGGTTTGATAGGGCACCCATGGCGGCTTTATGGCAAGATGCGAGTGCAAGATGCGAGTGCAAGAGAGAGAGAGAGAGATCAGGTGTTTGATAGGGCACCCATCGCGGCCTTATGGCAAGATGCGAGTGCAAGAGGGAGAGGGAGAGATCAGGGGTTTGATAGGGCACCCATGGCGGCTTTATGGCAAGATGCGAGTGCAAGAGAGAGAAAGAGAGAGATCAGGTGTTTGATGGGGCACCCATCGCGGCCTTATGGCAAGATGCGAGTGCAAGAGGGAGAGGGGAGAGATCAGGGGTTTGATAGGGCACCCATGGCGGCTTTATGGCAAGATGCGAGTGCAAGAGAGAGAGAGAAGAGATCAGGTGTTTGATGGGGCACCCATCGCGGCCTTATGGCAAGATGCGAGTGCAAGAGGGAGAGGGAGAGATCAGAGGTTTGATAGGGCACCCATGGCGGCTTTTATGGCAAGATGCGAGTGCAAGAGAGAGAGAGAGAGATCAGGTGTTTGATGGGGCACCCATCGCGGCCTTATGGCAAGATGCGAGTGCAAGAGAGAGAGAGAGAGATCAGGTGTTTGATGGGGCACCCATCGCGGCCTTATGGCAAGATGCGAGTGCAAGAGAGAGAGACAGATCAGGTGTTTCATGGGGCACCCATCGCGGCCTTATGGCAAGATGCGAGTGCAAGAGGGAGATGGAGAGATCAGGGGTTTGATAGGGCACCCATGGCGGCTTTATGGCAAGATGCGAGTGCAAGAGAGTGAGGGAGAGATCAGGTGTTTGATGGGGCACCCATCGCGGCCTTATGGCAAGATGCGAGTGCAAGAGAGAAAGAGAGAGATCAGGGGTTTGATGGGGCACCCATCGCGGCCTTATGTCAAGATGCGAGTGCAAGAGAGAGAGAGAGAGATCAGGTGTTTGATGGGGCACCCATCGCGGCCTTATGGCAAGATGCGAGTGCAAGAGGGAGAGGGAGAGATCAGGGGTTTGATAGGGCACCCATGGCGGCTTTATGGCAAGATGCGAGTGCAAGAGAGAGAGAGAGATCAGGGGTTTGATGGGGCACCCATCGCGGCTTTATGGCAAGATGCGAGTGCAAGAGGGAGAGAGATTAGCGGTTACCGCTCGTCTCCAAACAATTTAAATTTCGTATCTCACTGTGATCATGATCGATTGTCTGCATTGTGTGGAATTTGTTGACATCCATAAGTGTGTTTTTTGTATTTATCAAAGTAAAAAATATAATCCTGCTCTGAATTCGCCCTCGACCAGGTTGGGAAGAACAAAGTCTTCGTAGATTACGATCTACTCCTTATCGAGTAATGAATGTGTAACAAGATTTACATCACTGAAGAACATAATGTGATTTTGTGTGATGAAGGAAAAAATGAACCCTCCAATACGTTATGTGTGGTAGTTGAATAATAGGAATTTACAAGAAGGCAATTGTCAAAAATATTTTTGAAACATTGCCTGTATGTTAACTAGTAATAAAACCTAATAGAAAGATAATTTATACCTTTCGTAATATTTTTAATAATAAATTGTATACGTCAATATCTAGTGTGCGATTCTGTAAACTTACATTCACGTGGTGTAACCATAATAAACGTGTTCGTACTTGAAGGTGTGAGGTTGAAATATGTAAAATGTGAAAAGATTTAAAAATAGAAATATACAGTTCTTAAAACATCAAAAGTCCTAGTAACCGGAAACATTGAGAATAGTTCCCGTATATACTTGCCGTTACATAACCATCACACAAATAAAGAGATAATGAATTTAAAATCGATTTCCACAGTAGACATCCACATTTCACGGGGATGTGTTTCCGTTGATATTCCAAAAATTTATTTGTTCACAACAAACTATAATTTGACGAAAAGGAATATCTCAACACTACAGCATATGATACGTAAGCAAACGTATTTCGAAATATCGTGGCACGTCAGAGGACACACGTCCTTGCAAAGGTTACGAGACGTGCGCTCAGCACACTCTCAGCGCGCGCCAAGGGCCCAGCACCCTGCGCTCCGCCCCAGCCGGATGCTAACATGCTCGCGAGAAAGTGCACCGGCTTCCCATGGGGCGGAAGGCGTGAGGAATGCCAAAGTGCCGCGCAAGGAGGAGTGCGAGGGGGAGACGAGGCGAAGACCTACCATGCATTGGACAGTGTCTTGTCACGGATATGAAGGTCGACGGATAAATTAAATTATTTTTTTATTAAAACAATTTAAGGCGAGCATTTCGAAATCTCGTGGTATGTCAGATACGCACGTCTGTGCAAAAGTTCCGAGATGTGCGCTCAGCACACTCTCAGCGCGCGCCTTGTGTCCAGCATCACGCGGTCCGCCACAGCCTGGACGCTAACCCGCCAACGAGAGAGCGCGCCGGCTCCCCACGATGCGGAAGGCGTGTGGGAGGGTGAAGCGCTGCGCAAGGAGGGGTGGGAGGGGCAGGCGAGGCGAAGACCTACCATGCATTGGGCAGGGGCTTGGACGAGGACGAGTAAAGAGATCAATCGTGTACCAGGGCGAGACCTACGTGGGGGAACGTTGAGAACTGTCTGTATGGTGTGTCAGCGCCAAGGCGTGTAAGATTAGTTTTTCCTCATTCAAATCTCAGACGATATCTCGGTCTAATCAAGTGCGAGTTACCTGAATGACTGAAAATGAGAATGACCGATAAAATGAAATAAAAAGCAAAATTTGATGTAAACTTCCAGAGTTAATCATTTAAAAGTCCAGACTTAATAAACCAGAATAGTGAAAATATATAAGCTTTCATTTAACTATACACCCTAGGGACGTTTCGCTGGGTGATTCACGACCCTACCTCTCACAACCAAGCAATCCGGGTGCTGGGAGTGAAGAGGTAAGTAAAGAAGGAGTAAAGAATAGTGGCCTAAAAGCGAAGGCTCAAAAGAGATCCAGATGACGCTGATGTTCAAACTGTGACATTTTATCAAATCCCAGTAAAACGCAAAGAATGCGCGTCTTGAGAATCGTAGGGACGGTTTTCAAACTGACAATCATATAACAACCTTATCAGTGATAGGAATACGATTATCAAAACGGAGCAATTATTTCAATGTTTACGAGAAAGTGAACGACTAACATTTTTCGAAAAACGGCTCACTACCTTTTGGAATGTAATTTCCGATCGGTAGCTAAAGTTAAACTTAATTACTCTTTCAACTCTAACCCTTTCAGATATTCACTGAACGTTAATAGAAACCACCACAAATGGATGCCGCTAGCACGCTTAGCACACCATAAATTGTGTGAGTGTAAGGATCAATCTTATTGTATGTAACGTATCACATAATAAATTGATGAGTCAAGTGCGTGTATCCGACAGATCGCAGGGGTTGAACCACCGCTAAAAGGCCCAACTCGCACATTCTTTGGCACTTGTCTTCTCACACGGCATTCAAAATATTAATGAAGGTAAAATTCGCAAGTCACATTTAAACGTAATAGTGACTTTTGATTTATTTTTTCGACAAAAAACAGTAAACACTGTATGTGACGTAATAGAGGAAAGTATGATATCTTCCTCTGGAAAATTCAGCGTTGATAAAATGCACAAACCTATATGCAAAGACTTCCTCCATGTATGCAAATCATGAACAAAAAATTCCCTTCCTAAAGAATTGCGACTTACAAGTAAATGTACAAGGAAATAATCTAACTGCCTTTAATGTGTAAAACTTAAGGGTAACAATTGGTCAAACGTCAGTAATATTTACCAGTGACATTTCTGTATCAGTACCTAAGTTAACAAGGGAATCAATCCACTTTTGCAACAAAAATAAAGACGATGGACATAATTTGAATAAAACGTGCAACAACTGCACAGTAAAGAGATGCCTTAGAAGACTGACTGTTGCGTTCTCCTATAACATCTTAGACGAGTCATGTCTAGCGACTTAAATCTCGTATACAGAAAACAAATCTCATTTATGAATAGTGACCCGCCAGTGGAGACTATTTCGACAGGAACGTGGGAAAGAGATGGCAATTCCACCTATGACCATGCATTCAAATGCCCCTCCTTGCTAACGAGTAAACTCTGTGAAATCTGGCTTTGAATGCAGCCTTGGAAGAGCGTTGGTATCTGCTGTCCCAAAAATTCTTAGAGAACGAGATGCAGCATTCACTATTTAAGCTGCAAATCGCAAATTTAAAAAGAAAAAGACAGATCAAGAAATAGTTTTGAAGAATGTAATAAATCAGTGTGCGTTGAACACTCAATTTCATACGCAAAGTGTCTTGTGATTAGGTAATATTATTTTGTGAATAATGAATGTTTGTAAATAAAGTATAGTGTGTTTATAGAAAAAATGTATATTTTATCGTTTTTCATTACTTATTTGCAATCAAGAAAATAACAGTTCTTTACATCTGGCTAATTTACTACTCCCAGAATTACTACATGTAAATTTCTGTACAATGTATATCGGGCATTGAATGGTAACCCACTGGTTGAAGAGTAGCAATATTTTCGAACCAATGTAAAATTGTAAAGAATATTGTTTGTATTTGTATTCGTTACAAAATGTTAAACATTTTCAATAAATGAGAGAGATCAGTGGTTTGATGGGGCACCCATCGCGGCATAATGCCAAAATTCAAATGAAAGAGAGAGAGAGAGAGAGTTCAGGGGTTTGATGGGGCACCCATCGCGGCTTTATGGCTAGATGCGAGTGCAAGAGAGAGAGAGAGAGAGAGATCAGGGTTTTGATGGGGCACCCATGGCGGCTTTATGGCAAAATTCGAGTGCAAGAGAGAGAGATTAGGGGTTTGATGGGGCACCCATCGCGGCTTTATGGCAAGATGCGAGTGCAAGAGAGAGAGAGAGATCAGGGGTTTGATGGGGCACCCATCGCGGCTTTATGGCAAGATGCGAGTGCGAGAGAGAGAGAGATCAGGGGTTTGATGGGGCACCCATCGCGGCTTTATGGCAAGATGCGAGTGCAAGAGAGAGAGAGAGATCAGGGGTTTGATGGGGCACCCATCGCGGCTTTATGGCAAGCTGCGAGTTGAAGAGAGAGAGAGATTAGAGGTTTGATGGGGCACCCATCGCGGCTTTATGGCAAGATGCGAGTGCAAAAGAGAGAGAGGGAGAGGGATCAGGCGTTTGATGGGGCACCCATGGCGGCTTTATGGCAAGATGCGAGTGCAAGAGAGAGAGAGAGATCAGGGGTTTGATGGGGCACCCATCGCGGCTTTATGGCAAGATGCGAGTGAAGAGGGAGAGAGATTAGCGGGTACCGCTCGTCTCTAAACAATTTAAATTTCGTATCTCACTGTGATCATGATCGATTGTCTGCGTTGTGTGGAATTTGTTGACATCCATAGTGTGTTTTTTGTATTCGTCAAAGTAAAAAATATAGTCCTGCTCTGAATTCGCCCTCGACCAGGTTGGGAAGAACAAAGTCTTCGTAGATTACGATCTACTCCTTATAGAGTAATGAATGTGTAACAAGATCTACATCACTGAAGAACATGACCACAAGAATTACATTTCTTTTCAGCGAATAATGTGATTTTGTGTGATGAAGGAAAAAATGAACCCTCCAATACGTCATGTGTGGTAGTTGAATAATAAGAATTTACAAGAAGGCAATTGTCAAAAATATTTTTGAACATTGCCTGTATGTTAACTAGTAATAAAACGTAATAGAAAGATAATTTATACCTTTCGTAATATTTTTAATAATAAATTGTATACGTCAATATCTAGTGTGCGATTCTGTAAACTTACATTCACGTGGTGTAACCATAATAAACGTGTTCGTACTTGAAGGTGTGAGGTTGAAATATGTAAAATGAGAAAAGATTTAAAAAAAGAAATATACAGTTCATAAAACATGAAAAGTCCTAGTAACAGGAAACATTGAGAATCGTTCCCGTATATACTTGCCGTTACATTACCATCACACAAATAAAGAGATAATGAATTTAAAATCGATTTCCACAGTAGACATCCACATTTCACCGGGATGTGTTTCCTTTGACATTCCAATAATGTGTTCACAACAAACTATAATTTGACGAAAAGCAGTATCTCAACACTACAGCATGTGATACGTAAGCAAATGTATTTCGAAATGTCGTGGCACGTCAGAGACACACGTCCTTGCAAAGGTTACGAGATGTGCGCTCAGCACACTCTCAGCGCGCGCCTTGTGTCCAGCATCCCGCGGTCCGCCACAGCCTGGACGCTAACCCGCCAACGAGAGAGCGCGCCGGCCCCCCACGATGCGGAAGGCGTGTGGGAGGGTGAAGCGCTGCGCAAGGAGGGGTGGGAGGGGCAGGCGAGGCGAAGACCTACCATGCATTGGGAAGAGGCTTGGACGAGGGCGAGTAAAGAGTTCAATCGTGTACCAGGGCGAGACCTACGTGGGGGAACGTTGGGAACTGTGTGTATGGTGTGTCAGCGCAAAGGCGTGTAAGATTAGTTTTTCCTCATTCAAGTCTCAAACGATATCTCGGTCTTATCAAGTGCGAGTTACCTGAATGACGGAAAATCAGAATGACCGATAAAATGAAATAAAAAGCAAAATTTGATGTAAACTTCCAGAGTTAATCATTTAAAAGTCAGAATTAATAAACCAGCATAGTGAAAATATATAAGCTTTCATTTAAACATACACCCTAGGGACGTTTCTCTGGGTGATTCAAGACCCTACCTCTTACAGCCAAGCAATCCGGGTGCTGGGAGTGAAGAGGTAAGTAAAGAAGGAGTAAAGAATAGTGGCCTAAAAGCGAAGGCTCAAAAGAGATCCAGATGACGCTGATGTTCAAACTGTGACATTTTATCAAATCCCAGTAAAAGGCAAATAATGCGCGTCTTGAGAATCGTAGGGACGATTTTCAAACTGACAATCATATAACAACCTTATCAGTGATAGGAATACGATTATCAAAACGGAGCATTTATTTCAATGTTTACGAATAAGTGAACGACTAACATTTTGCGAAAATCGGCTTACTACCTCTCGGAGTGTAATTTTCGATCGGTAATCAAATTTTAAATCTTAATTACTCGTTCAATTGGAATCCTTTCAGATGTTCACTGAAAGTTAATAGAAACCACCACAAATGGATGTCGCGGACACACGTGGCCCACCATAAATTGTGTGAGTGTAAGAATCAATCTAATTGCATTTAACGAATCTCATAATAAATTGATGAGTGAAGTGCGAGTGTCCGACAGATCGCAGAGGTTGAATCACCGCTAAAAGGCCCAACTCGCACTTCTTTTGGCACTTGTCCTCTCATACGGATTACAAAATATTAATGAAGGCAAAATTCGCAAGTCACAAATTAACGCAATAGTGACTTTTCATTTATTTTTTCGACAATAAACAGTAAACACTCTATGTGACGTAACAGAGAAAAGTATGATATCTTCGTGTGGAAAATCCAGCGTTGATTAAACGCACAAACCTATATGTAAAGATACTCCATGTACACAAATCATGAACAAAAAATTCGCTTCCTAAAGAATTGCCAATTACAATCCCGCCCTGTACAAGGAAATAATCTAACTGCCCTTAATGTGTAAAACGTAAGGGTGGCAATTGGTAAATCGTCAGTAATATTTACCAGTAACCTTTCTGTATCATTACCTAAGTTAACAAGGGAATCAATCCACTTCTGCAACAAAAATAAAGACGATGTAGATAATTTGAATAAAACGTGCAACAACTACACAGTCTTAGAATATTGACTCTTGCGTCCTCCTATAACATCCTAGACGTGTCATGTCTAGCGAATTAAATCTTGTATACAGAAAACAATTCTCATTTGTGAATAGTGACTCGCCAGAGGAGACTATTTCGTCAGGAACATGAGAAAGAAATGGCAATTCCAGTTATATCCTTGCATTCTCCTTGTTAACGAGTAAACTCTGTGAAATCTGGCTTTGAATGCAGCCTTGGAAGAGCGTTGGTATCTGCTGTCCCAAAAATTCTCAGAGAACCAGATGCATCAATTACTATTTCAGCTTCAAATCGCAAATATAAAAAGAAAAAGACAGATCAAGAAATAGTTGTGAAGAATGTAATAAATCAGTGTGCGTTGAACATTCAGTTCCATACGCAAAATGTCTAGTGTTTGGGTAATATTACTTTTGTGAATAATGAATGTTTGTAAATAAATTATAGTGTGTATTTATAGAAAAATGTATATCTTGTCGTTTCTCATTACTTATTAGTAATCAAGAAAATCACAGTTCTTTACATCTGGCTAATTTAATACTCCCAGAATTACTACATGTAAATTTTTGTTCAATGTATATCGGGCATTGAATGGTAACTCACTTGTTGAAGACTAGCAATATTTTCGAACCAATGTAACATTGTAAAGAACATTGTTTGAATGTGTATTCGTTACAAAATGTTAAACATTTTCAATAAATTAGAGACATCAGTGGTTTCATGGGGCACCCATCGCGGGATTAAGGCAAAATACAAATGAAAGAGAGAGAGAGATCAGGGGTTTGATGGGGCACCCATAGCGGCTTTATGGCAAAATGCGAGTGCAAGGGATAGAGAGAGAGAGAGATCAGGAGTTTGATGGGGCACCCATCGCGGCCTTATGGCAATATGCGAGTGCAAGAGAGAGAGAGAGATAGATTAGGGGTTTGATGGGGCACACATGGCGGCTTTATGGCAAGATGCAATTGCAAGAGAGAGATATCAGGGGTTTGATGGGGCACCCATCGCGGCCTTATGGCAAGATGCGAGTGCAAGCGAGAGAGAGGGAGAGAGAGGGAGATCAGGGGTTTGATGGGGGCACCTATCGCGGCCCTATGGCAAGATGCGAGTGGAAGAGAGAAAGAGAGAGATCAGGGGTTTGATGGGGCACCCATCGCGGCCTTATGGCAAGATGCGAGTGCAAGAGGGAGAGAGAGAGAGGTCAGGGTTTTGATGGGGCACCCATCGCGGCTTTATGGCAAGATGCGAGTGCAAGAGAGAGAGAGAGAGATATCAGGGGTTTGATGGGGCACCCATCGCGGCCTTATGGCAAGATGCGAGTGCAAGAGAGAGAGAGAGATATCGGGGGTTTGATGGGGCATCCATCGCGGCCTTATGGCAAGATGCGAGTGCAAGCGAGAGAGAGGGAGATCAGGGGTTTGATGGGGCACCCATCGCGGCTTTATGGCAAGATGCGAGTGCAAGAGAGAGAGAGATCAGGGGTTTGATGGGACACCCATCGCGGCCTTATGGCAAGATGCGAGTGCAAGAGAGAAAGAGAGAGATCAGGGGTTTGATGGGGCAGCTATCGCGGCCTTATGGCAAGATGCGAGTGCAAGAGAGAGAGAGAGTGAGAGAGGTCAGGGTTTTGATGGGGCACCCATCGCGGCCTTATGGCAAGATGCGAGTGCAAGAGAGAGAGAGAGAGATCAGGGGTTTGATGGGGCACCCATCGCGGCCTTATGGCAAGATGCGAGTGCAAGCGAGAGAGAGGGAGATCAGGGGTTTGATGGGGGCACCTATCGCGGCCTTATGGCAAGATGCGAGTGCAAGAGAGAAAGAGAGAGATCAGGGGTTTGATGGGGCACCCATCGCGGCCTTATGGCAAGATGCGAGTGCAAGAGAGAAAGAGAGAGATCAGGGGTTTGATGGGGCACCCATCGCGGCCTTATGGCAAAATGCGAGTGCAAGAGAGAGAGAGAGATCAGAGTTTTGATGGAGCATCCATCGCGGCCTTATGGCAAGATGCGAGTGCAAGCGAGAGAGAGGGAGATCAGGGGTTTGATGGGGCACCCATCGCGGCCTTATGGCAAGATGCGAGTGCAAGAGAGAAGAGAGAGATCAGGGGTTTGATGGGACACCCATCGCGGCCTTATGGCAAGATGCGAGTGCAAGAGAGAAAGAGAGAGAACAGGGGTTTGATGGGGCACCCATCGCGGCCTTATGGCAAGATGCGAGTGCAAGAGAGAGAGAGAGAGATCAGGGGTTTAATGGGGCACCCATCGCGGCTTTATGGCATGATGCGAGTGCAAGAGAGAGAGAGAGAGATCAGGGGTTACCTCTCGTCTCCAAACCATTAAAATTTCGTATCTCACTGTGATCATGATCGATTTCCAGGGTTGTGTGGAATTTGTTGACATCCATAGTGTGTTTGTTTGTGTACATCAAAGTAAAATATATAGTCCCGCTCTGAATTCGCCCTCGACCAGGTTGGGAAGAACAATGTCTTCGTAGATTACGATCTATTCCTTATTGAGTAATGAATGTGTAACAAGATCTACATCACTGAAGAACATGACAACAAGAATTACATTTCTTTTCAGCGAATAATGTGAATTTGTCTGAAAGATAAAAATATCCCTCCAATACGTCATGTGTGGTATTTGAATAATAAGATTTTACAAGAAGGCAATTGTCAAAAATATTTGTGAACATTGTTTATATGTTAACTATTAATAAAGCGTAATAGAAAGATAATTTATACCTTTCGTAATAGATAATAATAAATTGTATCCGTCAACATCTAGTGTGCGATTCAGTAAACATACATTCACGTGGTGTAACTATAATAAACTTGTTCGTACTTGAAGGTGTGAGATTGAAATATGTAAAATATGAAAAGATATAAAAAGAGAAATATACAGTTCTTAATACATCAGAAGTTCCAGTAACCGGAAACATTGAGAATCGATCCCGTAAATACTCGCTGTTACATAATCAGCACACAAATAAAGTGAATAAGAATTGCAAATTCGATTCCCAAGTAGATATCCACATTTCACCGGGATTTGTTTACGTTGACATTCCAATAATTTGTTCACAACTGCTCTACATAAGTCAGTATAGTAAATGATTCAATGAACAGTCGTTCATGTGTAATAAAGATAAACGGTAGAAAAAAGATAGCGCTCTGGGTTTGAAAGTTCGCAGTCACCGCTAATTACATACAACATTCAAACTATTTAACAATATATTCGTGGTGGTTGTGATGGAACGAGTCTCTAATGACTTTTAAGTCTCGGTTTTGGGAAATATATGGTTCCTACACCAAAATGAATTGTTTCTGCGGCCTTTAAGTAAAGTATATTATGGCATATGTAGTGCTTTATGTGTAGTATAGGTTGATTTACAGAATTATTTCCCACATTCTGGTTGTCCTCAAGTGTGTGACAGAGTGTAGACACCGATTCGCATCAAATACAATATAGTCTGAAATTAGGAAATCACCTTTGGTTCGAATGTAGAATTCCCCCGACCGCACTGTAATGCAATGTTTGTGTAGTATTTTGTGTTGTGAATTACGCCACACAACAGCTCAGTGTTGAGTGTTTTGCTATCGCGATGTGCTCTAATTTCACTAAGAAATTTCAGCACGAAAAAATACACTAACAAGACTCGGCAGGACATTTCAGCTGGGAAGAATACACAAGTCTCTCTTCTTAGTTGTGTAATTGAATGTTTGTCTCCTGTATTTCTTGTGTGAGGCTTGTGACACAGAAGTCATCGCGTTATGGCTACAGTAGCCCCGTGCACGCGCATTCCATATAGGCGTTAAGATGCACACGATAACTCTTTCTGTGATTAAACTTTACTCTTTTCTTTTAATACTTCAAATGTAGTGAAAAAAACTTCGTTCCTTTTTAGTGTCATATCTAAAATTTTTTACCAATAATAATTCATACAAGATCACTTCTTAGTGAAATATATGTTCAAGAAAGCAAATTAAAATTCTCTTACAAAAACCCAAAACTATAATTTGACGAAAGGTAGTGTCTCAACACCACAGCAAGTGATAGGGGTGGGGAGATATGTAGTTGTGCAACCAGCTGTTCCGTTTAAAAAAGGAATATGTAAAGAAACGCATGAAAATAATTCCACTTCTCAGACTACTGCAAAGAATAAGGCAGTAGATTGTAATCTAAAGATATCGATACAAATTGGCCGAAGACGTGAATTCCTTATTAAGGTATGAAAAGGGAATATAATCAAGGAAGAGGTCCCATTCACCCAATTGTGTTGTGGATATAACTATCAAACCAGTACGAAACGCAAGTCGATCCAAAAGGGCGATGTAACCAGATCACAAATATTCAGTGTGTCTACCCGCTGATTACTGACTTCGAATCCCACCGTGATCAAAAAGATATTGTTGTGCTTCATGTACTCATAACCAGCTCAAGTTTACCTTGAATTCCGAAATAAATTCCTATCAAGTTTGATGCTGCAGTGTTTACATTGGTACTTTACTGGCAAAATAATGTTGCTCGTCATTTTCTTGCAAGTAACAAAGACAGCATAAAGTAAGTCGTTCAACAATAATGTAGCACAATTAATTAACTAGGTTTATTTGAAGAACTGTTCTAAACAAAGGTTCACATCCTCTGCTGAGGTTAAACGTGTCTTGTTTTTCTTAGTGTTCATTGTATGCGAGATAATTCGAGCTACGCTCATCCCAGATACCATGGACCTAGAAAAATCTTATAATAGCGTGTGAAATTTGCAATCAAGCCTTGATACAGTAGCTTAAATCAAGGATCTGCTTGAAAATACAAAAATACAACCCCACACAGGGATTACAAAAACTATCTTGTATTTCCATTTTTTTGTTAGTTCTGGCGTAGAAGTCCACAAAAATGTCTCAATTCGTAGGAAGAATTAAGTTAAATTACGAATAGGGTAGCAACGAGAGTTTCCCCAAGAATTGGTATAAAAATATTCTCTTCCATGTAACAAAAAAATATTTTCAAACGCAAAACAGATACAGATTGCACCTATTATCCTCCTCAATCATCCTCTTTGTGACAGTCGGCTTATTGATGCAAAAAACAAAAAAGATAGTTTGAATAACTACATTCCTCAAGAGAACCAGCACACATAGTAAACCTCCATATGAAGTGACAATCTGGAATAACAAGTAGGAGTCTAAGAAGATAAAGTACAAATTAAATACAGAGGAAATCTGCACGATACATAACCGACTCCATAATGTATAAATTATTGTAAATAAAAGGATTGCAGACGTGATTCTCGGAATTATTGAATTTCATCGTTGCAGAATCAGCAAAACTGCACCACAAAATCGAGAACGCGTAGCCCGGAATGAGCGTGAAAGATATTCTACTTTGTTTGATGTATGTAGACAAACATAGGTCTTTTTGATATGCTCATTAAACATCGGGAAAATCTGACCCCACTATGTGAATGAAACATCACACATTCGGATACGCGTAAGAAGAAAATGACTGGCGAAGGAGCAGGAGTTGCGTGACTTTACCATTTTTGAGATGCTTGTCGGTAGTGTTTTCGTGAAAATACACTCATTTATGTCCACAAAATGTAAAACCAATTGTGAGAAGTAAAATTAATAATAATCGATTAAATGCCTATCCGGAAGGATCGCGAGTTCAAGTCCCACCTTGGTTATGGTTGTGTTTGTGTATGTCTGTATGCTTGTGACGTCCATTCACCCTTCGCTATCATCAGCACAGCATATCCCATCTCCCAGGACTAGTAAACCTGGAGGATAAAAATTGGATTCTGCGTAGAATGCTGATCCTCCCAAAGTAATCACATTGTACTTGAAAGGAATAAATGTAATACTGCCTCGGTAAGTCAGGTGTATGTCCGCGTCGTCCTAGCTGTCACTTCACGTCCCCAAAAAAGTAGATTAAATCTGCAATTAATACAAGTGATTACGACAAAGCGCCTTTGAAAGCAAACGTTTCCTGTGTTCTTATGGATGATGGGATGCATGATAGCATGCATGATTCTAGTGTGAAGAACGTGTTCTACCTAAGAGCTTCCTTCTACGATATCTCATAGGAATGTGTGTGATGAATATCGCAGATGAATGTTTGGAGGCCTTGCACTGACTTGCAGGGAACCTCGTGACTCAACTAACTCTACTACTTCGGATTCCGTCTGTTTATTTGTATGTGTGTATTGTCCACCAAACACCAATTCGTATAGGTTTAAGTTAAGTATTGGCTTGCTGAGAACGAGTCTCCAATAATCTTTTATAAATTATGTTAAAATAATAATCCTTGACAAATATTGAAGTAAAGAAACGAATATTTGCTCTTGGCAGATATTGGATTACATATTTGCAAAAGCAGAGAGTTCGTTTGAAGAGTTGTGAATTCGTATCTCATCGAGAGAATAGTAGATCATTCTCCTCCAACCCTGGTGTACAAATTAAGTTAAGTACAAAGTACAAACTAAGTACAAATTAAGTACAAATTAAGGTATTCTAACGAATGTCCCACCTTCCTGCTGTCATGTAATTGTTTACAACAAAGTCCCTTTGAAAAAAGGAGATTTTTCATTTCTAATAGACGGTGAAATGCCAGACGACAATCCATTCTAGTAAATACACAATACGTCTTTAATGATCGTATAAATAATAAATTATTATTTTATTGGAACGTTCAAAATTTCAGTTTGAAACATGATATCACGTAAATTGCTAAGGACATTAGTGCTGTAAATGTAGTGAATGCTATATATCATTAAATAGCAGTGATTCTCCCTTGAAAGATCGTTATGTCCACGGACCGGCATCGCAGCAAGCATCCAGGCAAACTGCCAACGATTGATCCAACGAAATTGTGAAGCAGCTCCAGTTTGCACCAATAGTAGAAGCACAACCGACAGCGGTGTGAAGTGTAGGCAAGGGTTAAGTTACCTTGGGGTGTAAAAAAACATCAGAGAGAACGCAGCATCTTATAATGACCAAAGATAGAGCAGGCATGACAATGTTCAATAATAGTGATGATAATTGCTAATTAGTGAGTTTGTGATAAGTATTGGATTATGCCGTTGTAGAAACTGTACGAAGAGTTGCGAATTCGTATCCCAGCTGAAACACGGACGATCTTCAGAGTGTAAACGAAAAAAAATGTCCCCCTGCATTGGAGTCACTAAATATCTGATGAGTTTGGACTTTTTTATGTAAATCAAAGACTACTCACACAGGTGCATATATTAATAAAAAAGCCAACACAAAAAGAAACAAACAAATGTAATAGAGACAATTGGAGCAAATGATCAATCGCGAAAAAAACAAAAATTATAAATACCAATTCTCCGACAAAAGAAATTATTGTCTACAACGAAGTTCTCGCGAAAGGAAAAGTATTCATTCGTTTAATGGGTGGTGAACTTTTAAGAGTCTCGTGTGAACAATGGAGGGTGAAAAAGTAACATTTGCTTGTGAAGGTTTTTCCATTGAGATCGATTGGATAATGAATGGGACAAGAAAACTGAAATTGTGCAAGTACAAATTAATGTGGGAATAAATTAAGAAACAAATTAAACTACACCAATATGACGACAAATTCCTCACACTAGCAACTACTCTAGAGAAAATAGTAACATACATTCAAAGAGTTTTTCTAAAACTCCTTTTCGATTGATAAGAAGAACATCCTAGATCCGGAAGTCGTTTGACAACATTATTAGTGAAGTGTCTACAAATATACCTGACAAATTAGTAATCGAAACTTCCACAACCAATGTAGATAAAGTCGTAGGAGTCTCTAGAATTCTTCTTTTGCGTTAGAAAAGAAGAAAAGCCTGCAATAGGAAGTCTTTTGACAACAATATTAGTGAGGTGGCTAGAACAACACCACAAAAATTGATAATCGAAATAGCATGTGCCATTGCCAAAGGCTACCGCAAAGGATCACGGTGCTGATTGTAATCAGAAGACATCACGTGCGAGTATGTTTGTGCGGGAAGGAAAAGTAATACAGAAAAGAAAGAAGTCTCATTGTTTATTCACAAAATTGTCTACAATATGGTTACGAATATCGAAGCAGTTAGAACCGTAAATCGATCCAAAAGAGCGATGTAACCAGATCACAAATAGTCAGTTCGTCTACCCGACGAATTTTGACTTCGCATCTCACCGTGAGTAGAAAAGATTTCGTTCTGTTTTGTGTGAGTCTCAATGTAAATTATCATCGCTAATGGATGTAATAATTTGGGAAAAATCCTTGTGTAGTAATCGAGAAACTTGTGACCTTCCGTCCCCCCCCCGTTTTAAACCAACTAATACGCGCATAGGATGACTTACGGCACAAAAAGAGGTGATCAATAGCTCGTTCTATTCCTCTCAATAGGACGAGTTTTTGGGCACAATTCGTCACCCGTTTGTATAATGACATTTTGGAGTACTTCTATTACGATGCGTTTCATTGCTTATTTCAATGTACGTGTAACGGTAAAACAACTGTGACTTACAACACTCCCTTTCCGACATTTACACGGGTCGTTTCGCCTTTACTCCTGAGATCTACGATAATTAATGCAATTTTGTAATGTAAAATATTTAAACCATTATTTTAATCGATACACATGAGGTCAACGCCAACCGACTCGTTTTAGCAATATCTCATGCAAATATGACCATTTATTAAAACATTTATTCCATTTCTCTTTGGCCATTGAATTGTGATGATGAACATGAACATTCCTTATTCGGTTGCCTTTGTTAGTGGGAGTAAGAACATCTTCACACCTATGTGTTAGACATCGAAGATAATTATATCCGACCGTGGGAATGAAACTACATGGACCTAAAGTGTGCTACAACTGGCACAATTAACCGTTGGGACTTAACAATGAACGGATAATAACAATGAACTGACAACGATGGAACTTAAGAACAATGAAGTGATTGACAGTGAATTAAGAGAACTAAGAGTGGACAGACTGACCATTGGCTAATTGATAATCGGCTATACAACTAAAACAAGAAAATAACAACAAACAAAGAATATTACTCAAAACCTTTTGAGCCTGCTGTCCACGAATGCACGAATCTGTTCCTGTATTTCAATGTCCTGTATTGTGTTCTCATTTAATCAACATAGCCCTCATGGTGACTTTAGAGAAGTGTCATCTACGTAATGTTCTCGATAGTTCTCTATCATCCATAACAGGCTCGGGAGGATCTATAATCCATAACGTGTTTTATAAAATAAATAAATAAATAGAGTATCGATCCTCGTTAATATTGAACGTCCCCTTTGCACAATTGGTTGAGAGCTTGTAATTGGAAAATTCGTATCTCGAAATGAGCATGGCAGACCGTGCGCTCTGTCTTATGTGGTAGGCGAGCAGACGTCTCCTTGATGTGCATACTCAATATCTGAAGAGCCAAGCCTGCTACATGATTCAAATACCACACATTCAGATGCGAGTAAGGAAAACATGGCTAGCGAAGGAACAGGCATTATGCCGACTTTACACTGCAGATACCTGAGTATTATGCGCTAAAGAGCACTCATTCACGTGTGCGTAACGTAAAATCGTATAAAATCAAGTCAAAACTAACAATTAGAAAATCGATCAATTATAATCGTTAAATTAAAACAGTTGATTACAACAAGGTCTCTTCAAAGGAAACGTTTTCTGAACTCCAAGGAACGATATAATGCACGACGCCACGGATGATTCCGATGAATACAACATATTCTACGTTAAATCACAGAGAAGGTTACTGAGACATCTCAAGTGAAACTGACTGTGAACGTAAATCAGGAAACCTTTGCACTAATTTTACTAGAACCTTGTGGTGATCCATCACTTCGGATTCCGTCTGTGTGTTTGCGTGTGTGTATGATAGAAGAAATGACTGTTCGTGTGAATTAAAGGAAAATATTAGCTGGCGAAAGACTCTTCAAGAGTCTGTAAAACGCAGGATAGAGCAATACAATGACAATACTTCGACGACGTCGAACAACGAAAACTAATGCAAACATCAAGAAAATATCAAACAATAACAAGAATATCACATCCGAGCGAAATTAGAGAACGAATAGTGAATAGAGACGGCACTTCGGACGGAAATGACAATGGACATGGAGTGAAAGAGGAGGAAAAACAGAAGAGAGCGAGCAAAATAAACAGAACGCGCCATATGACAAAAAAATGGCCTCATTTAAAAAATACGCCACATCAAATAGGCGAGAGGATTGAAACCTCTGGGAATGCAAAAGTATTCGACACACCAGCATAAAATCAAACTCCCATATTTTCAAAAATTGCAAAAAATTAACATCGCAAAAGTACAATGTTGGTGATAGAGATTTTTGTCGTAAAATATCCGCGCTTGTTTTGTCCAATCGCTGTTGGCCGGAAAAACAACTCCACTAGCCATCACCCTCAGATGCCCTCTCGCAAGTACACTGACACGCTGTTCCATCACGAAGCAATGCTTGGAAAGCAAGAGATAGACAGGCAATAAAGCTATTTATGCAGATAACTTCCGTTCAGTCCACGTTCTCATGATTCCGTCACCTGCACTGTAGCATGTCCAAAACCGAAGATGCATCATGTACACGCAAAAAAGCAATCCACAAACTACCAAACAAACTCTTCGTTGAGCCCTCTGCCCCCCGCCAACATTGACCTGTACCTTCCCGGCGACAAAGGTGGCAAGAATTCATTAACGGCGGGCTGGGCCTCACACCGACGCTTCCTCAGTTCCCACCCCGTCTTCCTTCTCACTACACAGACATCTTTTCTCCGCGCCAAACGTACATTAACAATTCCAAGCATCCAATACAGTACTTCCTCGTCAATCCAGCACCATTCACTCATCATAAGCGAAAGGAATAACAAGTGCATCTGCAACAGTGAACGCGCTCGCGTTGCCGACACGCGCACGCACCTTTTAATGTCACGTGAGGTGTCGGGGTTAAAACGAACCAAACTTAGTAAACGAACGTACAAGCCAGCAGCCAACGCGGCCACCTCGCGTCGACACTCCTCAAAACACGCTCGCTGCCAACGTCACGTGACGCTTCCGCCCGCGGTCTCAATAACACCGCTCACTATAATGTGGCAGCTTCACTCCCAAGCGGGATTCAAAAAACGACGAAAATAGAGCCTTCAATTGAAAGTATACTTCAACTTAATTGTTCGTGTGTAAGGGTGGAAGGCCCAAACATTTTTGTTTTTGGAATGGAAGCGAAGAGGTACATTGAGGGGCTGAGTAAGACTGAGAAAAGAGCTCACCACTAATGGGGCATTCCTAACTGAACGTGCTCCAAATTACGCCAAATATTACAATCCAATCCAAACT
This sequence comes from Acheta domesticus, assembly GCA_031308135.1. Classification (NCBI taxonomy): domain Eukaryota; kingdom Metazoa; phylum Arthropoda; class Insecta; order Orthoptera; family Gryllidae; genus Acheta; species Acheta domesticus. Next base: position 10,303,609 of record JAHLJT010002630.1, read on the forward strand.
GATCTCCAAAGCAGCTCATGAATGAAAAACATTTTAAACTGGCTCCTCCAATGGCAACACAATTAACGATATTGGTATTAAAACCAGCAGCTACGCTCGAAAGGATACTCATTCATGTCTGCATCAAATAGTAACAAACCATTTTGCAGAATGAAAATTCATTACATTCAAATAACGGTTCATTAAACCAAATCTCTTTGAAAGCAAACGTTTTCTGAACGTCAAACGATTCTGGAGGATACAGCATGCTCCGCATGAGAGTATACTATTAACATACTTCTCGCAAATATTACTGTAAAGGTAGATTATTATTTAGAGACGTTTAAACAGACTTGTGGAGAACCTCATGATGACACATCACTTCGGATTCCGTTTGTTTGTTTGTATGTGTGTATGGTAAAAGAAACGCCCATTCTTGTGGGTACAAATTAATCTGTACAAATTGTTATAGAATAATACGAATAGCCAAAATTAAAACGAATAAACAAATCTTTTCTATTTGGAGATGGTGATTTCTAAAGTTTACAACGATGGCATTGGTTTGAAGAATTGTGAATTCGTCTCCCACTGAGAGAATAGATGATCAACCACTATCCTAAGTGTTTGCATTCTAACAATCATTCAGTTGTGTTAATACAATTGTAATGCAATTGTTTGCAACAAAGTCACTTTCAAAGAAAAAGATGCCTCACATCAAATAGGTGACGCCAGAGGAGTCGGATGAGTAGTGCTATTAGAAAGCCTGCCGACTCTGAGAGAGAGGAGGAAGACCGGGAAGAAAGAGCAAACTAATGAGAACCAGCAACATAACAACAAAAATGGTCCCATATAAAAACAATAAGCAACGTCAAATCGGCTGACTTAAATTTATGGGAATGCCGCGGAAATTGCCACACCAGCGCAAAATCGAACTTCCATATATTCAAAAATTGCAAAAAATTAACATCGTAAAAGTACAATGTTAGTGAGAGAGATTTTTGTCGTAAAACAATCGGCGTGTGGTTTGTCGAATCCCTATCTGTCCCCAAGCAACTCCATTGCCCTTCACCCTCAGAGATTCTTTCGACAGTACAACGGTATGCGCTTCCAACACGAAGCAATGCATGGAAGCTAGAGACAGACAGGAAATAAAGTTATTTAAGCAGAGAACTTCCGCTCGGGCCTCGCTCTCATTATTCCGACACCTGCAATGCAGCACGTCCAAAAGCGAACAGCATCATGTAAACATGATAAAGCAAGACATAATAAGACAAGGCCTCCAAACAAACCCTCCGTTGAGCTCTCTACCCGCCGCCAACATTGACCTGTCGCTTCCTGGCGATATAGGCGGCAAGGGTTCATTAACGAAGGGCTGGGCCTCATCCCGACGCATGGTCAGTTTCCCACCCCGTCTTCCATCTGGCTACACAGTCAGCTTCGCACCGCGCCAAACGTACATAAACAATGCCAAGCATTCCGTAAGTGCCTTCCGCGTCGATCCAGCAGCATTAAGTCATCTCCACGCGAAGGGCATCATTCCAATTCCATCTGCAAACGCGAATGCACTAGCGTTGCCGACACACGCACGCACCTCTCCACTGTCCCGTCAGGTGCCGCGGTTGTCGCGAGAAGTAATCTTAGAAAACGAACGTACTGCAAGCAGCAAACGCGGGCACCTCGCGACGACACTCCTCAAAACAGGCTCGCTGCCAACGTCACGTGACGCCCCCATCCTCGGTCTCAATGACATCGCTAACTATAATGTGGCAGCTTCACTCCCAAGCGGGATTCAAAAAACGACGAGAATAGAGCCTACAATTGAAAATATACTTCAACTTAATTGTTCGTGTGTAAGGATGGAAGGCCCAACCATTTTTGATTTTGAATTAGAAATTGAAGCGTGTTGGTACAAAGAAGGGCTGAGAATAGAGCTCACCACTAATGAGACATTCCTAACTGAACTTGCTCCAAATTACGCCAAATATTACAATACGGTGCGTTCTGATCTCCAAGCAGCTCATGAACGAAGAAAATTTGAGACTGGCTTCTGCGATTGTCACACAATAAATGATATTGACTAACAGCTATGACCCAGAGCTATACTCGAAAGAACACTCATACCTGTCTGCATGAAATAGAAACACACCATTTTGCTGAATGAAAACTGACAATTATTAAATCAATCAAATGTACTCGTACAACTAAAATGATTCATTACAAAAAAGTCTCTTTGAAAGCAAACGTTTTCTGAACGTCAATGGATTATGGAGAATACAGCATACTCCACCTGAGAGTATACTATTAATATACTTCTCGCAAATATTACTGTAAATGTAGATTATTGTTTAGAGACGTTCTAAACAGACTGGTTGAGAACCTCATGATGACACATCACTTCGGATTCCGTCCGTTTGTTTGTTTGTGTGTATGGTAAAAGAAACTCCCATTTGTGTGGGTACAAAGCAATCTGTACAAATCGTAATAGACTAATACGAATAGTTAAAATTAAAACGAATAAACGAATCCTTTCTCTCGGCAGATAAGGAATTCCAAATTTTACAATGACGGCAGTGGTTTGAAGACTTGTGAATTCGTCTTCCACGGAAAGAAGAGATGATCATCCTCTATCATTAGTATTTCTATTCTAACAATAACTCAGCGATGTGAAGACATGTTTACAACAAAGTCACTTTGAAAGAGATTCCTCATATCAAATAGGTGACGCCAGGGGAATCGGATGTGCAGTGCTATTAGAAAGTCTAGTGCGCGACAAACTTTATCCCTGTAAGCTGCCTAATGAGTATGTGGATTGCCAAGTGAGTGCCATATGGGCCGTAGCAAACCTCCCACACCCCATTCCCATGTGGAAAAAAGTCAATAGTGAAGTTATCATCAACACTAGGACCAGAAGACAGTACTTCGCTGTCATAGGCTTAAAGTAAAAAGCCAGTAGGGTTAACGGAGAGCAGGAGACGTAAGGAGCAAACCGAGGGTTTGGCTCACGTTGAGATAATAGATGTGGTTGATAATAGATGTCGATGTGGAAGATCACCTGCAAGATTTGTAACCGAAGTGATAATTCTCTAATTCATTTCAATTTATAATTAATGAAAATATTGTCGGTGCTTCTAGGTACTGAAATACATTACGGAATAAGTGCACCCGATAGAAGAGTTGCGGATTCGAATCCACCGTAAACATGGATGACCTTCAGAGAGTGTCAACTAAGGAACAACCTCTCCTTTAGGGTGTCTCAAAGCCTGAAAAGTTTGGGCTACTTACGTGAACCAGATACTACCAATGCAAGCATCAATTAGAGAATATTAGATACTTCAAAAAAAGTGGCAAATTTTTAACAGAGCAATTCTCAACTAATTTTTAAATATTACTTGGCGAAAGACTCTCCAAGAATCTGTAAAAATTATAGCAGAATAATACAATGACAGTAAGTCGACAACTTCGAACAACGATAACTACAGCAAAACTCAGAAGAATATTTACCTTTTCAGTGCTACGTTTCTTTAGAGGCAGCGCGTCCCCCGGCGCTGGGGCACCTGGTTCGCTTGGGTCGCCTGTGGCCTGCATTCTTTTCGGCCGCGCGCCCTTCGCACGGCGCGCGGCGCGGGTAGAGCTTTAACCCATTAATGCCCCGCATACCATACATGATACGATAATTTCTGGTCAACTCAATTTTGCTTCTTTTGCAATTTTAGTTAATTTTAGTTCTTCGGTAAACGTAGGCATCCTAAACGAAACATATAAGCAAGATTTTCATTCTTGAAAGCCAGATGTTGGTTTAGCCGTGATCGCTAAATCATTGCACATTCCTGGCCAAGGTGTACACATGGTTTGGGTCGGTTCGAATCTTCATCTAAAACCGTGCTTAGCTGCTATAATCCTGTGGTTAAGTCGGAGGGAGAGGCCGATGAAAATCAAACGGTGGTTGGTCTGCATCGAAGTTGACGGGGTTTATGCAGCTAAAGTTTGAACGGTTTTGCTCCTTTTCAAAGAAAAAATACTCAATAACCACAGTTTGGCGCTTCGAGAGCGCTCTAGTAGTATAATTTAGCAACATACGACAACTTCGAACAACGATAACTACAGCAAAACTCAGATGAATATTAAGCAAGAACAAAGCTGTCACATCCGCGCGAAGTTAAAGAACAAACAATGAATAGAAATGGCACTGCAAAAAAGACGATGGAAGTGGATCGAGAGAGAGGACGTGGACAGTAGAGACAGAGCAAACTAATGAGAACCCACCGCATAGCACAAAACTTGGTCCCATATCAAAACAATACGAAACGTCAAATAGGCGAACTGCAGCACCTGTGAATCCCAACGTACTAGCCACACCGGCTCAAACTCCAAGTCGCATATTTTTAAAATTTGCAAAAATGTAACATCGCAAAGTACAATTTTGGTGATAGAGATTTTTGTCGTAAAAAAACGACATTACCCATCACCCTCAGAGATCTCTCTCGAGTACATTGACACGCCATTCCAGCACGAACTAATGCATGGAAAGCAAGAGATAAACCGGAAATAAAGCTATTTAAGCAGAGAACTTCCGCTCAAGCCTCGTTCTCATTAACGCGTCACTTGCACTGTAGCACGTCCAAAACCGAACTGCATCATGTAAACATAATACGGCAATCTACATGAATTCCACACATAACTCTTCGTTGAGCCCTCCGCCAGCCGCCAACATTGACCTGTCGCTTCCTGGCGTCATAGGCGGTAAGAGGCCTTTAAAAAGAACCTGGGCCTGACCACCACGCTTGGGTCAGTTTCCCACCCCGTCTTCCATCTCACTACACAGACAGCTTCTCACCGCGCCAAACGTAAACAAGCAATGCCAAACATTCCGTGCCTTCCGTGTCAATACAACACCATTCAATCATCTCCACGTGAAAGGAATAATAGCAAAAACGTCTACAACCGTGAACACCAGCGCGTTGCTGACACACACACGCACCCCTTCTCAGTGAAGCGGTGCCGCGGTTGAAACGAGAGAAGCAAACTTAGAAAACGAACGTACAGCGAGCAGCCAACGCTCGCACCTCGCGGCGACACTCCTCAAAACTCGGTCGCTGCCATCGTCACGTGACGCCTACCGTCCTCAGCCACAATGACACTGGCCACGATGAATATGGGAGCTTCCGTCCCACGTGGGATTCAAAACTCATTGAAAATGGATGAAATCGAAATCTACTTGATAATAACCACCAACGTTGTTGATAATCGTGTTGATGTGGAAGAGCACCTGCAAGATACGTGATCGAAGTGATAATTCTTTAATGCATTGCAATTTATAATTAATGAAAAACATTATCGGTGCTTCTATGCACTGGATTACGACATTACGGAATAAGTGCACCCGATAGAAGAGTTGCGGATTCGTATCCCACCGTAAACACGGATGATCTTCAGAGTGTAAACTAAAGAATAACGTCGCCATTAAGGTGTCACAAAGCCTGAAACGTTTGGGCTACTTACGTGTATCAAATAATAGCAATGTAGGTATTAATTAGAAAAAATAGATACTTCAAAAAATAATATAAATACAAAGACTGCGATGTGAAATGATTGTTAGCAAGTCACCTGCACTCAGCAGAGAAATTCCGCTCAGTCTTCGTTCTCGTGTTTCCGTCACCGGCACTGTAGCACGTCCAAAACCGAACGGCATCATGTAAACATAATAAAGCATTTCTCGGAATTTCCAAAGAAACTCTTCGTTGAGTCCTCTGCTCGCTGCACACATTGACCTGTACCTTCCCTGCGACACAGTCGGCAAGGGCTCATTAACGAAGGGCTGCACCTCACGGATATATATTTCCGACGCTTGGTCAGTTGCCACCCCGTGTTCCATCTCACTACACAGACACCTTCTGATTCCGCCAAAAGTAAACAAACAACGCCAAGCAACCCGTACGTGCCTTCCTCGTCAATCCAGCACTATTCAGTCATCCCCACGCAAAAGTAATAACAAGTGCATCTGCAAACGTGAACGCGCTCGCGTTGCCGACACACGCACGCACCTTTTAATGCGACGTGAGGTGTCGCGGTTACAACGCGAGACGGAAACTTAGAAAACGAACGTACAGCGAGCAGCCAACGCGGGCACCTCGCGTCGACACTCCTCAAAGCACGCTCACTGCCAACGTCACGGGACGCGCCCGTGCTCGGCCACAATGACACCGCCTACGATGAATATGGACGCTTCCCTCCCACGCGGGATTCAAAACTCATTGAAAATGGATGAAATTGAAATCTACTTGACAACGTTGTTGATAATCGTGTTGATGTGGAAGATCACCTGCAAGATAAGTGATCGAAGTGATAATTCTTTAATGCATTGCAATTTATAATAAATGAAAAACATTATCTGTGCTTCTACGTACTGGATTACGACATTACGGAATAAGTGCACCCGATAGAAGAGTTGGGGATTTGTATCCCACCGTAAACACGGATGATCTTCAGAGAGAGGACTAAGAAAAAACCTCCCCCTTAGGGTGTCTCAAAGCTAAAGACGTTTGGGCTACTTACGTAACCCGAATACTAATAATGCAGGCATAAGTTAGAAATAATTAGATACTTAACAATACATAATATAAATAAAAAGACTGCGATGTGAAATTATTATTAACAAGTCACTCTCAAAGCAAGGATTTGTCGCGCCTAGTGAAAATAAATCCTTACAGATTTCTTTGAGCGAAGAAGAGAGAACGCCTCCACCAAAATTTATGAATCAATTATTGAACTTGTCAACATCAAATGTGGCTGATATTTAACACAGTATTTTTTACTGATTTTAAATATTAGCTGACAAAAGACTGTGCAAGAACTTCTAAAAATTATAACAGAATAATACAATGACTACGTCGACAATTTCGAACAACGACAACTAGCGCAAAATCCAAGAGAATATGAAGCAATAACAAAGCTATCACTTCCGAGCGAAGTTAGAGAACAAACAATGAATAGAGATGTCATTGCAAAAGAGACGATGGAAGTGACGGTTGAAGTGGAGTGAGAGAAAGGAGAAAGACGGAGAAGTAAGAGCAAACTAAAGAGAATCCACCACATAACAAAAAATTCGTCCCATATCAAAACAATAAGCAACGTCAAATAGGCGAACTGAAGACTCTGTGAATGCCAACGTACTCGACACACCAGCGAAAAATTGAACTCCAAAATTTACTAAAATTGCAAAAAATTAACATCGCAAAAGTACAATATTAGTGAGAGAGATTTTTGTCGTAAAACAATCGGCGTGTGGTTTGTCGAATCCCTATCTGCCCCCAAAACAACTCCATTGCCCATCACCCTCAGAGATTCTCTCGAGTGTACAACGGTATGCGCTTCCAGCACGAAGCAATGCATGGAAGCAAGAGACAGACAGCCAATAAAGTTATTTAAGCAGAGAACTTCCGCACGGGCCTCGCTCTCATGATTCCGTCACCTGCACTGCAGCACGTCCAAAAGCGAACGGCATCATGTAAACATAATAAAGCAAGACATAATAAGACAAAGCTTCCAAACAATATCTTCGTTGAGAACTCTGCCCGCCACCAACATTGACCTGTCGCTTCCTGGCGATACAGGTGGCAAGGGTGTTCATTAAGAAAAGGGATGGGGCTGATCCCGACGCTTGGTCTGTTTCCCACCCCGTCTTCCATCTCACTACACAGACAGATTCTCACCCTGTCAAACGTAAATGAACAATGCCAATCATTCCGTACGTGCCTTCCTCGTCAATCCAGCACCATTCAATCATGTCCATGCGAAAGGCGTAATAACAAGTGCAAACGCGAACGCGCTAGCGTTGTCGACACAAGCACGCACCTCTTCACTGCCCCGTCGCAATTCTCACAGAACCAAACTTAGAAAACGAACGTACAGCAAGCAGCCAACGCGAGCACCTCGCGTCGACACTCCTCAAAATACCATCTCTGCCAACGTCACGTGACGCTTCCGTCCGCGGTCTCAATGACACCGCTCACTATAATGTGGCAGCTTCACTCCCAAGCGGGATTCAAAAAAACGACGAAAATAGAGCCTACAATTGAAAATATACTCCCACTTAATTGTTCGTGTGTAAGGATGGAAGGCCCTACCCTTTTTGATTTTCAATCAGAAATTGAAGCGAGGAAGTACGAAGAAGGGCTGGGTAAGACTCTAAGAATAGAGCTCACCACTAATGGGACGTTCCTAACTGAGAGTGCTCCAAATTACGTCAAATATTGGGTGGATCGAGAGAGAGAATATGGGCAGTAGAGACAGAGCAGAACCCACCGCATAGCAAAAAACGTGGTCCCATATCAAAACAATACGAAACGTCAAATAGGCGAACTGCAGCACCTGTGAATCCCAACGTACTCGCCACACCGGCGCAAACTCCAAGTCGCATATTTTTAAAATTTGCAAAAATGTAACATCGCAAAGTACAGTTTTGGTGATAGAGATTTTTGTCGTAAAAACTACATTACCTATCAGTATCAGAGATCTCTCGCGATCTCTCGCGAGCAGAATTGGTTGAGAACTTGTAATTGGAAAATTCGTATCTCGAAATGAGCATGGCACACCGTGCGCTCTGTCTTATGTGGTAGGCGAGCAGACGTCTCCTTGATGTGCATACTCAACATCTGAAGAGCCAAGCCTGCTACATGAATCAAATACCACACATTCTGATGCGAGTAAGGAAAACATGGCTAGCGAAGGAACAGGCATTATGCCGACTTTACACTGCAGATACCTGAGTATTATGCGCTAAAGGGCACTCATTCACGTGTGCGTAACGTAAAATCGTATAAAATCAAGTCAAAACTAACAATTAGAAAATCGATCAATTATAATCGTTAAATTAAAACGATTGATTACAACAACGTGTCTTCAAAGGAAACGTTTTCTGAACTCCAAGGAACGATATAATGCACGACACCACGGATGATTCTGATAAATACAACATATTCTACGTTAAATCACAGAGAAGGTTACTGAGACATCTCAAGTGAAACTGACTGTGAACGTAAATCAGGAAACCTTTGCACTAATTTTACTAGAACCTTGTGGTGATCCATCACCTCGGATTCCGTCTGTTTGTTTGCGTGTGTGTATGATAGAAGAAATGACCGTTCGTGTGAATTAAAGGAAAATATTAGCTGGCGAAAGACTCTTCAAGAGTCTGTAAAACACATGATAGAGCAATACAATGACTACTTCGACGACGTCGAACAACAAAAACTAATGTAAACAGCAAGAGAATATCAAGCAATAACAAAAATATCACATCCGAGCGAAATTAGAGAACGAATAGTGAATACAGACGGCACTGAGGACGGAAATGACGATGGACATGGAGAGAGAGAGAGGAGAAAAACATAAGAGAGCGAGCAAAATAAAGAGAACCCGCCATATAACAAAAAAATGGCCTCATTTAAAAAATACGCCACATCAAATAGGCGAGCGCATTGAAACCTCTGGGAATGCAAAAGTATTCGACACACCAGCATAAAATCAAACTCCCATATTTTCAAAAATTGCAAAAAATTAACATCGCAAAAGTACAATGTTGATGATAGAGATTTTTGTCGTAAAATATCCGCGCTTGTTTTGTCCAATCGCTGTTTGCCGGAAAAACAACTCCACTAGCCATCACCCTCAGATATACTCCCGCAAGTACACTGACACGCCGTTCCATCACGAAGCAATGCTTGGAAAGCAAGAGATAGACAGGCAATAAAGCTATTTATGCAGATTCCGTCACCTGCACTGTAGCATGTCCAAAACCGAAGTGCATCATGTACACGCAAAAAAGCAATCCACAAACTACCAAACAAACTCTTCGTTGAGCCCTCTGCCCCCCGCCAATATTGACCTGTACCTTCCCGGCAACACAGGTGGCAAAAATTCATTAACGGCGGGCTGGGCCTCACACTGACGCTTCCTCAGTTCCCACCCCGTCTTCCTTCTCACTACACAGACATCTTTTCTCCGCGCCAAACGTACATTAACAATTCCAAGCATCCAATACATGTCTTCCTCGTCAATCCAGCACCATTCACTCATCATAAGCGAAAGGAATAACAAGTGCATCTGCAACAGTGAACGCGCTCGCGTTGCCGACACGCTCACGCACCTTTTAATGTCACGTGAGGTGTCGGGGTTAAAACGAAGCAAACTTAGTAAACGAACGTACAGCCAGCAGCCAACGCGGCCACCTCGCGTTGACACTCCTCAAAACACGCTCGCTGCCAACGTCACGTGACGCTTCCGCCCGCGGTCTCAATGACACCGCTCACTATAATGTGGCAGCTTCACTCGCAAGCGGGATTCAAAAAACGACGAAAATAGAGCCTTCAATTGAAAGTATACTTCAACTTAATTGTTCGTGTGTAAGGGTGGAAGGCCCAAACCTTTTTGTTTTTGGAATGGAAGCGAAGAGGTACATTGAGGGGCTGAGTAAGACTGAGAAAAGAGCTCACCGCTAATGGGGCATTCCTAACTGAACGTGCTCCCAATTACGCCAAATATTACAATACAATCCGAACTGATCTCCAAAGCAGCTCATGAATGAAAAACATTTTAAACTGGCTTCTCCAATGGCAACACAATTAACGATATTGCTATTAAAACCAGCAGCTACGCTCGAAAGGATACTCATTCATGTCTGCATCAAATAGTAACAAACCATTTTGCAGAATGAAAATTCATTACATTCAAATAACGGTTCATTAAACCAAATCTCTTTGAAAGCAAAGGTTTTCTGAACGTCAAACGATTCTGGAGGATACAGCATGCTCCGCCTGAGAGTATACTATTAACATACTTCTCGCAAATATTACTGTAAAGGTAGATTATTATTTAGAGACGTTTAAACAGACTTGTGGAGAACCTCATGATGTTACATCACTTCGGATTCCGTTTGTTTGTTTGTATGTGTGTATGGTAAAAGAAACGCCCATTCTTGTGGGTACAAATTAATCTGTACAAATCGTTATAGAATAATACGAATAGCCAAAATTAAAACGAATAAACAAATCTTTTCTATTCGGAGATGGTGATTTCAAAAGTTTACAACGATGGCATTGGTTTGAAAAATTGTGTATTCGTCTCCCACCGAGAGAATAGATGATCAACCACTATCCTAAGTGTTTGCATTCTAACAATCATTCAGTTGTGTTAATACAATTGTAATGCAATTGTTTGCAACAAAGTCACTTTCAAAGAAAAAGATGCCTCACATCAAATAGGTGACGCCAGAGGAGTCGGATGAGTAGTGCTATTAGAAAGCCTGCCGACTCTGAGAGAGAGGAGGAAGACCGGGAAGAAAGAGCAAACTAATGAGAACCAGCAACATAACAACAAATATGATACCATATAAAAACAATAAGCAACGTCAAATCGGCTGACTGAAATTTATGGGAATGCCGCGGAAATTGCCACACCAGCGCAAAATCGAACTTCCATATATTCAAAAATTGCAAAAAATTAACATCGCAAAAGTACAATGTTAGTGATAGAGATGTTTGTCGTAAAAAAACTACATTAGCCCTCACCTTCAGAGATCCTGTCGCGAGTACATTGACACGCCCTTCCAGCACGAAGCAATGCATGGAAAGCAAGAGATAAACCGGAAATCAAGCTATTTACGCAGAGAACTTCCGCTCAAGCCTCATTCTCATAATTGCGTAACCTGCACTGTAGCACTTTCAAAACCGAACTACATCATGTAAACATAATAAAACAATTCCCTAGACTTCCAAAGAAACTCTTCGTTGAGAACTCTGCTCGCTGCCAACACTGACCTCTACCTTCCCTGCCACACAGTCGGCAAGGGCTCATTAACGAAGGGCTGCACCTCACCCCCACGCTTGGTCAGTTTCTTACCCCGTGTTCAATATCACTACACAATCAGCTTTTCTCCGCGCCAAACGTACATTAACAATGCCAAGTATACATCCAATACGTGCCTTCCTCGTCAATACAGCACCATTCAGTCATCCCCACGCGAAAGGAATAACAAGTGCATCTGCAAACGTGAACGCGCTCGCGTTGCCGACACACGAACGCACCTTTTAATGCGACGTGAAGTGTCGCGGTTACAACGCGAGAAGAAAAATTAGAAAACGAACGAACGAAAAATTAGAGCCAGCAACCAACGCGGGCACCTAGCGGCGACACTCCTCAAAACACGCTCTCAGCCTACGTCACGTCACGCCTCTGTCCTCGACCTCAATGGTACCGCTCACAACAAATATGGCAGCTTTCATCCCGCACGGGATTCAAAACTCATTGAAACTGGATGAAATTGAAATATATTTAGTAATAACCACCAACGTTATTGATAATCTATGTTGATGTGTAAGATTACCTGCAAGATACGTCATCGAAGTGATAATTCTCTAATGCATTTCAATTTATTTCAAAAACATTATCGATGCTTCTAGGTACTGGATTACGACTTTAAGGAATAAATGCACCCGATAGAAGAGTTGCGGATTCGTATCCCATCGTAAACATGGATGATCTTTAGAGAGTGGACTAAGAGAAAACCTCCCCATTAGGGTGTCTCAGAGCCTGAAAAGTTTGGGCTACTTACGTGTATCAAATACTACAAATGCAGGTATTAATTAGAAAAAATTAGATACTTGAAAAAATTATATAAGTACAAAGATTGCGATGTGAAATAATTGTTAGTAAGTCCCTTCCAAAGCATGAATTTCTCACGTCCAGGGAGAAGAAATGCTAACAGATTTCTTTGAGTGATAAAATGAGAACTCCTTGACCAATCTTGTGAATCAATTATTGCACTTGACAACACCAAACGTGGCTGATTTTTAAAAGAGCAAGAAAAGTATCAAAATTGATTGGAGGAAATCAAAGAGGCATATACACCTGTCAAAAAATTATTAAAACTGGCATGTCGCACATGACATGTAAATTGGCGCGCAAGCAAGAGTACAGCGCGCGCTCTTTCGTTGGTCGGCGGCAGTAGCAGGAAGCCCGGGACACGGCCCGAGGGAGACGAGCCGGGGGGGCGAGTCTATCGGCACTCGCCACCGGCCTCTAAAATGGGCTAGCCGGCGCCTCGCAGGAGCAGTCTACCAGTGGATCCTACCAGAGGAGCCTACCAGAGGAGCGTACCAAAGAAGCATTGCAGAGGAGCCTACCGGAGGAGCTAGCAGAGGAGCCTGCAAGAGGAGCCTAACAGAGGAGCCTACCAGAGGAGCCTATCAGAGGAGCCTACAAGAGGAGCCCATCAGAGGAGCCTACAAGTGAAGCCTACCTGAGGAGCCCACAAGAGGAGCCTACCAGAGGAGCCTACCAGAGGAGCCCACCAGAGGAGCCTACAAAAGGAGCCTACATGAGGAGCCTACCAGAGGAGCCCACCAGAGGAGCGTACCTGAGGAGCCTACAAAAGGAGCCCACAAGAAGAACCTACCAGAGGAGCCTACCAGAGGAGCGTACCAGAGGAGCCTACCAGAGGACTAGTGAGCAGCATCGAGTAGCCAATCGGCTACCGCAGCGCCCAGAGACGGAGTCCAGCCAGCGGAAGTCCTCGCAAGGCAGTCGTCAGCTGGACCGCACGAAGAGAGGCGACGTGAGGCTAAGAGAGCTTGCACGAGTGGTGGGTCTTGGCGGGGCCCACTCACGACCCGACCCGAGGAGGGCTTGGAAACGGCGACTGCGTTGAGAAGAAATGCGATGTGACGACAGAAGTGGAGTGAGCAAGATGGAGCGAGAGATCAATGGTTTGGGGAGTGTTTCTAAAAAGGAGCCAGAGAAATAGCAGTGATATGGCGCGTTAGTGAGGAGAAGGAAGATTCAATGAAGGTACAATAAGGGAGAAAAGGTGCGAAAGTGAATGGAAAAGTGTGTCGGAGATTCTTGTGCATTTTAAATAGGAGGAAGTTTGAAATGATGTTTGTGACTTAAATCTAAGATGAACAAAGGTGATGACATACAAATGGTGATAGAGATAACATATAAAAGAAAGAGAATCCATCTAATGACAAAAAATTGTCTCGAATATCAAAAGAGTAAGAAATGTCAAATAAGGGCAAACGTCAGATGGACGAGGCAGATACTTCGGACAGTACCTCTTGGACAACATCTGCGGATAGCACATCTGCGGGCAGCACATCTGCGGCAGCACATCTGTGGACAGCACATCTCGGACAGCAGATCTGCGGATAGCACATCGTCTCAAATATTATCGTATCCCATCGTCAGCACCAAAGATTTTGTGCTGTTTCTTTTAGAGGCAAACGTCAAATGGACAAAGCCGATACATTTGTGGACAGCACATCTGCGGACAGCACATCTGTGGACAGCACATTTGGGACAGCACATCTGCGGATAGCACATCGTCTCAAATAATAACATTATCGCATCCCATCGTGAGCACCAAAGATTCTGTGCTGTTTCTTTTTCGTAGAACTTACCGACACCTTACAGGAATAGTTTATCTGATAGACATTGGTCTACAGCATGGCAGAATTAATTAAGAACTCGTATCTCGTAGGACTTCCGGTTCTGAGGCACTGCAAAGTCATCATGTGGTGCCCAAAGCCGACTAAGGCGGTCCTTAAGATTATTCAATAACAATTAATGGAAAACAGACGCATTGTATGTGTGTGTGTGTGAGAGAGAGAAAGAGGGAGAGAGTCTTATTTTACAGCATGATTACCGCAGATCTCCATTGTCAAGGTGTGTGTGACAGTAGAAGACAAAGATTCATACCAAGTATGTAAGTTTCGGAAATTAGGAAACCAGCTTTCGCTAAAAATATTTTTAAACAAAGAAACCTTCACCTTCATTTTGATGAAACGAAAGGTTTGTGCAGTATTTTGTGTGTATGAGTTCTGGCGCACAAGACATCTCATCAATATCTCTCGCTAACTGGTGAATTGGGTTACAACTTTCCTTAAAAATCGAGTAACCTCACTCACAGTTACAACATTTCCGACCCAACAATCGAGAAAAATGAAGTATCTATGTGGCTCAGGGTACCAAATGATGTCACTTGCAGTGCCCCTGGCTCCTAGTTCGAGTCCCGAAGGTTATAGGATTTTCGACTCTAGCTAGAACGCTATGTCGAATTTAGCCACTCTCTAGAGGGGAATTCTAGCGGCCGGCTGTTCTGATCGACAGTTTTCCGTGGGCATACCAGGCGAATGCTGGAGCAGTAGCCTACTGAACGGGCCACGGACCGCGCGCTATCTTTTCTTTCTTATCCTTACATCAAATATCAAAAAATAGATATAAAATATGAATGAAGAAGAACCAGAACCATCACAAATTCCACATGGATTGATGAGGTTTCTATACCGAACACCGATGTAGATATTTAGATGACGGACGATACTCAATTGACATCCCTAACGGCACAATATAATATTATGTCGCATTTGACACACTGTATTTAAATGTCAATAACAAATCAAGATGTTTGCTATAACCTCAATTTGACAATCAAATGTTTGGCTAAAAAACATTTTCTTCATGAAAAGTGTAGAGTAAGCTACCCTTCCCTATCAGACACAAGTCTCTGAGTGTATATCAAAATTGTTTGCCGAGACATGCGATTTCAAAGAGACATGAAAACAAAAAGGATGTCAAAATACAAAACTCAGAAAGCACTTTGCAAATAAACCAGAAAACCACGACAACATACTGTATTACAAAATAGTATCCGACCAGCACATCCCTAAAATAATGACACAAACACAATGAACACTAATGCAATATGATATTATGATAGCTAGAGAGTTTGCATTAAGATGCGATATTATTCAATCTAACATATTTGGACATAATATATATCCTTCACTACCAACAGAAAAAAATAAATAAGTGATGCTACAGAATGGTACAGACTTTCTTGTGCTAGTTTTCTTATTCTTTGGTTTAGACTAGCTTTTCAGACTTGCCCCAATCTCTTGCCTGCTGCCATCTATCGCCTCCCAAAGTACATGTTTTTGAAATATTTTCAATTTTTCGGTTTCTTATTGGTAGAACCGAAATATTACTTTAAGAATATTAAAGAAAAGTAAAACTAGTTCCCTCATGGAAATTTTCGTTGAAACATTTGGAGCCGTTTTTAAGAAAATGGTGTTTAAACGTTACTGAAAATGGGAAATTTAAAGCTCAATTTCCCCAAAACCTTTTGAGTTCGCGAAAAACGTCTTTGACAGTCATTTAAAGCTCATGCATTCACAAATGCAATTATATATTCTAATTGCTGCAAATGCGCATATTCACGACGTAAAAATGTTTCAAAAAATCACATTTGATTAATTATTGAAAAAACAAAAGAATACAGCAAAATTACTTTTATGTCATCTCTTTCAGTGCAATTAGCTCTAACCGCACGAAAAATGTGGAACCGTTTTCTCAGAAAATGGTGATTGAGCGTTTCTGAAAATATGGAATTTGAGTTCATTTTCACAGAAATCGCATAACAATAGAGTGAAAGAAGGAATAAGAAAATTCCTTATGGAAATTGCTTGTGTATTTTTGGTTTCGATTTGGAGAGATTATCTTCTATTTTGATAATGATGATGTTGAATTTTAGAATGTCACGTAAAGGAGAAGGTAGTAATATGACACCTCACTTTTATTTCATCTTTAAAAAATAAAGTAAATGCCTTTTTATAAACAAATACGATAACTTAAACATTTGTGTAAACTATATAACAATATGAACTTTTCTTAACTGCCCGAAAGTGTGTAAAAAATCAATATTTCAAAAGAAGTCATTTTGAAAAAAGTTATGTGCGGGTATAATGAGATCCCTTAAAATATTAATTAGTACATGGATTTGGAGAAAAGAATTACATATTTACGTACGTAAATGGGAAAACTTGAGAAATAAAAAATTATTCACAAAAATCACAGATGTAAATGTCCTTTTCGGCACCAGCACAGTCACTGTGAGCCCAAATTTCACACAATGACCTGGACCCCCAGTTTGAACCACAGTTGGACCCACGTTGGTAGACTGAAAATAGCCCACCACAAAACAAATGAGGCGTTTGGCTCCACAGTAACTTTCAACCCCTACTTGTGATTCCAAAACAGAGACTCCTGAACTGATAGTCTCATTCGTCTGATTCCTTATCTTCAAGAAGTTTCCGTTTGAAGCCTTGCTCATGTGCTGTTTTGGCTTCTCTACCAATCTATTTTGTGATTTTCGCCTTTCCATTGCTACATTTTTTTGTATCTGCAGGCATATATTTTTCCTCCTTCCACCATAAGAGCCTCCTTCTTAGGGATGTGATAATGGGTGCATTTGAAGCTAAAACATGCTTGTGGCTGGTGGTTTTCTTTTCTTTTTGGTTTAGCCACTTCCGCATCATCTACACGCAGTTTTATTGGGGTAGTTGTTGATCTTCCTCTCGGAATCCAAGTTATTCGTCTAGTAGTTTTTCTTTTAGTGTGCCTACTATTCTTTGCGTCACTAGTTTCCTGCTATCCTTCACTTTCGCTCCGTATCCTGACATTTTGTAGGCTTACTTGATGTACACAGTTTTCGCTTCCGGTGTATGTTCTTTCCGTCACTAGAAGCCGCGGGACTTGAAGCTCATCCCTAGTGTTTCTTTTACTTTTTCCCGTAAGTGGAGTGACATAAGCCTTGGCCTGGCTGTTGCAAATGTTTAGCAGCGCACAGTGGGCTGAAACACGCGCATTGAATTTCACGTGTAATTATCTTAAAATAATAAGTTCAAAATGTGATTGCGAGTTACAGATCTTTAATTTAAGATCTAAAATAACTAAATTTTGTAAACAATTGCAAATTACAGATGGTGCCACCTTTTTTTTGAATATTTATTTTCGGGCAGATTCGACGGAGATTCGGAAACACAACAACCTGACAGAAAACATCAGATTGCATTGATTGTCATGTAATGCATGCTCTCTTATTGAAGTTAGATAATTATGTAATAAGTGCAACTAAAGTGTATAACACAGTATAATTGATGGTGTAACGAGATAATACTCTACGTTTTAAATACACCATCATACTAAAAGTAATAGCTATGTATCGTCTTAGAATAGAGAAAATTCAATGATACACACATCAGTTTAGTATTATTACGTTCTACTAATTCCAGAATAAACTGTTTACTTTTTCCTTGTGCTCAGGTAATTGAAACAATGTAACAAATCATTACTGATGAACAACATGACAACAATTATGTACGAAATAATGGTATATATAACTGAGACACACATTGAAACACAACTACATGAAGGAAGTCGGGGCCGCGCAGAGCGTAAAGGTGTCACTAACTACAGCGGGGAAATAAACCTAATTTTGACGAAATTACAAAAACGCTTTCTAGGTATTTTCGGTCGTAAGTTTTAAATTTTTTTCTTCCAATATTTAAATTGATGCAATCACTATCTTGTAAATGAAATAATGTAGGTGCTAAAATTCTAATGTTGGAGCGTCAATTTGACATGATAGCCACTGGTAAGCAAGACTCGCATGTGCGCAGACACGCGCATGTGCTTGGTTGTAGCGTGGCACAGAAGTTTTCTAGTATTTTAAACATTTTTCAAAACGCTGTCATTTTCACGGCCGCCGGTGACCGCAACTACATTTAAACCTAAAATACAAATGTTTAAATTAGCTATTTTTTCTGTAACTCCTTGTCGGGTCCTCTGGGGTCCAAAAAAGTTACAGACTTTTAAAGTGAGACTTAATTTCCCATTTAAATAACATATATATTAATTTTGTTGAAAAAATGCTTCGTTTTCAATGCATTTTTCTTATGAATTTATCAATAAAAATGAGATTTAAAACTTGAAATTAAATTCAGAAACTCATAAATAGCATATTTAGTCACATTCATTTCCATTTCTGAGAATTTTTTTTTCCAATGCGCGCCTTTCGGTCCATTTCAGCACACTGTGTTGCTTTCAGATAAGCATTGCTTTCAGAGTGATCTGTATTTCTATCCAGATACACCGAATAAGAACGGTCCGCAAGTGACAGCCTTGTGCAAAAAATTTAATACCTCGCTATCCACTATGTCAGCACGGAAACCATCGCTAAGACGCTTTCATAAAAAAATAACAGTCCAGATGATTCTCTTAGACCGTTTCGACAGTTTAAAATGAAGTATGAGAATAATGCAAATCAGTACGAGAATACTTCCACCCACAAATGAGGCTTACAAAGATCAAATTTGTTTTGAGAGAGACATTTGGAAGAGTTTAAAATGAGATGAAAACAATTCAACTAACCATCTACGAAATGAGCCTTACCAAAATATTAGAGAAGATAACTCGAAACAACTCGTGTAATTGAAGAAAATAATAGTTTATAGGTAAATCATAAAAATACTTCATGAACAGCGACGATTACTTATGAAAGATGACAAATACACAATTGATGTGGATAAACTGAGGTGAATGGATGAATAGAAGCAAACGTTTACGCCCTGGATCGAAATTCATAGATTTAGAAACCAGAAAACATAACGCGGCTTCAGAATGAAAATGTTCTATCTAACTTTCAGCAAACGTTTTAAGAGAATATGTTCAAAGTTTGGAGGTCTACGAATATTAACTCCTTCTTCATGATTCAATTTAGATCAAAAGGCGAGAAGGTAAAAGACACAGCTTGTCTAACAGTATGAGAATTCTAGAAGCCATCTGCTCTGATCGATCGTCTAAGTGACTTCCTATGGTCGTCATCGAAAGGCGAGAAGGGTAAAAAACTAATGCCAACCTGACAGAATTCTTGAAAACGACAATTCTCGAAGTCGTCTGCTTTGATCGGTCGTCTAAGTGACTTCCTAAGGTCGTCATCGAAAGGCGAGAAGGGTAAAAAACTAAAGCTAGCCTGACAGAATTCTTGAAGTCGACAATTCTCGAAGTCGTCTGCTCTGATCGGTCGTCTAAGTGACTTCCTATGGTCGCCATCGAAAGGCGAGAAGGGCAAAAAACTAAAGATCGTCTGACAGTACGAGAATTTTAGAAGCCACCTGCTCGGATCGTCTACGTGACTTCCTCAGTTCAATTGCAGTGGCCTGTGTAAGCTGTCGCAAGTTGTCACCGCCTGGGTGAAGTGAGCAGTGAGAAGCCCACAAGGACGGCTGCTCTTCTTGATCGTTTCAGTGGCCATTCAATGTCAGACTGAAGCCAGGACAACCCCCTTAACAGGATGATGGACCGCTCGTCACACTTCCTCCTCATCCAGGTTTCATTCCTAACCTTAGGGACGATCCTTGATCCTAGTGAGAACCCTCCACCAGTGCCAAATAAAATCTCAGACAAAACTTGGATATACGGAATACAGCGACTAGCTCTGAGTCTCTCGAGACACTATGTAACAAGTAGCCGAATAATCGAAGTGGAGAAATCAATTGAAAACTATACCTATGAACAGATTCCCACTTCAACAATTAATTACAACCGCACCAACGAAGTAAATGCATCAACAGCTGACGAAATATCAGTTTACAAAATGATGTATCGACTCCAGAAAAAGAAAAGGAGCATAATTTGACACAGACTCCTTCCATAGAACTACGCTGTAGTCTACATGCCAATAACGAGCGGAATTATCTATCCCAAATTCAAATGTTGAAGTTCAACGGAGCAACACAAGTTCCTTGCCACTAAAAAGACTTCGTCTTAATTCAGAAAACAATTGTAGAAAATTATCTGATAAAAATCACTGGAATGCAGTGTCAAAATCAGGACTGCACATCTTAGGAGACTGAAAGTTATGTAATGGGTTTGCCTCACGGTCGATAGTGAAAAGACTGTGATCATGATTTGTAACACGGCCAAGTACCAGACATTTAATTGACGTGTTAAACATCAGTTTTTTCGTTGTGTTTTCTGAATGCATTTCTAATCTAAATAGAGTGCTCTATTCAGTGATTTCTTGGGTTGGAGGCGGATGCTCGTATAGTGCCCTCAACAACGGACTTTCTCCATCCGTCCTCCCTATCCACTTTCATTCCTAACCTTAGCGACGATTCCCCACCTTAGTCTGGTTCATCCCTCATTGATTAATGAAATCTTAGACAAAAGTTGGATATTCAGAATACAGCGAATAATCGTGCGTCTCCCGACACACTACAAAAAGCTAGATAATTCGATGTGCAAAAAAACACAAGTTTCAAAATTGCATTGAAAATTGTAACAATGTAGATTGACAGATCACAGTAACACAGGACGATTGCATACAGTTTTTTCACCACATATTTCACATTAAGTGATAATGAATTCACATACCGGTTTCCCGAAGTTACAGAAAACAATGAACATCATTCAGAAGTTGGGCTTACAGCGCTATTTAGGGAAAGTCACGAACACTAGTCAATGCCATGAACACTGATATATATTATTGGGCAAGTAGCTCTTATATATTTGAACATAGAATCAAACTTTAATTACATATTGTGACTGATTCCGAATACGACATACGTAGATTACTCTCTTTGCGCTCGCTTTCCACGCAGTAGGTCAGGCTGGAGAGCTAGCGTCCGTCGTTTCCCCTAGGCAACGCGAGGGGCTGATTCATTACGGTGCACGTGCGAGCTGTCCCCCGCGACAAACCGGCGCCATCCCGGGGAAGAACTAACTTACGTCGTTCTACAGACAGGCACCCTCCCCTGAGAATATTTCGGCGCGCAGTTCTATTTGGCCCAGCGACCACCCACCAAGTGTTTATTACATTGCCAGAGTGAGAGCGCTCAGTGGAAATTTCCGCTGCATAAGAGCACGAAGGCGCACGAAGCGATTGGCGTTTCAAAAAAATGAGATGCAATAGCTCATAACCAATGGTACTTCGTCTTTTCAAAATTATGTAGAATGTCCTCGAACTCTTCGGAAATGGGAAGGGGAAAAGGGGGCTTGTTCTAGTTTCACGCGTAGAGAAAAAAGGATTCCGGCGAGAACCTCCGAGGAGGTCGGTTGAGACTTTGAGGAGAGCCTCTGAGGGGGGTCTGAAGGGGAGATCGCGCTTTTTTGGATAGGGCGAGTGGCCCTCGGTGGAGATTTCGGGGAGAATCCCGCAAAATATTAGTACTGAGTTTTCTTTGTTGGCGAGCGAGTGCCCACACGTTATGTGCAAGGCTGCTGAACAGCTAATTTGGCAACGTGATCGTCCGCGTCAATTGTTCGAGTGTGCCGCGATCAATCATTCGGTCGCTTCCTGGTAAGCTCGGGGTATTCCCCGACCAGTCTCATCACCTGGACGCCGATCTGTCGCTCCTATCTGGTCGTCGAAAGCCGTGCCTTTCTGACTGAACGGGGAAGCTCCCCTCAAACGCTCCGTCAGCGATATGTGGAAAGGATCGCCCCGGGACGTTCAACTCCAGCGGTCGACGCCCGTCACGGTGAATCAGTGCCACGGGAAAGCTTCGGCCCATTGTCATTCACGCCCATCAGGAGCTCTTAAACTGCGTCAGAGACTTTTGCTTTCCATTGTCAATTTTGGCTAGGAATGAATGAACGCGCCTGGCCTACTTCCTGATTTATTTATTTTTGTGTCAGAATAAGACTGCAAAAGTATGGGGATCGATCGCTGAGGTCACGCGACGAGGGTAAATTGGAAAAATAATCATCATTCTTTGAGAGCACTTTAAAGTGCAATTTTCAATATTTTCTCATTAAAATTATATTTATTAAATGCAGATCAGAATTATGTTCTTATTAGGGTAAAATATCGAGCAACGTCCATCCTCCTGAGTCTAAATTTCATATTCTCCATTGCTAACTACCCCTGGCCGGCATCAGGTAAGAGCAGGAGAAGTAATTCAACGCCACCCGAGTCAGAGTTGTCATAAACGGTGGCAGAGGGCGAGACCGCCGACGTCACAATGTTCAGAAAATCACAAGTACAGCAGACTAACCACCTTACAAATTATCACAAAAGTTTGTTGATTAAGGAATAAAACAGGAATAGCACACCCATAGGAAGTAAAGAAACGTCACAGTCTGCTTCACAATCATACATCCTTGCATGAAATGTGTAGTTGTCTCACCACCGGAAATGTGTAGAGCGGACCTCATCACCTCAGCTAAGCGAGTACATCCCCTCTTAATATAATACGTCAAGACAGTATTTTTAAGAAGATTTTTAATCTTTTTAATGACTTCATTTATCCTAAACCCTTTAGTTTAAGCGCGTTGTAGGGAATTACCCCATGAAGACATCAAACAGATTTAAGATGAAGAAAACAACATATTCGCAGATTATGATTTATGTAAAACAGTAGGTATACGTAATCCTCATCACACATTATATTGTAACAAACGTCGTCCGTAACATAGAAGCAATGCTTAACTAAAGATCGTGCGTAACCAGAAAGTGATCATCACAGAGCTTAAATAATCGTTTTTTGAGTCCCCCAAAGGAACATAAGATACAATTTCTTATGTCGTAATGTACAAAATCAGACCTTTTTGAACATAGTTACATTTTGCACGGGTACCTATCACAAAAAGTGATACAGACATCGTCAGAAACATTCAAAGTTGGACTACAGTACGAAGCTGTTTTCACTATCACAACAATAATTTGCAAAATGAAGACTTCGCATTTGTCTACTAGTTTAAATTATTTTAAGCAGATACTGCAAAAACAACTCGAATTGAACACCTCTACCTATCACCAAACACCTAGACGCGACTTCAACATTAATTCCTAAAAGCTCCAAACCTATTAAATATGTCTGAAACAAATATAAAACAGAAAAGACGTCGAAAATTACAAAACTCAGGACGCATCTAGAGAAACCAGGAAGTAACGACAAGATACTGAACCTCCTAATAGCAATCCACTAGCACATCCCAGAAATAATGACACTGACACAACGAACACTGATGCGCCGTGATATTACGAATGCAAAAGCGTTTATATTAAGGTGCGATACTATTCATTCTAACACATTTAGACAAAGAATCAATCTTTCAGCATCGACACAAAAAGTTAATTCAAAAAGTCGCCCTAGCAAAACTCACGACCTAAAAGAATGAGCCTTCGTAAATCACCCAAACAAAGCAAAGGAACAAACAATCAGGAATAAAACAAGCTCTTTTAATCCACAAATATCATTAAAGCATCTTATTATCTTATTTAATAATATTAAAACAATTTCCACAAATGATTTGGGCATGTTCTCAATAAATATATCTTACATTTCTCTCCAAAATATTTAGAAAGTCTTTATCTTTTTTAGGTTTTGCAAGGTTCGCAATTTTTTTCATTTCTCTACAGACGTCTCCTGCGCATCTTCTTTGGGAAGAAATTGGGACAGTCCATTCTAGATAAGACAAATTAGGGCATTTTATAAATAGGCTTTTGCCATAGACGCGGCTGAAAATAATGTCATGATGCATGCCGCTTAGGCCAGGAGCGGAGCATGCACTAGCACAAGTACACGCAACGCATCTGCCGTGTGAATTATGTGCTTAGCAATAAGTTGCAACATGCTCACGGAAAATGTTTCAGCGAAAGGATAAAAATAGAAGACCAGGCGTTCTCGGAAACCTTCACGGAAAACTTACCCAAATATTGCAATGAAAAATAAAAACCCCAACAATTATTTCTTCTGGCCCCGACTTACTAATGCTAGGACCATAACGGGAGAGTCAGAGAGAGAGAGAGAGGGAGAGAGGAAGGGAGAGAAAAGATGTGAAGAGAGAAAGAGGGAGGGGAGAGAGAGAAGGAAACGCAATCCAGTGTTTCTGAGGATGATGGAGTAAATAGGAAAGGAAGAGGGGGAGAGAACTCGTCACTCGTCGAGGACCACGACCAAACGCGGCAAAATAAGTTGCATATCGACTAAATCTTCTATCCGTCCCATGTTAAACGCGTAGCAAAAGCAATATATAAACTGGCTGATTAAAAAAATGATTCAAATGTATGTAGATTAGTGTGTAGCGATAAGTTACAGTTTAAACTTGAATCTAAAATACTTATACTAACTTCTTCATGACAAGATTTTGATCAACAGGTCAGAAGAACATAAACACCTCTTTGTGTACGAGAATACAACCGTCTTCTCCGATCGCCAATTTCCGTGGCTTTCCCTGTCAGTTACAGTGAGCTGTGGAAGTTCGGTCTGCCAATGCCGCTGCTGGAATAAGAAATCCATGAGGACTTCTCTGATTGATCGATTCAGTGGCGGTTCAATGCCAGTCTAATGACACAGAACAATTCTCTTACCAATGGAGTCTTAAAAACGCTTAGAATGATTGCTGTTGCACCACGGTATATCTCAAACGCAATGCTACACAGAAACTTAAAAGTACCGACGTCTTTGAAAGAAACAAAACAAGCAGCTCAGGCTTTCTTCTGGAAAACTTCTATCGTCTGGAAAACCACCCAAATCCTTTAGACAGTACCCTATTAGATAACAGTGAAGAAATCAACCATCTACAAAGACTTCATTCCTTACAACACCAGTACAGATTTTCAAATTAGTCACAATAGACATATAGTCACGTATATTTCTCAACTTTTACTCCTCCACGGGGATAATTGAGAAATAATAACTGAGAAAATTTCAGACAAAAAGTTGAATATACAGATAACAGTGACAAGGTGAGAGCCTTCCACCAATCAGACTAAAGCTGCTCTTCGTCCTATGTTAAATGCAAAACAATGCGGCGCAAAGAATTACTGGTTGACGAAAAAGCATTTAGATTAGTGGGTAGCATTAAGTAAAAGTTGAAACTTAAATCTAAAATACTAATCTCAGAACCACTAACTACCAATGCAGAAGGACACAAACTAAAACACCTGAGTACGAGAATACAAAGAACTGTCTACTCGGATCAGTTTTCGTGGTTTTCTTCTAATTAGTAATTCAGTGGCGGATAAATGCCATACTGTCGCCAGAACGGCGCCCCTACAAACGGACTACGGACCGTTCGCCATCCTTGCACCCCAGCCTACTTTCATTTTCTTAACATTAGGGACAATTTACCATTTCTCATCCTCGTGTGGTCTATCTACTTTTTACCTAATAAAATCTCAGACAAAAGTGCGATTTACGGAATACAGCAACCAGCTACGAGTACCCTGACACATTATGTATCAAGTAGCTGGGTAATCAATGTGAAAGAAAGCACACGCTTCCAAACGGCATTGAAAATTGTAAGAAAGTGGACAGTAAGACAGGACGATTATGCAAAGAATTTTCCACCACATATTTTACATCAAGTGATAATGGATTAATGCATCGCTTTTCCGAAGTTAGAAAGTTTATGAATGGAGTTTCGTAGAAAAACAACATATAAGATAGGTAAGAACACGTCAGACCATGAAATAACGACATGCAACACAAAACAAAACCAAAAAATGAGGATGAAGATGAAGATTAAATATCCAATCCTCCACAAACCAGTTTAATACACCACAAAACTCACATGAATTGATGCGGATTTCCCTTGCGCATGCTTAACTAAAAAGAATTACAACTGATAGCACCGTTCCAGAACTTTAAAAGAATCCTGGAGCAGTTAATCTACAATTTCATACGAGATACAGCACAGAAGCGATGAACCCAAGCAAACACCGACACCCAAACAACTCAGAAATCCCAAACCACGAGAAACATTTCATCGGTTTAAAATTAGACCACCTAAATCGTTATATATGATTTCTGTGAGAAATTATTTTAATGCCCTGCGAATAAAAATAGCATCGTCAAGGGATAATTCGAAACATATGAGCATGTTGAGAAAAGTGATAATGGATTAATACATCGCTTTTCCGAAGTTAAAAAGTTTAGCAATGGATTGCCCTAGCAATACAATATACAAGATAGGTAAGAACATGTCAGACCAAGAAATAACGACATGCAACACAGAACAAAAACAAACAATGACGATGAAGATGAAGATTAAAAATCCAATCTTCCACAAACCAGTTTAATACACCACAATTCTCACATGAATTGATGCAGATTTCTCTTACGCACGCTTAATTAAAAAGAATTACAATTCATAGCACCGTTCCAGAACTTTAAAAGAATCCTGGAGCAATTAATATACAATTTCATACGAGATACAGCACAGAAGCGATGAACCCAAGCACAAACCGACACCGTAACAACTCAGAAATCTCAAACCACGAGAAACATTTCATCGGTTTAAAATTAGACCACCTAAATCGTTATATATGATTTCTGTGAGAAATTATTTTAATGCCCTGCGAATAAAAATAGCATCGTCAAGGGATAACTCGAAACATATGAGCATGTTGAGAAAAGTGATAATGGATTAATACATCGCTTTTCCGAAGTTAAAAAGTTTAGCAATGGATTGCCCTAGCAATACAATATACAAGATAGGTAAGAACATGTCAGACCAAGAAATAACGACATGCAACACAGAACAAAAACAAACAATGACGATGAAGATGAAGATTAAAAATCCAATCTTCCACAAACCAGTTTAATACACCACAATTCTCACATGAATTGATGCAGATTTCTCTTACGCACGCTTAATTAAAAAGAATTACAATTCATAGCACCGTTCCAGAACTTTAAAAGAATCCTGGAGCAATTAATATACAATTTCATACGAGATACAGCACAGAAGCGATGAACCCAAGCACAAACCGACACCGTAACAACTCAGAAATCTCAAACCACGAGAAACATTTCATCGGTTTAAAATTAGAGCACCTAAATCGTTATATATGATTTGTGTGAGAAATTATTTTAATGCTCTGCGAATAAAAATAGCATCGTCATGGGATAACTCGAAACATATGAGCATGTTGAGAAAAGTGATACTGGATTAATACATCGCTTTTCCGAAGTTAAAAAGTTTAGCAATGGATTGCCCTAGCAATACAATATACAAGATAGGTAAGAACACGTCAGACCAAGGAAAAGCAAACATGCAACGACAGAAACGTTTTCATATTTATTCTCTTTTCTACATGGGTTTAACCAACGAAAATCATACACTTTTCATTTGTACGCTCGTCAAAGGTATGGAAACAAATATATGCTCGATACTGGCATGTCACCAATGCAATGAGATAGATAATTAGTTTCACAATTAACTTCCCTCAGTTTTACATTTTATTTCGAACACATTTTTTTACCAACACACCCAAAAACGAGGATAAAGATGAGGATGAAATGCCGTGTCACTTAAAATCCAATCTTCAACAAACCAGTTTAATACACCACAAATCTCACATGAATTGATGCGGATTTCTCTTGCTTATGCTAAACTAAAAAGAATTACAACTGATAGCACCGTTCCAGAACTTTAAAAGAATCCTGGAGCAATTAATCTACAATTCCATACCAGATACAGCACAGAAGCGATGAACCCAAGCAACAACCTACACCGTAACGAATCAGAAATCCCAAACCACGAGAAACATTTTATCGGTTTGAAATTAGAGTACCTAAATCGTTATATACGATTTCTGTGAGAAATTATTTTAATGCCCTACGAATAAAACTAGCATCGTCAAGGGATAATTCGAAACATATGAGCATGTTGAGAAAAGTGATAATGGATTAATACATCGCTTTTCCGAAGTTAAAAAGTTTAGCAATGGATTGCCCTAGCAATACAATATACAAGATAGGTAAGAACATGTCAGACCAAGGAAAAGCAAACATGCAACGACAGAAACGTTTTCATATTTATTCTCTTTTCTACATGGGTTTAACCAACGAAAATCATACACTTTTCATTTCTACGCTCGTCAAAGTTGTGGAAACAAATATATGCTCGATACTGGCATGTCACCAATGCAATGAGATAGATAATTAGTTTCACAATTAACTTCCCTCAGTTTTACATTTTATTTCGAACACATTTTTTTACCAACACAACCAAAAACGAGGATGAAGATGAGGATGAGATGCCGTGTCACTTAAAATCCAATCTTCCACAAACCAGTTTAATACACCACAAATCTCACATGAATTGATGCGGATTTCTCTTGCTTATGCTAAACTAAAAAGAATTACAACTGATAGCACCGTTCCAGAACTTTAAAAGAATCCTGGAGCAATTAATCTACAATTCCATACCAGATACAGCACAGAAGCGATGAACCCAAGCAACAACCTACACCGTAACGAATCAGAAATCCCAAACCACGAGAAACATTTTATCGGTTTGAAATTAGAGCACCTAAATCGTTATATACGATTTCTGTGAGAAATTATTTTAATGCCCTACGAATAAAACTAGCATCGTCAAGGGATAATTCGAAACATATGAGCATGTTGAGAAAAGTGATAATGGATTAATACATCGCTTTTCCGAAGTTAAAAAGTTTAGCAATGGGTTGCCCTAGGAATACAACATACAAGATAGGTAAGAACACGTCAGACCAAGAAATAACGACATGCAACACAGAACAAAAACAAACAATGACGATGAAGATGAAGATTAAAAATCCAATCTTCCACAAACCAGTTTAATACACCACAAATCTCACATGAATTGATGCGGATTTCTCTTGCGCATGCTTAACTAAAAATAATTACAACTGATAGCACCGTTCCAGAACTTTAAAAGAATCCTGGAGCAATTAATCTACAATTCCATACGACATACAGCACAGAAGCGATGAACCCAAGCACAAACCGACACCGTAACATCTCAGAAATCCCAAACCACGAGAAACATTTCATCGGTTTGAAATTAGAGCACCTAAATCGTTATATGTGATTTCTGTGAGAAATTATTTTAATGCTCTGCGAATAAAAATAGCATCGTCATGGGATAACTCGAAACATATGAGCATGTTGAGAAAAGTGATACTGGATTAATACATCGCATTTCCGAAGTTAAAAAGTTTAGCAATGGATTGCCCTAGCAATACAATATACAAGATAGGTAAGAACACGTCAGACCAAGGAAAAGCAAACATGCAACGACAGAAACGTTTTCATATTTATTCTCTTTTCTACATGGGTTTAACCAACGAAAATCATACACTTTTCATTTGTACGCTCGTCAAAGGTATGGAAACAAATATATGCTCGATACTGGCATGTCACCAATGCAATGAGATAGATAATTAGTTTCACAATTAACTTCCCTCAGTTTTACATTTTATTTCGAACACATTTTTTTACCAACACAACCAAAAACGAGGATGAAGATGAGGATGAGGTGCCGTGTCACTTAAAATCCAATCTTCCACAAACCAGTTTAATACACCACAAATCTCACATGAATTGATGCGGATTTCTCTTGCTTATGCTTAACTAAAAAGAATTACAACTGATAGCACCGTTCCAGAACTTTAAAAGAATCCTGGAGCAATTAATCTACAATTCCATACGAGATACAGCACAGACGCGATGAACCCAAGCAAACACCGTCACCCTAACAACTCAGAAATCCCAAACCACGAGAAACATTTTATCGGTTTGAAATTAGAGCACCTAAATCGTTATATACGATTTCTGTGAGAAATTATTTTAATGCCCTACGAATAATGCCCATCGTCAAGGGATAACTCGAAACATATGAGCATGTTGAGAAAAGAGTATATAAAAACGGTCTTTCTTTAAATAATTAATCATTTATAGATTCATAGAGTAAACATTTCTTAAATAAATGATTATTCTAAGGAATAAAAGACATTAGTGCGCCCAGTGTCCCTGTCAATGCTGGAAAACGCCAGAAAGCAGCGTCTACTTTACAAACACCCTGGCGTGACGTGCGTTGCATAGTGCAATGTTTTCGATCGATGCATTTGTGGATGGGAGGCGGAAAATAAAAACAAATATGTGTGCTTAAATACATTAATCAGCCATTCATAGGAAACAAATATAAAAATGTTCAGTACTATGATAATTATATATCAATATTACATGTAGGAATATTTGGTAAACTTAAGAAATTCAGTATTATCGAGTCATTTATCTACCGTCCGGCTGTTTTACAGTAAAATATTTGTAAAGTCAACCGGAACGGGAAGCGTTTGCATTCAGTATGAATTCAGAAAACAATCAGTGTAATGCAATTGAACAGGAAGAAAATAAATGTTTAAAAAACGAAAACTACCATAACAACCAACAAGATTGGATTTTACAAACAACATATTAAGATTAAACGACCTCATAATATTTCTCACACGTCATATATACGTCTCTTCTTGCAAGTGATGTCTTAATATCAAGTTTAAATTAATGATAGATTACTGCAGTACGGCACCAATTTTTGGCGTGTGTTTAAAGAACGTAAAATGCAAGATACGCGACACGTAAATTCGTTCGTGTTTTTGTTGAGTGCGTGAATTTCATGTCATCTTCTCGACAATAGTTTAATTTATAACTTGTTAATAATGTATAATGTATAAATGTGTTGGGTGAATGTAATATGAAATTATCGTTGCGAGCGCTCTGTAGTTGACCTCCGATTGTAAAACAAATGTTCATTTCTCTTAAGCTTCCTGTACATTCCCAGAAGGATATTGAGCAACATGTGGATGAATTCGAAATCTCCATGGATGAATTTGAAATCGTTGACTGCTGGTGAGAGTCATTCGGTGTCCCCGGTCTACGCTCTTCAACGGAGGGATGTATTATGGTTTGTGTACATCCACTTCAACTTCATTTGATGGTGCAGTGGTTTTCATTCCGGGCTACTGATCCCAAGTTTTGCGGGTTAAAACCCGGTGAAAGTAGGGGGATTTTTGAGGTTCCAAAAATCGACGGTAGACATGCAGACGCTTGTCAGCATGCACAACAGATCCCAAGAATGGACATGGACGATCCTGGCAAAATTAAATCCGCTAGCAATTTAGCACCAATCAGAGTTTCGATTTGAACTACTGGATAAGATTGCGGACATTGTATCTAGGCCTGCGCTACATGGCATTCAAATCAAACGTCCAAATGGCGCACTAATGCCCGCAGGAAAAGAGATTGCAAACTACCCTAGGTTCACTTGCCCAGGGCCAGCCTCACAATAAGACGCTAAGGGCTTCTGGACTGCCAACCAGCCGTATGGCTGTTAACCAAAGAGAGAGAGAGAGAGAGAGATTTCATTCTCTCGTAACAATAACTCTTTTGAGGCGCAAATCTATTCCCACGGCACAGAGGCAGCCTTACTTTTGTATCAGCAGTGCCTGTAATAGGATTCTAGGCCCGACGAGATTTTCTAGACTAGCTACGTAGATCAACACACTGACACAGCTCTCAGACTCAAACAACCCCAAATCTCATTTGAAGGTTAAAGACAAGGAAATCATTCTTGATGTATTCGACTTTCTATGTTCGACATAAGAATCACGAATACACAGACCTTATCAATGCAAAGCAGTTTGCAGGAATTCTAGCAATAATTCCCCAAACACCTCCAATAAAATACATTGGAATTAAGTGCTATACATCGAGCATGAATACGGAGAATCTCTCAAACCCGCCAAAATCTAAGACAAGAAATACCACAAAAACAATGCAAATGAAATTTGGGAAACATCTATCACAGAGAAGGGAAAGAAGCAACAACAATGTATACCATAGGCACCTATGGATCCTTAAAGAAATATCACCCAAAGCAGCGTACAATGGAGTTACTCTTCACAGATGAGACTCGCAATGCTGAACCCGGGAATTGCATCTCACAGCCAGGAATACTAGACCTTAGAATTGCAAAGAATACTTAATTCAAATAATTATTCACAAAACACCTTCAATACAACACATTTGAAAGTAGTGTCAAACTATTAACAAGCATTTAGGAAATTTGTTCAACCCTCGAAAACCTGACTCAAGTAATAGCACTGATCAGAAATAAAACGTAGACACAAATCTCATTTACGGCAAGGAAAAGCCAACAACTCAATAACCTCGTGTGCCTATAGTCTCATACACCTAAGCAGCACTTTGGGCACCAAAAACTGAAGGAAACTTTCTTCATAGATTCAACTTATTCTCAACCCTGCAACACATGGACCAACCTTTTGCAAAGACGCTTGCATGGATTCTCGTAACAATTCACAAAACACTTCCAATAAAATATCATTCGTATTTAAAGCACACATGCATTGAATCACAACAACCAAACAATATTACAACCAACAACATTTCACGACCGAGAAGTATACAACGTGAACTCGCAGAGAAAGTTCATACAAGACAAATCATACTGCTTAAAATTCGTGTGGCCCTATATCTCAATGCACGAACCTGATCAGTCCTTGTGATAAGTGAGATCGCGACAGAATTTTGCAGATTTATTCCGTTTTACCTCCCACTTCACGTTGGCCCTCAATCATCCACATATGTAATTATCACAAGAAATTGTATACGTCGATTCTGAGCGTGGACCAAGACTTCATGCTCTGTCTGTAATGTAGGTTAAAGATTATATCTGACTGAATGACAACGGGGATTATATTAAAAGATTATATGCTCACACTTATTTTGGCAATGGAAAGACAAGTTGAATAAAAAATTATTCTACAAGTAGCCCGATTTCTAGATGTGTCATAGAATATTTTTTATGCGCGAAAGTTATATAAATCACTCTTTGCCACGCATCTTTACATTTGAGAAATCCTCATCAAAAGAAAACGTAAACCAACGAAACGCAAATATTTTGACTGTTAGTTAAAATAATAGGTAAATTTCAACATCATCACCAATTTCTTTTCAGAAGAAAATAAATTACTATAAAAACGTGAAAATAACATATAATATTGCACAAATAAATACAATATCTATAAAATATTGTAGATCTGGGTTTCCATCTTATAATGAAACAATTTCAGGTATAACTACCAAAATTATACGAAAATACATTAGTATTTCAAATCATTTTTTATCGTTTGATGTAACATTCAAGATGTGCTAGGATGAAACCATCTTTAAGGATAATATTTCGTACAAAAAGAAGAGTGAAAGATGCAGTATATGTACAAATGTTCCAAGAGTATTTTGAAAAGTATTTGTACCGTATGTCTTAAACATAATAGTATATATATATATATATATATATATATATATATATATATATATAAAGAGCAGTAGCAAGCGTAATCAAGATTTACAATTTGGGCGTTTACTTCGTAATTCAAAAGAAAGAAGACGAAGATTTTAGTGATTTGTATCTGGGCATTCGCGTTTTACATTAAGATATCGTGGGGTCATTAAATTTAATTCCGTTATTTAATTCATAACTTCATGTGTGTTCGTTAATACACTCATGAATTACAATTCCCATGTATAAATGAATGGGACACATGTCATACTCCACCGTGACCTTTTCTCATCAAACAGCTAAAAAAGCAAAATTCAAGTACATATATTTACGGATAAGCAACCCACGATCGTCAAAAATAGTATTCGAAAATAATTAATGCTTTAATGTATTACATCAAAATAAATAATTTCCTTACTGTTACTTCAACCTCCATGAAATATATTTACAATTCAATGGTATTTGTAAATGTAAAACGATGAGAAAATGTTGAATTACAACAACAAGCTCCTTAACACTTTACAATATTAAGATCTCTGATTATACATCTTAATGGTAAATAAAAAGTTAATTTAATCCTACATCCTATTAAATATTTTCACTTAAGTATCAAATATTTCAAGTAATAGAACTATTTAATTTTTTCTGGCTACTTTCAATCGTTTACACCATCTCAATTGAGTTTCTCTTTGTGGTTGATTTTGATCAATTCACCAAACGTTGAAA
The DNA here is from genome assembly GCA_031308135.1 of Acheta domesticus. Classification (NCBI taxonomy): domain Eukaryota; kingdom Metazoa; phylum Arthropoda; class Insecta; order Orthoptera; family Gryllidae; genus Acheta; species Acheta domesticus. Next base: position 10,338,283 of record JAHLJT010002630.1, read on the forward strand.
CAGTACCTTGCTTTGTTTCTGACTGATAAATATAGTTTTCCCTTCATCGCACAATTTTCACTCCTTGTATGATAAACAAATAACTAAATTCTTCTTCCAAAATCTAAAATTCTTCTTTAAAAAATGCATGTCCTACACGTCACAAGCTATAAAAATTGGAACTGACCTTGGAAGTGATTTTTCCCAAAATAATAAAATTATTATGAACTTACGTATTGATGCGCAAGACATACAAATGAAAACTAAAAACTGGCTGCGAAGTGTGTTCGAGGAGATCGTGGTGCGCGGGATAACTGATACACACACGTTCTTCGTTCACAAGAACATACGATGATACGAGAGACCACAGATTTTGTCTCGTTGAACATTCCAGGAAATAAAGAATCTGCAATCTGAAGAAATGATAAAGTTAGTGCTGAAATTGTATTCTTGATACAAATTAATTACTTTAACGATAGTTTCATCACTAATTTAATGTAATTTATAACATTTTTAATTGTGTTCAATACTTACTGACAATTAAGTATTTTTATAACATTCGAGTAAAGCCCATTTGCAGTTGAACATCCAGGTAACAGGACGCACTGTAACCTAAGTAATAACAATTAAAATAATTGTGGGATTACACCTTTTTGATACTTTGTTAATGTCTTCACTGTAAATATTACTTACGTATCAATAATATATGAGATAATATTTTCAAAAATTAGATTTCTACATAGAGAATTAAAATTTTTGAATGTAGCTTTGTTGAATCGTAGAATTGCTGAATAGCTTCTTCAATTTTCCTCTCCCGTTTTGAAAGATTTTGTCAATTATTGCCGATCTCAAAGTACCACGGAACAGTAGAACTAGAAGATAATAATATAAACTATTGCTCGGCATTCCATTGAATAGTTTATGTGCTGCATCCTAGAAAATGAAAAGTCACAGAGCATGTAAACTACTTTGTTCGCGTTAATGAGGACTTCAAACAGAATATGCCTTTATTGTACGTGATTCTTAAAAAAAATACCTTATGCACACACCTCCAAGCAGTGAAAAATTAAACGAAACAGATTTAGAATACCATTTTGGGTTTATTCTTTTCCATTTCATCATTAGAAATTCATAACAGCTTGCAGAAAATGAAGCCGATGAACTGTAATTTAAGAAGAAACTGTTAATGAAGCATGCCCAAATGTTTCCCCACTGGTTTTACAGTGTAAACTCTTTATAACAAAACTTAAAGAGTTGTGTACTTTCGTTTAAGAAAGAAAGTATATTTATCGTTATGAATGGATAGTGCAGGGTTGTCCAACTACCGGCCTGCGGGCCGCATGCAGCCCGCGGTGCCGTTAACTGTGGCTTGCGGAAGGTTTTAAATCAAAAGTTAAAGTCCCTTTCATCCATGTCGGGCTAAAACATGCGCCCGGCGACCTACAGAGGTCAATATCCCTTAGAGTAAAAATAGGTTAACTTTCCATTTAAGGATTTGTTTGTAGTAAATTTGGAAATTCAAAATCATCCCAATGTGTTTCACTGCCTGATATCACACATGATGGCCTGATATCACACATGGTTTCACCCCCCTTCCTTCGCTACCATTTCTGAACAGCCGGGAAAACTACCGAGATCAACAATATGGGGAAGTCTGGGGTGGATCACCTGAGTAATGAAATTATGGCCCGCAATCGTATTACAGGTTTTACTTATGGCTCTCGAGGTCTTGCAAGTTGGACATCCCTGTAATAGGGTATCAATGTATGACTTATAAAGTAAACCAAGCTTATGTTTACATTATATAAAGTTTATAAAGTTTGTTAGAGAGAGTTTACACTGTGTGATTTTTAAAATAAAGTTAAAGCATTTATACCTGATGTGGAATGGAATTTGCCGCACGTAGATAAAAGAATAAGACAAAATTTGCGTAGTTTTAAGAACTGTTGCGCCAAAGAACTGAGATAAGGTCGTCTGTCAGCTGAACATCCCACTTAGTGGATGTGCTAAAACATAAAATATTAAAGATTATCCATCTGATTTACGCTTATTAAATGTTTTGTGTCATTAATACGTGTGAAACTTACCGGACTGTATCTGCAGTAAGACAAAAATTGTAGCCATGTTTTCTTGAAAAGGTGGAGGAGCAACGGACTAGACTTTTACTTCTAAAATAGCCATTAATGGATGATATGTTGTTGCATCTTATTGCTGTAGATCTTGTATTCCTCGCAATTCATTCAACAGTTTCTTTTTAATGCTTCATTACATTTCGGAGGGTTATCTTTCGTCTCAATTTCTCTTTGTTAATCACCAATGCTTCATTGTTTTATATCCAAACTAATTCCAGAAGTTCTTGAAGTAGGGTCTTCTTTACCACCAAGATGGCTTAGGTTCAGCGTAATCGGTTCCCATTCACGAGTATCCAGGTTAGATTCCCCGCGTAGACAAGAAAATGAGTAGTTTCCACAATGAATAAGTTTGCTGTAGCATCTGTGGCTGGAGTAATAGAGAAGCTGCTGAGATTTTGGATGGTGTTGAGCAAATTCCGTGCTATGGAAAGTTGTAACTCGAAATATCAGTTGGGTCTTCGGTGCATTCTGACTGAGTGTAGTCGGAAATGAAAAACTATCGTATTTCTTCAAATGAGCTAATATCTTCACGTTACACACACTATTGGCTCATGAAGAATCCACTAGGATGGGTTTTTCTGCAACGTGTCTTTTAACCTTCTCAATAAATCACGTACGTTGATATGTTCTCTGTGTGTCTCTCTTTCTCTCTCTCTCTCTCTCTCTCTCTCTCTCTCTCTCTTTCTCCGCCGGGGGGCGGTAGGCACTTACATCGCTCATTAACTTCAGAGGCTAATGGCTAGAGTGCCTGATTTCCATCCGCAAGAATCCGTTCTTCAATACCCGGTAGAGGGCAAAAGCAGTTGGTACCTTCCACTAAAATGTATCTGTTATAGCTTCCGAATATAGGCATTGTTAAACAAGAAAACATTGGAAGTGTTTTTCATTCGAATAATATGTTACATTGTAACTTTATTCTATTCATCTTCTCACCATTTTGTACTTCTTGTTCAGACACGAAATGCGTGCAAAATATCTCAGCGACAAGATGTTTCTGTATCGTCCGTACATGGTTACAGCGTACAGTTCATTTCCGTGAATCCGATGCACAGGCTCGATGACAGATTGTGCTTATCGCGTATGTTTTGTTATTCGTGAAAATAGTGACCAGTATTTATCCTTTTTGGCTAATGAATTGTAATAGCCTTCCAAAATTAGGCTGTACTAGCAAAAAACACATACATATATAGCAGAATGTTAGTCATGAAAATAGCCTTTTACTAATTAACATTACACATTATGATTGTTTCGATTCTTGCGGCTCGCTCATGAGAAAAGCTGCTGAGCTAATGGGCTGTGCTGAGTGATGGCATGAGTTCTGTTAAAGATGTTTCTTGTAGAGCCGTTTGATGCTTTAAACTTTCTGGCTGGGGAGAAAAGCAACGGCAAGGAACCTTCGTTCCTCCAAATTCATTGAGTCCCTACAGTCCTTCGGGCTGAGGAGAAAAATGTCGGTTAATAGAGGAATTCACTTGCTTAGAAAGTTTCTGTACAAACACTTCAATAGAGTCAGATCAAATACTATCTTTCACGGGCTGGGGAGTTGCTGGGGAGTTTATTCTGCGATGCAATTCCATGTAACATTACGGTCCATCACAGTAATTGAACTTCCTTGCTGAAAAGTCAAACGAAATGGACTGAATTGCTTCCAGAGTCATTAAGGAAGTTATGGACGCGTGTACGACTAAAAAGAGAAATGGTAGAATTGTTTGTCGTCATCGAAAAAAGTATTGTATTTATTCCTCAATATGAAATATTAGCAATTGCTGATGTCATCCAAAAGGTATTCAACTTTTTCCTCGAAATGAAATACAATACATTTCTGGCGCTATCCAAAAAGTATCACATATCTTCCTCAAAATGAAATTCAAGAAACTTCTGACGTCATACAGAAAGTATTTCACTTCTTCCTTGAATTGAAATATTAGAAGTTCTATTTTTCCTCCGCATGAAATATAAGAAATTGCTGGCGTCAAGGAAAATGTATGTCATTTCCTTGACCTGCTGCAATATCTGCAGCCTTTGTTGTGAAAAATTCAATACTTCCAGGTAGCTGTATAGTTCCCAAAATGCGGGACTCGAAGTCAAGCGAATAAAAAATGTGTTTTTGTAACGTTTTCTTCTATTATACTGTTTAAAGTTAAAAAAGACTGCAAATAATTTATATTAAACAACAAATCCCATTTTTATGTCTGAAAATGCAATTATTGTTCCAGTTTGTGGTTGATTACATTATTCTTTTCTTCTGAATTGAAGGGGGTCGAGGTTCATAATGTGGCTCACAGTGACAAATATTATTTTAAAATTATAACTTCTCGGCTGTCCGGGTGACGCTGCGTCGTTGGCAGAGAGGCCGACGTTTCGCCTACCATGTCGTAGGCTTCCTCAGGGCAGTGACATGACATTGTATGCGTCCAGTATTATATGCTGTTCTGTTCTGTTATGAACTCGAGCCGCGGAAGCTTACGAGTATATTTTTAAAATTGTTGAACGCCAGAGGATAAACAAAATTTGGGTCAATCCAGACATTCCTAAATTTGGATAATCACTTCTTGCTCCATTTTATACATGTCGTTGTTCTATGATCATGTTCAACGTCTGTATCCCAACTTTTGCTTTTGGATACTTTCTGTGATCTTAATATATTAGAAATGAAGGTAATATTTATGCTCCTCCGAAACCTTCAATTTTCTTGATTCATTTTAGAAGCCATTTCCTGCTTCAAGGTGTGAGAGCACCTTTCTCTGAGCACTGGTTGTGGACAGAGATGGACCGCTTATACCGGCGGACATTCGGTTAAATAAAGCAATAAATTTTGACTGACGATACTTGCACTTCTGGAATGCAAAATAACTGGAGTATTCATTTATGAAATAACGCGTTCGTATCCACCGCACGAGATAACTCTTGCAAACATCAGACATTCTCTTTTTGAAGAAACACTAAAATATGCATACATTTTTACATATATTAGAAATGAAGGTTATCATTATGCTGTCCCGAAACCTTCAATTTTCTTGATTCATTTTAGAAGCCATTTCCTGCTTCAAGGTGTGAGAGTACCTATCTCTGAGCACTGGTTGTGGACAGAGCTGGACCGCATATACCGGCGGACTCTCGGTTAAATAAAGCAACGAATGTTGACTGACGATGCTTGCACCTCTGGAATGCAAAATAACTGGAGTATTCATTGACGCAACAACGCGTTCGTGTCCGCCGCATGAGAGAATTCTTGCAAACATCTGACATTCGCATTTTGAAGAAACGCCAAAACCATTTAAATGCTAAATTGAAATGAAAGAAAAAAATGTTTTATCACATTTTCAGGTAGAAAAATAAATATTCATTTTCTACATTCACTCTAATAGATTGTGGAAGGTATTTTTCATTTAATTGTAGAAAATTCTCCCCTCGCAGAATCTTGTTCTACGTTATATACCAGCCGCGGGGATTGTGGAAATTCAGAAAACTTAGCTTGGGCAGCAATAAGCATGTTGTGTTTGTCTAATAATGTTAATGCAGAGTTTGGCTAAGGACATTACTGCAAAGTAGAAAATAAACTTGTAAGTATATTTATATGTTGTTGTAGGAATTCTCCATTTGCATGATTTTGCTTTTCTGGATGTTCTCAACATTTGATATTGCAGTGCCCCCACGAACTGTCCGCGTGGTCTTCTTCGGTTCTGTTTCGAGTGCTTGAGGATCAGTCTTCCCCGCGCCCAACGTTTCTTTCCGATCTTCCAAAGGGCGCGGTCGTTTTTTCTTTCGCTGTCTGTCCTTCCGCCGCCGTCTTCGCCGTCACCCTGGCGGGGGGCCCTTACAAGGTGCTACCAGCCGGCGCCAGCTGGACCTAGGTTTTTTAAAGAGGTGTTACTCCTCTATCACTCCCCACTTTGTCCTGGCTTGTGACAGGCAGAGCCTGGCACCCGTGGCTGTCGGGCCCAGGTTGGCGGGGTTGAACGCGACGACCCTTTGCTACGTATCCTGGGTCGTTTTTGCTTGTGTCTCACGCCTCCTTTCGTATTTTATCAATGTTCTTCATGTTATTCGCTTTTCATACTGTCAAACATTTACTTCCATCCCTCTCCATTAATTAATTAGTTACGTTTGGCTACAAAGATTTCATTTTTCAACTGAAGTAGTTATTTTTATTCACACGCAGCTAAGTAAGTTTTTAGTAAAAGGGGATCGAATGAAACGAATTTCTAACATTATTTTCTTTTATTTTAGACTACTAAAAAGTAGTTGACCCCCGAATCACGTAAATGCAAACAGAACGACGCTAAACAAAACTTGCATTTTGGAGGCAGAAATTTACTCTACTCTAGCAGTTGTTTAATTTTTTGGTAACTTAAATGAATTTCATAATAGTGAAGATTTATAACGTAGATGAGGTTTCGAACGTCAATTGATCGTCTAATATACGAAATGTTCCATAAAAGTAGATGGTTTCTTGAGAGAAACTCTACTATACAGTCTAATGAATTTGTGTCCTTTATTTGTCTCATTGTGTATATTGGAGTTAATTTAAAAAGATATACCATCCCTCTCTTTTAGTCATTCAATTGCATAAAAAATACTCAAGAAATCTAAATAAGAAAAAAATGTTCGCTGAAATATTCGTATGAAAAATAAAACCCCATCCCTTATGTTTTCGTTCAATAGACGGCATAGTACCAGTGTTTTGAATATTAAAAATCATACGATTGAGGACGAAATACGAGTTTATCCGTCAGTTTTCTAATTCTCTTAATAAGCCGGGGCTCATTGACACGCCGGAAAGAATAAATGAAAAATAAAAATTTTGGGGAAGGGTTTTTTTAACTAAGGAATTTTAGAGAGAAGTTTGTTCAAATTCGAAAATAAACAACAAAAACACTTTTTGACTACATTAAATTCGAATCTAAGATGCTGAGAAGCCAGACTGTTTTTCTATCACATAAGGTGGATACTCATATTAGATAAGAGGGACGACATCTTCGACATCAACACATTGGTACTTCCAACACTCTAATCTCATTAAGATAGTGCGCCAACAAGTACAAAATGGCTGAGCTACACCTGCAGTCCACGCGGATATTTGAGGGTTAACACCATCTTAGAAAAATACAGAAAATCTTATATCAGTCCCAGCACGTCCAAATCTATACGTTCATTACTGTAAAAGAAAATCCACACCTTTCTAAATCAAAAGTCTCACTCGAAAGTAAATAAAACAAAAATTAAATTATTATTTAATTTCTCATTGGGCGACTTTAAGTATTAAGAACACATATTTTACTCATTGTCTCACAAATAGCACACATAAGAAGAATAAATGTGGTCCATTCTCTATCACGCCAGAAAGTCTACAACATACTCTAAAATTGGTCATCTCTACTGAGGATTTTACGCTGTTTAAATTGTCTTCTTACTTTTCTATTTCAATAACGCACGTGTTATCCTATGAAAACGTTTCGTAACTCATGAAACGTCCATTTTCTTTCACATACGCACTTTTTAAGGCAAACGTTGTATAGCACCGCCGCAGATTTGATAATGTTCAACAGGCACCATTAATATCTTCGGCGACCTGCAGAACATTACCAAACTGCAACGGCAATATAATGCCCTATAATAGACACGTCGATACCTATTGTATGTGTAATAAACGATGTGAATATTAATGTATGAGACCCACAGGTTCTGGCAAAGGGATTGCAACCTCTAAAATTAGAGTAATCTGTAAAACATATTTGAACGATTGTACATCGAGTTCTCACGGTCAGAGAAACATTATTTGGACACCATGTGATAGACCCATCATTGTTTTGACATTTTCAAGATTTCACAATACTTTTTTACTATAAACATTGAGCCTTGGTCACTTTTCTCAACCCCCCTCCCCCACTCTCGAGACCTGTAGAAGACGCGACACGGAGCGAGGAGAGCCATGGAGGGGTGGAAGATTACGGGGCTGGGCGCGGCCGGGCATGGCGGAGCGTGGCGAAATGGAGTAGAGGTGGGTGGAACGAAGCGGAGCGGGGTGGACTGGGGTTGGGAGGGGCAAAGCGGAGTGGATCGGGGCGGAGCGTGTGGGAGCGGTGCGGGGCGGGGCGCGGAGGAACGGGGCGGAGCGGAGCGGGGTGGGACGGAGCGGGGCGGGGTGGAGCGGAGAGGGTTGGAGGGGTTGGAGTGGGGCGGGGGAGGGATGGGTGGAGTGGAGTAGGGCGGGGCGGGACGGAGCGGAGTGGAGCAGGGCGAAGTGGGGGCGGAGCGGAGGGAACGGAGCGGAGCGGAACGGAGCGGGGCGGAGCGCGGTGGCGTGGAACGGAGCGGAGCGGGGTGGAGTAGGAAGGGGTGGAACAGAGCTGGGAGGAGTGGGACCGGGCATGCGAGGAGAAGCGAGGAAAAACAAGACGTGAAGAGGCTGGGAGATGGAAAAGGGCAAAGAGGCTCAGCAGTGGAGGGGAGGGGGTTCAGCGAGGTGGAGTGTACAGAGGAACGGGACGTAGCGATCCGGGTAAAACAAGGCGTGGCAGACAAGGATTGGCGAAGCAAGGCAGGAAGAGGCGAGGCGATACCGGGATACGTGGAGAGAAACGGGACGAAATGGGTGAGAAGAAATAATCTGAGGAGAAGCGCGACGAGGTTGAGTGACGCGGGACGAGTCGGGGCGAAGTGGGTCGAGGCTGGGAGGATATGCGACGAGGTGGATCCAAGAGAGGCGTGGTGAGGCATGAGAATCAAAGGCGGAGGAAGACGAGGCGACGCGGGAAAGAGGGACGAGACGGGTCGACTCGTGGAGGCGGGACAAGGTGAGACAAAGCGTGGCGAGCTGGGCGAGGCCGGGCAAAGTGGGACGAGCTCGGACAAGACGGGACGAGGCGGGGTGAGGCGTGACGAGGAGAGTCGAGACGGGGCGAGGCGGGGTGAGGCAGGGAGAGGCGTGAAGAGGCGGAACGAGCAGAGGCGAAGAGAGGTGTCGTAAGAGTCAAAGGCAGAGCAAGACGAGGCGACGTGAGAAAGAGGGACGAGGCGGGTCGAGACGTGGAGGCGGGACACGGTGAGACAAAGCGTGGCGAGCTGGGGTGAGGCCGGGCAAAGTGGGACGAGCTGGGACAAGACGGGACGAGGCGGGGTGAGGCGTGACGAGGAGAGACGAGGCGGGGCGTGAAGAGGTGGAACGAGCAGAGGCGAAGAGAGATGTGGCGGGGCGTGAGAGTCAAAGGCGGAGGAAGACGAGGCGAAGTGGGAAAGAGGGAGGCGGATGGGGCTGCGCTGACAACGCAGGGCGGGGCGGAGCGCGGTGCGAGCAATGCGCAGAGGAGCAAGCGGAGCGGGGCGGCGCGCGGAGCGGGGCTGCGAAGTGGCGGGGCGGGCGCCGTATTGGCGCGTGCCGAGGGCAGCGGCGGCGGCGGCGGCGGCGGGGGCGGCGGCGACGCACTGCGTACGCGGCTCGCCGCATCGCCCTCTCACGCGTTCGATGAGATTGGACCCTCCCTCCCTCCCGCCGCCGCCCCCGCGCCCCTTGCCCTCTGGCCGCGGCCCGGAGAGGAGCCCCGCCCACTGCCCATTGCCGCTGCAGCAGTCGCGCTTCCTCGCCCCGCTCCAAGCGGTCAAGTGGACCGCTCAGATATTCTACGCATTTCCCGTACTGCACGCCCCGATCTGATGTGTAGTCTTCGCAGCATGGGGCACCTGTGGACATTGGGGACTGAGAGGAGGGTGTGGGATCGGGTGGGTGAGTAGTGCGATGCTGAGCGGGCGGGAGGGAGCTGGTGACGAGAGGGAGCAGGGGGGGAAAGTAGCATGAGGCGAAAGGTAGAAAGAGGTGTGAGTGAGTAAGAGGAGAAAGGGAGCATAGGGCGAAATGAGGGGTGCAGGAGGGAAAGGGGACGAAAGGTAGCATGGGGCGAGATGGAGCAAGGGGTGAAAGGGAGCATGGGAAGAAAGATGGGGCTATGGGACAAATGATAGCAGGGTCGAGAAGACGTAGGGAGAGAAATGAAGCAGGGGACGAAAGGGAGCACGGGGCGAAAGGTAGCTTAGGGGTGAGATGGAGCAAGGGGCGAAAGGAAGCTTCGGGTTGAAAGGGAGCAGAGGGCGAACGATAGCAGAGTCATGGGGAGTGTGGGACGTGAGACGTGTCGCGTGAGCGTGGATACATGGTGATTTGGGACGTAAGATGTATGGGGTGAATGGGGAGATATGCAGCGAGGTGTGCCAGACGAAGGGTTGAGACGCTCTGGATGAGGGGCGAAGGGTAAGGGGCAAAGGTCGAGGGACGGATGGAGGGTGAGGGGAAAGAGGCTAAGAACGAGCGGCAAACTGTAGAGGACAAGGGAAAGGGAGGAGGAAGTCAAAAGACCTTTTTAACCCTTTTATCCAGCCGACAGTCGGTTACCCTTTAAGTCCCAATAGGAAGCATATTCGACCATACACTAGACGTCAACACACTTTGCGGGATCGTCTGGTCACGGGGTCAGCAGAACGCGAAGCTCTCCGCAACAACACTGCATGAGAGACAAGGGACAAACAACTATGCCAAGGCGGGACTTGATCCCGCGACCCGTCTAACCGAAGTGCTGATTCGGTACGTGTATTAACCACTTCGGCTATCCAGATCCGCTATTAAAATGCATACTCGCTAGCTTGACAAGATAACTAGAAATGGAATTTACTTGAGATACACTATTACGTAATAAAACAGGAGTACAATGTTTTTTTGCAGTTACTGATTTAAAGTAACAAATGTTCTGTTGCATCAATATTCATTCATGCAGACGCATTTTTTAAAATCTGGCAACTAAGGTTTACCTCTTAAACTGAAAGAAAGTGTGCTAAATTGTATTTCTCTTGTTGCAGGTGAGTACCAATATTGAAGGGCCGCTATATCATCAAATACAATTGTTAAATCATCATTGGTGAGTTGTAACTCATTTCTGTGCTTTAGTCATGTACCTCGTCAATGATGACTTCGATCACAGAAGTACGTATTTTATTTACGATGCGAAAATAAATTTAAAAAGCAGTGAATGCAGTTAATACTATGTGACTGTTTTTTCATAAATCATCACTATTTAAAATATTCAATTTTGTCTTGGGGTTGATTTATTCTTACATAAGAATAGAAGTAGATTACCGCTACCAATTTTGCTACACTGATCGAAAGAGAAATGTGCGGCAAAACGTCTCTGAAATGAAACTTTAGATTTTTTTATTTTTAAACCGCACGTATGCATGCAAACGCATGACATGTCTTTCTCTGTAATAGATAGAATTTAGTGTTTTTACCACACATCATACTTCTAATTTATCTTTCAATACAAAAGAGAAATACAGTCACATGGAATACGTACGCTCTTGTGATCGAAGCATCATATATTGTATAGTATTTACTCATAGAGAAAAATGCTTGGTATTTCTTTGAATAGCGTTTCAGATAATCTGATAGAGTTAGTTTCTTAAATGTTACTGAGTCAATAAACCTTTTCAAGGTTTAAGAAACTAACTTGTAAGAAGTGGTAAACGGCCCCAAAAGCATGGTTTTACGATCGTGAAAAAACTAGTTTATACAAGAAAGAGCACGAATGCATGAGTTACAAGTAGTCGTTTATACCGGAAGGGAGATGAAACAAGTAAGGAAGTTTGTGAGGAAAGTTTATGGACTTCCAGAACACTTCAGTGATAGATATACCATTCATTATGAATTTATGTAATTTACGAATAACCAATTAATAACGAATAATTCTAACGTTCTTCAAATTCCCAAATTAAATATTAATTAACTTTAATCTCTGTCAATTCAATAGAACATTAATTTTGTTGGCCTCATTTCTAGGCTACGAAAACAAGAAGAAAAGCTTTTAGCCAGCAAATTGAAGTACTAAATAACTAATGAAGCTGATTTTTCTGTAATGCTAATAAGTAAAGCGATAATTTAGCATGACGACCTACTTTCCACACTAGATAGATTTTTCTCTAGGAAACATTTTTAGGCTTTAGAATGTTTCACTCAGCTTAATGGAATTTGGTTTTAATAATTTAGATCGAGAAAACAAAAAATATTCTGTACAGCAACAAATTATTCCGACACATTTAACAAGTGCAGGATAAACTTTTCTGTACTTTAAGTTTCTTTACTGATAACTGATTACTGATATACTGTTTAAGTTTCTTTACTGATAAAACACTGATATATTTACTGTGTATGGTCATTTATCACATGAAACATTTTATTCAAAAAGGAATTAAAAAGATACTGGAAAGATTTAGTGAAAAAGAATAACTAAAATCTCACTTTTTTAGATATAAAATAAAAAACAACTAAGCAGAAAGAAAAGTGTGCAACAAGGATTGTACTGTATAAATATGGAAAGAAAAAGTGAGATGAAGAAAGTAAGATGAAAATGGAAGAAATTAAAATTGTAGGAAAAAGGTGGGAGGAAGTGAAAAAAGAACAAAAAAATAGAAAACAAAGGGAAAGGAGTAGAAAGATGAGGGAATTAGATGTAGATAAAAGATTCGGGAAAGTATAAACAAGGACTACATGTATAGAAGACAAGGGCCTAGAAGAATTATATATAAAAGAAAGAAAAAAGGTCGCAGGAATGTTGAGATTTTCTCTACACATATAGGGAAATAATCTGAAAACATTTTCATGTTGCTTTGGGTCGGAAATGCTATTCGCGTTTACCCACTCAATCAACATCTCATTCCTTGCGAGAGCATCTATTCTAGGAAATGTTTTCCAAATAAAAACAACTAAACGTCATATGTCCGTTATAGCCACTACCGATTTACGTAGAATGTGTCAATCGTAACTATGTTCGTTTTGTAGTTCAATATAGTACACATCACGCAGGGAACGTTATGAAGTACACAATAAATGCAAAATTTACTAGTGTAAGATTATTATACAAGCAACAAATGACTTTTGATAAGACAAAACGTTAATTCTTTTTATACACGGTCAATCCTGTAATGAGTGTAAAATGAATTATCAGTGAATAACAAGTGTTTTGTCGGTAAGAAAGTTAGACACACAAGGCGGGTTTCAGCCACTCATATGACCCTTGGCAAGGATCGAGGGTCGACCAATCAGAGCCGTTCCCTCGCATAATCATCGTGGCATGACCGCTCCATTTCGTACTAGCTTCTGACTCAACAAGCCGAAGTTTTTCGAATAATGGAGGGTATATTTGTGGTGTGTGCATGTATACATGTATGTTTGAGCATCATGTAGGAGTGGATGTGAAAGCAAAGAATTGCGCGATTCGAGTCCAGGCAATCCTGATTGTTCGGGAAACGTTGAGTGCTAAGCAGGATTGACGAAGATTTGACCGTCATATTTCGACCTTCTATTCTATGAAGGAATCTCAAACACTTCCTACAATGCGCCGTCTTCCAGACAATCAACATTTAAATTTGTTTGTGTGAATATTAATATGTTACTGTAGCTTCCGAATTACCCTGTCAGAAGAGTTTGTCTCTCCGTAGCGTAAAGAGACTAAGCCATAGATC